>VXBW01007601.1:37434-61190 GCA_013400375.1 Thinocorus orbignyianus
CAGGCAGGGGCTGCAGCAACTTTACAGGGCTGCTTGTCTGCTCCAAGCTCCTCCGCGGTCCGTTGCTCTGCTGAGGGTGAAGGTGGTGGGCACGAGAAAGCCCACGGGGACTTTCTGAGGTGCTTGCTTGCACTATCAGTGCAGAGGACAAATTTCCACGCTGATCCAGATACTTGACTGAGGAGGGAAGTCTGAAGTCTGAAGCACTCTCGTTTCCTTACGGCATTTTCCCCTGTTGCACAAAACCAGCCACAAAGCTGTGGCTCGCTGCCCTCCTCTTTAGCCGGTTCCCTGCACTCCCACTGCCCTTGTCCATCAACAGCCTGGCCCAAGGTCTCCAGGGCACACCATCAGCCAGTGTCTCTGAGCTACAGGGATCTGTAGGGAAGGCGGCTTTTCTCTCTGGAATGCGTGCTGGGGAAGCCAGGGATAAGGCAGCGCTCTCTTCCTCCAGCTCAAGCAAGGGGAGGCTGAGCCAGTGCCCTGGCATGGGGGTGGCAGCCAGCGCCTCGGGCACCTTCCAGCGCTGCCCACGGCCAGGGAGGGCCAGCAAGTGAAATGCAGCTGCAGAGAGCGAATGCAGAAGCTCTTTAAAAAGAAAAGAAAAAAAAAAGCAGAAATTGCATTGTTTCAATTTCAGTAGAAATCCAGCATATTTAGGGGCTGCTTCTTAAAGAAGCAAGAAGCGAGGAATTCCCCTGTAGCTGGTTTTGGTTGCTCTTTCTGGTGCTGCGGGTGGCAGGAGGGGGAAGCGGCGCAGGGAGCACAGGGGCTCCAGCCCCAGCCCCGAGCCACTTTTGAGCCGTGGGGGGAAATAAAACCCCAGGCCAGGGAAAGCCCCTGGTGGCCCACAGGCACAGGGAGGACTTTTGCTGGAAAAACCTTGGGACTATCCTTGGGAAATCTGCGAGGAGCAGAGGCTATGAGGAAGCACCTTGCTCAGTGCCCACAGCCCTGCTGCTGTGAGCTCTGCTGGGGGACACACCACTGGGGACCTGCTCACCCACCTCCAGGCAAGGGGGAAGCAGAGTGAAGTCCTACCTGTGACGCCAGCCCAGCTCCTGCTTCATGGCCCCTGGTCATGGAAAGGCACGTAGCCTCTCCCCGCCTCACTCAGTGAGCCGCTGATGCTGAACGGGGGCACCAGCTCCACTGCCACTGACCCCAGCCCGCTGCGGGGAAGGCAGAGATGTCAGCAAGCTGGCTGTGTGTCCTCCCTCCAGCCCCTGACAGCCCGTGGGATGGGGACTCCCAGGCTCCAGGGCTCCCCAGGGCATCCTCAGGGCAGGCAGCGCCTCCAAACAGTGGCTTTGGGACTGGAGAAGGTTTGTGACTCCCCAGCCCTGTGCAAAGGGTCCCCCCCATGGTCTCACTCACCTGGTGTGGTAGAGGTTGAAGATGAAGTTGGGCCCTGAGGAGGCAGTAAGGAGAAGTGTCAGGGCTATGCGAGCGCCAGGAACACGCCTTTGTTTTGCTGTGACCCCCTGGGGATGGGCAGGACAGCCAGCCACACCAGGACATCACCCCGACCCCCCATCCTGCATGCCCCCCGCGTGCCACAGAGCCACCCTGCACGTGAGCTCCCCCAGGGACCAGCAGGTATTGGGGGCGCTCCCCACATCCCAGCCCCTGCAGCCCTTCTCTTCTGAGCCCTCCTGCTGCCTCTGCCCTGGCCCTGCCCGTACTCACGGCGCCAGCGTTGGCCCCTCTGGTACCAGCGGATGAAGGTGTAGCCAAAAAGCACCAGGATCAGCAAGGCCAGCCCGACACCCAAGATAATGCCGAGCACATTAATGGGCTCTTGCCCTGTAAAACAGAGGAAGAAAGGGCTCTGCAGGCAAACACCTCTGGGAGGCTGGGGGTCCTGATCATCCCCTGGTGGGGACAGGACTGCTCTGGGGCTGGGACGTCTCCCCACCCTGTGGTGTCCCTATAGTGTGGAGAGACTGAGCTCTGTGAGGCTGCTGAGCACTGCGGCACAGACATATCTGCTACCTCCAAAGCCCCATGCTGGAGACTGGTGATCTTGGTCACCAGTGGTCCCCCAGGCAAGCCAGAGGGAGTGGGAGGGTGACCTGGGAATGGAGCCCAGAAGGGGAGCGTGGGTGACCCGCTGCCCTCAGCCTAAACAGGAAGGGAATGGCTGTAAACAGGAGCCCACATTGCCCGTAAGCTGGATCCCCTGCTGTTCTTGCTCGTGGGGCTGAGGACACACTCGCTGGCTGTCACCTCCCTGCAGCTCCAGTGCATCTTCCCAGCCGTGCCCCAGCAGCACCCCACTGAGCAGAGATGCAGAAGAGCAGCAAGGTGTCCCAGTTGTGGCACTGGAGCTGGCTGTCCCACTGCTGCCTCCCAGAGCCATGCAGTGCCATACCCTGGGCTGTCCCTGTGCAGCTGCACAGGCTCATTTCTGGACAGGCAGTTCCCTCTAGAGGATGCGCTTGACAGGGCGAGCAGCCTCCCGCTGCCGGCACCGCGCTGGGACTGGGTGACAAAGCAGGGTGCGCAGGACCTGTGCGGGAGCTCTGCACCCCCTCCATCCCTCCCTTCCACACCACGGGGTCTTGCCGAAGCTCAGTGCAAGCCAACACTCCTGGCACAGTCAAGGAGACAGCACAGTGCCCAGGCAGAGTACAGCTGATGAGCAGCCCTTTCTCTGCAGGTTGCCTGCTGCACGGTGCAAGCCCTGTGCCCTGTGCAGTGCAGGGCTGCTAATCACATCCCTCTCCAGCTGCTGCCAGCTCCTGTGCTGCCAAACCCATCCACCAATGCCACCCCAGACCGCCTGCACCCCAGCATCCCCACCACCAAAAAGCCATCCAGTCAATCCCAGTATGACCCATTAGTAAAATGCAGGTCGGGGGGTGGTGGGCACATCTCTGGGGGTTGCTGTGCCCAGGAGGGGACAGTAGAGTTTGGCCAGTGGCCTGGAGCGTGGCCAGCCCTGCAGCACTCCCCTGCTGGCACAGAGGGTTTGGGGAAAGGTCCCGGCACGGGGACGGAGTGCTGTGGCTTCCAGCATCGGGAGCGAGGAGGCAGCGGAAAAGGATGAGCTAACAGCAGCTAAATTTAGACAGATGCCAGTGGAGTGAGAACATTTCCCCTGTGGTCACAGTGTTTACATAGTGAGCAACGTCCCGGATCACCCCGCAACCTGCAGCACTTGCTCTACCTGATGGGACCCGGCAAACACCCAGGGAGCCACAGAGCATGGCGCTGCCAGCTCCCAAGGTGCGCCACAGATGAACAGGATCGGCTTTGCCCTTCCCTTACGCTGGGCTCAGGAGGCCGGGAAACATGGGAAGCTGATGCTTCCTGCTCCTGCAGGGCCAGGGGTGAGGCAGGAGCCCCAGGACCCCATGGCCTGGCACGGGACAGTGTGGGTGAGGGCAGGGAGTCTGCCACAGGAGTGAGTCACAGCAGCAGGAGCTGCGGGACAGGAGTGGTGCAATAGCCTCCCTGAATCAGCTGGCTGCCGAAACTGCCCTCTCTCCACACCTCCCGCGGGTGGGAGGATGCCAGCTCCGTGCCCAGCCCCGGCCCCGTGCTGTGCTCTGTGTGTGGGAGGCGCTCCCTGCCCCGACACCCTCGGGACCTGCTGAGATCCCAGCGAGACACCTCCAAGCAGCAGTGCGGAAGGCAGAGCTACACCAGCAGCCGAGCCCCAGCTCCACAGACAGCAGAGGGGAAGGGAAGACGACAAAGCCACCACTTTCTGCCCCGTAAGAGGAGAAAAATGCCACCTACTCACTTGCCTGGCTGTCCATCTCCGGGTGCCCAGCGTTGTGCCACAGAAGCTGCTCGCAGCTGGCCCAGGCTGGGAGTTTCTGCAGCAGATCCTGGTGTGTGCCGGAGCCTGGCACGTCCTGCCCGTCCCCTCCTCTCCTGGTGACACAACTGCCTCACCACAGCGAGCCCCGGCACCGCTCCACACCTGCTGGTTCTACTGGTTCCCAGGGGAGAAAGCAGAGGAGACATCACTCCTCGTGTGATGGACAAACATCACCTGTGCCCCAGACCAGGACAGCTGCTGCCAGCCCAGGCTCCCCACATGCACAGGGTACATGCGATGCTTGCCCATGTGGGCAGCTCTGCCCTCCCGCTGCTGGCAAGGATAGGCAGCCTGGCAGGGGGTGAACTGGGAGCCTGAGGGGCAGGGATGCCCTGGACACACAGGTATCCAACCCTGGCAAGGTGCCCCAGTGGCTGTGTCCTCTGACTGCCACCTCCAGGTGAAGAGCAGCAGCCGCCAGGAGGGGGGAAAGGTCCCACACAGAGCCTGGGCTTGGACACTTGGGTGTGCCCACAAAGGTGATGGCCACATGCAGGGCACAGTCACCCAGGGCAGGAGCCCAGGGTGAGAGGAAATCCTCCGGCTGCTGTCCCCAGACACAGACACCTCCTGATGGGATGTACTTACAGTTATATTCGATCATCTTCTCAAAGCCCTGAGCCACAGGATAAGGTGGCAACCACCACCTGCTTGCAGAAAGAGGAGGAAGCCATCTCCCGTGGCTGTACGTAGAAGATAGTCAACAGGGATAACCATTCCCAGCTTGGAAACTGGGCAACCAGGGACAAAATCCCTCCCCCTCTGGACACCTCCTCTTTGTGTCCACTTTGCCAGCCTCTGATGATGCTGTGCCCCGATGGAAACGGCCAGGGCAGGAACCAAGCCTGCAAGCAGCTCACCCCAGGAATGAGCATCTCAGCATCAGTGCCCAGGAGAGATGCCCAGGACACGTGGGGACAGTGGGCAGGGAAGGGTGGGATGCAGAGGGGATTGTTGCACAAAGGGCCGGGACTGGTCCTTGTTGGGCAAAGAGGAGAGGGACATGGTGCATATCTGTGTGGCTTAGGGAGGCTCACAGTGGCACAGAGTCCTGGGCCATCTCTCCCTGGCCCCTGCCTGACCCTAGATGGAGCCAGGGTGCCTGGAAGCCTGCATCACCTCAGCGTTCCACGCGCAGGAGGCCAAGGAAGGGCAATGTGCTGGAAACGCAGCCGCACTCCAGGAAGCAAAGCCCCGGAGGCGCACAGAACCATGACATAACATCTGCAAACCTCAGCTGCTTCCTCAAAACCTTCGCTTCACCTCCGAGGAGGAAGAGCCGCTCCCCGCCGTGTCGCCTCCCACCCCACAGATGCTGCCGGGTGGCTCCCCCACAGCAGCGGGGCCAGGCCTGGCCACAGGGTGTGTGGGGCTGGCACTAGAATGCTCTGGGAAGGCAGCCCACGCCTTGGGGGGGTCTCTGTGGCATGGCACGGGGCTCCAGCTGCGCAGGTGGAGCTGGATGCATGGGGCTGAGCTCATGCCCAGACTGGAGAGGAGACCTCGCTCCACCATGCTGCATCTTGTACTGCATCAGGTGCCCACCCAGCCACGACCCACCACGGGATGCAAGCTCTCTGCCCAGCTCCCTGCTGCTGTGCCCAGCTCCTTAAACTGGTTTGCAAGCTGAAAGCTCCTGCAGTAGCATGGGGCACCCTCCTGCACAACACATGGCTGGACCTGCCCTCCCTCCATCCATGGTCCCATTGCGTGGACCACATGGGCAGGGTGTCCCTTACCTGCAGAGCCACACGCAGATGCCAGGATCCCAGAGGAGCTGCAGCAGAGACAAGCTGGCACAGCGGTGGCACGGCCCCCCAGCCGAGGAGCTGTCGCTCCGGAGTGCTCTGCAGTCTCCCCACTGGCCCGGTGCACACAACTCTCCCTAACCGTTGGGAAAGCCTGATTACAAGAAAATGAGAGGGTAATTAGCTACTGAGCAAATCCTGCACACCCACCACTTCCAGCATGAGTCTGCACAAGGCCAGGCAGCTCACAGACTGCCTGACCCCAGCCCGCTCCCTGGACCAGCTGTTGCCCAGCTGGAGCAAGCAGCTCCTGCATCCCTAAACCTGAGTGCCCGTCCCGCATGGCAGCATTGCCAACAGCGGGCTAAACCACGCTGCTCTCCCTCCCAGAGCAATTAATCCTGAACATGTAGCTCAGCTTTCAATGAGGGACACCAGAGCCCCACGAGCATCCTCAGCACCTGCCTATGGGCACAGCACTGCCCCCAGACAGGGCTCAGGGGGCTACGGGAGCCCCTCTCCCCACCCAGCCCCATCTTGTGAACCATCAGTTAGCTCAATCAACACTGGACAGCTGCTCTGCAAAGGGATGGGGGGTTGCAGGAGAAGGGCATGGCCACCCCTGAGCTCACACCGTGGTGTAGATCCAGCCTCAGCACACAGCCCAACGCAGCCACATGGATAACAGGACTCTGTGAATCTCCATAACCAGCCCAGGAGCATCCCAGCAGGGTAGGAACTGGCAGTTGGGATTGCCACAGCAGGATCAAAAGCCCAGGACATCAGCTCCTCCAGCACAGCCGGCCACCTGCATGGCGACCCCAGAGGGAATCTGCTACAGGAACATCCTCGCTTTCCTCTTAACTTTGCTCTGGTGCTGTCAGCCACGACCTGGGGCCACTTAGGGACACACAGACCGAGTGACCCGAGACAGGAGCATATAATGCCCTGGTAACCTCATGCACAAACTCTCTTCCTTTCCTCCTCCACCTACTAAAACCTCTGTTTAAACACAACCCAGTACAATGCGGAAGAGACGGACAAGGAGCAGGACAGCTGAGGTTCCTCTTATCATCAGGAGAGGAGCAGGAAAAAATCCTGCTCTGTCAGTTGACTCCTGATAAGGTACTTTGTGACAGCAGTCCCGCAGGTGAGTCACCCTCCAGTGGCAGATGCTCAGGAGATTATTGTGGGTGATGGTGCTGCTGATAGACTGGTGTTATATTACAATACAAATCATAAATCCTGTTTCACAACTCCCCTTGTGGGTTTTAAGGAGTGCTTGGGCGGTCCTGCCCCAGTGTTAACACAAGAGCGGGCAGAGCAGCACAGGCAGAGGGGCGGCAGGAGCATCGCCGGCCTGGGCTCCCGGGGTACCCGGCAGCCTTCCCGCATCCCAGACCAGAGGGTATTTGCTGGGTTTCTGCAGGCAGAAGACCACGCTGGAGCCAGATGGACATGGTGAGTTACCAAATGCTTTGCCCACCGCTCGGTCCCCTCCTTTCACACCAGCCCCTTGCCTTGGGAGCCGGCCCCCTACACACCCCCCGGCTGGCTGAACTGGCAGCCCAGCTCTGCCAGGGTGGCAGATGAGGCAGCCCAGGCTCAAAAGAGCTCCTGCTGCCTGGCCCCAGCCCCCCGCAGCACCCAGGCAGGGAATGATTTCACCCATTTCCCCCAACGCCCAGGCACGGCTGTTGGAGATGCCACTTGGCTACCCTCTCACATTTCTCTCTGGCTTCCCTTGGCCCTCTCCTACACCAGACAGCAGGCAAGTAAAGCAGTTTGTCGCCCAAGTCTGCTCACTAAGGGCAATGTGCTCTTCTGAAGCTTCTTAAAACCCTCAAAGAAGGGGCTTGGGCAATGCTGGGCAAGAGCCTGGCACCCACTGTGGGGCTGCCAGTCCCCCTGCTCAGCACAAGGGACTTCCTTGGCATGGCTTCCTGCAGTGCCTTCTGCAAGCAAAGCCATGGCCACCAAACCCCAGCCTGGCATGCAGTCCCTCCCTCAGAGGAAAAGCCTTCCTTAACAGTGGGCAGCTACCTACAGCCCAGCCCAGCTTGCTGGGCACCGTGAAACCCTTCAGCAGCGATACACCGGGACAACATCCCCTCTGGGGTGGGGAACTCACACCCCAGCACAGCAGCAACACACCCCCAGAGCTTAAATCCTCACAGACAAGGAGTTAAGCCAGGATCCCAGCACCGTGCAACCCTTTAAAGTTGCGGTTTGCACAGGAAGATCCCACCTTCCAGCGTTCAGGAGCAGTTGGCACAGCTGCTGGGGGCATCACAACACCTTCAGCCACACACGATGGAAGGCAAAGGGGCACCCTGGCTGCCCCAGCCTGCTGAGATGGCACAGGAGCAGAAGTCCCTTGGGAGTCCCTGGCTGGCATTTGCACAAGCTGGAGCACGAACTGGCCACAGCAGCATTGACCTGCTTCCAGAGAGCACGGCAAGAGAGCTCAATTAGTTACAGGAGATCATGTGCCTCCACTCCACGCAGGAGCTGGCACGGCTCTTGCCTTGCTTTGAATTTAACCAGTGCAGCCCTTGCTCGTAGTGTGGTTCTGAGAGCAGGCAGGCATGGACCGAAGAGAATGAAAAAGAGAAGGAAAAAAAAAAAGAAATCACCAACGGGCAACACCTGCTCCAGGTGGGAAGGTGGCCAGCACCACAGCATCATCCCCCCACCCGTATTGGCACTGCTGCAGAGCCCTGGCTGTGCTGGGAAGCCTGGAGGAACCGTGGGACCAGGGCCCTGGGACCGTTCCCGCAGGGAAACCGTTAGGATACCATTATGCGGGTCGTGCCCAGCACAGGCCCACGGTGACACAAGAGGTCAGCATGAAGAAGGACCGGCCCCACATGCCCGCAGCTGAAGGATGGAGGTGGCGTTCAGGAGCATTACAAAACTTGCAGGGCTCTTGTGGGTGGCAGAGATAAGCTCTGGGGAGGGCAGCCGAGGTGGGAGGTCCAGGAGACACGCTCCACATCCCACCCAGCCCTCCTACTCCCCGCAGCTCCCTGGGTCCTTGCCACCAGGGGGTACAATCTGGAGCTGGGACCCCCTTGATACTCCAGCAGGCTCTTCGCAGGAGCTGAAAAGACCTGAAGGGCTGTGCCAAACCCGTCCTGGGGCTGGGTGCTCACCACAACTTGCCCACACTCAGCATCGGTGCCAGGCAAGCCCGGCTCCTCAAGCCAGACAGCAGCGTGCGGGGGCACAGCCACATGCCGACAGCTCTGCCAGCACTGGGCAGGGTCCCATCCTCCCCTGCACGACTCATTTCTTCATCCTGGGCTGGGGAATAGCTGAAACCAGTGGCCCAAGGCACACAGTGGGACCGTGATGGGGAGGCAGTGTTCCCTGGCTGGGCGAGGGGCAGCGATGGCTGAGCGAGCAGCATGGCAAATCCAAGCTACCTTTGTGTGTTAACCCACAAATAATCGCTCAGCATTTGCCTGTGAAATCCTGCTGGTGCGTGGCTAGACGTGCCCAAACACGGTGGCCCAGAGAGGGAGGGCTCCACCACTCCCTCCTGCCAGCCTTGGGCTGGAGCACAGCCCCTTTACAGCCTTATCGCATCCCACATCTCACCGTGCTGCTCTTCTTCAGCGCCCCAACCTCTGCTGCCATTTGAGACAAGGAATACAACCATCTCCAGACACCCAGGGGAAAAAACCATACTGCTCCCAAAGCTCAGCAGCTAAAGGAGAAAAGGTTTCTAAAGCCCAAGCTCTCCTGAATCCTGCTCCCGGACCCGTGGGTTTATTGCAGAGGTTTTAATCTTCCTTCTGTCTGTTGAGACCCTGCAAAAAAGCTTGTCTTACCTGTTGCGGTAGAGCTCAGAAGCAACAGCCAAGAAAAGGAGCTCGCTCAGGGCTGGATGGGGATTCGAGGGAGAAGCAAGTGTGCTGCTTCCCGCAGCCTCAGCAGGGCCGGAGCACGCTTTCAAACCTCAATCCACCAGGAAGCAGCTCAAAATGCTTTAGGCACAAGCACGGCTGTGAGACAGGGCGAGAGAAAACACCCGGTGTCCACCTGAACCCCCCCAAAAGGGGCTCTGATCTCTGCCCAGCACCAACCTGCCCACCACGGATCGGGGCAAGGGCTGGCTAGTGCAGCTCACCGGACCTTCCCCACCGTGGCCGGGCATCTCTCCTACGAGAAGCTATTACAGGAAGATAATTCTGAGGGGATCAAGCGGGATCAATGCCTTATTCATGCCTTGCTCTGGCGCTGAGTGTGGCCGGGGCTGTGTTTACTGCGTGTCCTAGCAGCGGCACAGCCCTCCCCGCCCCGAAAGCACTCCTTCCCATGGGCCAGGCTGGTTTCTACGGTGGCTCCAGCGGGCTGCCGGGGAGAACCTGGAGTTTGTGACCCCGTGCTGGGCCAGCCAAAGAACACAAACCCCGTGTCGTGACACGTCTGGGTGGCAGAACCCTGCAGGCAAGTGTATTTTGACTCAGGGTTTCCTGGAGCAGCAGAACATGCCTCTTTCATAATGTCCATGACTTCTTAAGCCTCTGGTGCACTGAAGACAGTAACCCTGCAACATTAAGAGCCAGTTACTGGGATCGCACAGGTGGTGTCCACGGGAACAACAGAGCTGGTGAACCCGGGCTGCAGCAGGGACAAGTGTTGTCACACCAGGACATGCCATCCCCCCCACCACTGCCACCTCCATCCCCAGCAGCTCTAGAGCAACCCCAGCTGTCGGTTGGGGCAGTTTCCCTGCTGATCCTCCTGGGGGACCTCAGACAAGCCAGAGACAGCAGCCTCCCTGCCTGCCCAGGCTCAGCTGATCCTCTGCCTTGTCCAGGCTGCCTCCTCCAGGGTGGCTCTGTGCTTGGCGTGGGAGTCGCCACAGGGCCAGCTAGCCATGGCTGCTACAGACCCTTCCCACCCCCCAACTACTTTTTGGCTGAAGTTTCAGCTCGGTAACTAGTTTTCCCTCTGGTTTGCAGGATTTAGCCTCTGAGCGGCTGAATGGCAGAGGTAATGCCCACAGGAGCGGGGGACATGGGTGCTCCCGGGCTGGGCCTGGTGACACAGGGCCACGTTCCTCTGCGTTGCAGGTCCCAGCCCGAGACGCAAAACCTCCACAGCGCTGGAGTCCTTCAAGCGGATCGGCATCCCCATCCTGGCAGTGGTCCTCAGCCTCGCCTGCCTGGTTGCAGTGGGGTTCCTGGGTATGGGCTCCTGCTCTCCTCTCTTCCTGCTACCGCCACTTGGCAAACACAGCTCTGGACCCAGGGCTCAGGCAGGACCAGCTCTGCCACCTTCTTCCCAAGCCTGCCCAGCAGCACCAGCACAGCACTGAGCCCCCCTTTTCCCTCCAGTCAAGGTCTATCTGGACTACCACTACTTCTTCTGCAAACAGCCCCTGAAGCTGGTGTCCCTGCAGCAAGTGTGTGATGGGCACGTGGACTGTCTGCAGGGTGACGATGAAGCCAACTGTCCCCAGTGGGTCCCTGAAGGGCCACCAACTGGTGGTGAGTTCAGGACAGCCTGCTTTAGCCGTGGAGGGGCTGGGCTGCTGCAGCAAGCCTCCACCTGCTCAAGTCAGCTGTGACAAAGCCGATTTTGTGTGTGTCCCCAGCCCGTGTTTCCAAAGACAGATCCATCCTGCAAGTGCTTAACAGAAACTCGGGAGCCTGGTCCTGTGTCTGCCACGACCACTTCAACCTGGCGCTGGCGAAAGCAGCCTGCGAGCAGATGGGCTACAGGAGGTACGTGGGTGCTTCCTCCGTGCCTCCCTCCCCTGCTTTATCTCTCCTCCTCTCATAAAAGCTCTTTCTGAGTGGGGCTCTGTCTACTTACGAAGCACTCTGAGCTCTGCACTAATGGTTTCAGTCCATTCCCACCACACAGAGCCGCTCTAGGAGCTGGCCGGTCTCTGCTGGAAGCTCTGGCAGCTTCCCACATAAGCACAGATCCGTGCCCAGTGTCCCCTGTTCTGTCCCCAGCCCACAGGGAACCCTGCCCTGTTCTCACCCCTCACCTCACCCCAGCTAATAGCTGTCCCCTCCCCTTCAGCAGGGCTGCCCCACAGTTCCCAACAGCAGGTACACACTCACCCCACCACAGCAGCTCCTCCTGGGACGGGCACAGAGCTCAGGCCAGGTCCCCTCCACCAACAGAGCTCTCCCAAAAAGGGATATATGGCTCCTCCACACTCCCCTTTTAAAGGCCCTGGAGAGCAGCAGGCAGCCAGAGGGATGGATGCAGTGCAGCTGTGGCCAGGGCTGGGTCCTTGCAGCTGGGATGATGCTCCATAACTCCCACTTGTGTGCACCTCCCGCTGCTGCCCTGAGCTCCCTGCAAGCTTGTAGTGCTGCATCCAGCTCAACCTTAAAGGTTAAAGCTGGGATGTGGGGAAACAGCCTGCTAGCCCGCGTGTGTTTGGTATCAGCCCTGGATTGGGGGGGAAAGTTGACTAAGTTAAATTAGGGATGTACTGTGGAGAAGATGGGGCATTGTTCCTAAGAACCTCTGTATCTACACAGTCTTTCTCTTGTTCACTGGCACAGGGGCCGCATTCCCTGCCTACACTCCTGTTCCCTCCCCATCTGACCAGCTCTTGGCCATGGGCAAACATTTAGGACTTATTTGCACCAGTGCCCATCTTCTCCCAGTATCTGTGCCCTGCTGGGGTAGCTTTCCTGGGGCTGTGCACCCCAGGCTGTGCTTCCTGACCCGTGCTCCCCTGCCATGTCTTTCAGCACCCCCACTTTCCAGCCGGTGATGGCCGGCACTGAGCAACCTCTGCCTCCCCGCGAGGTCGTGCTGAGCAACGGCAGCCTCCAGATGCCCGAGCCGGGCAGGTGAGTGGTCCAGCGGTAGCTGCTGTGTCCCTCACCCTGTCCCAGAGCCTAAAGCGCCTGCCCACCAAGCACAGAGCTCCTACCAGGGCTGAATCCAGCCCTTTTCATCCTTCTTCCAGGAAATGCCTCTCTGGACTGGTTGTGTCACTCTTTTGTTCCAGTAAGTATCGTGAGGCTGGTCGCACCTTGTGGGCACACAGAGCCTTGTGCCACCCCAGGTCCTCGCTCCTGGCACGGCCCCAGGTGCCATGCTGTGGCCACAAGAGCTCAGCTGTGGCCCAAGCCCTGGTTCCCACACTGCTTGCATGAGAAAAATTGAATTTAATTACTGCTAGCCTTCCTGTTAAGCCCATATAAACCTCCCAGAAATGAAACACCTCAGAGAGGCTTAACCAGCTGCCCGAATGGGTTTACTTTTGCTGATGAATTACCCTGATTAAGCTAATCCTCCTGGTGGGCTGGAGAAGGCAAGGAATGGCTGAGCCCATTTCGGCAAGCCCAGGGACCATGTGCAAACAGAAAACAAAAGGGGGTGTGCCAGGCGGCCCGGGAAGGGGTGACGCAGGCAGTGTCACCGGGGCAGCGAGGCGCCCGGGCCACGCTCCCCTCCCTGGGAGGCGCGGGATCCTCATCCCCGCTCAGCAGGGAGGATGGAGGAGGGCAGAATGGGTGCTCTTTCTCTCCCCGGCCACCGCTAACGTCTTGCTTTGCCACCGCCCCGCCGCTGGGCAGAGGACTGCGGGGACAGCATCAGGACCCCGCGGGTGCTGGGCGGCAGCCCGGCCGCCATCGAGTCTTGGCCCTGGCAGGTCAGCTTGCAGTACAGGAGGGAGCACATCTGCGGGGGCAGCATCATCGACCCCCGATGGGTCCTGACGGCAGCGCACTGCTTCAAGTGAGTGGGTGACACCCCCGCTGCAACGTTACCTGTCAGCCAGCTCCACCGCCCCGGGCTGGGCTCATCAGGTCCCTCGGGGTTTAAGCCATGTGTTGCTGAAACGTCCCATAATTAACACGTCTGCCTGGGGCTTTGTGGGGGCTGCGATGCCGCTGGGTGATGCTCAGCCGGGCAGGGTGACAGCAGGGCTTTGCTGCCCATCCCTGGGGAAAGCGGGGAGCAGCAGCAGACACCTCTGTGCGCAGGAACAACCCCGTCGTTCAGAGCTGGCGTGTGAAGGCTGGCTCTGACCTCCTCTCGGGCACTGCCACCCATGCTGTGGAGAAGGTTTTCCTCGCCGAGGTGACGCCCACATCTCCCAAGGACAATGACATCGCCCTGGTGAAGCTGCGGTCCCCTCTGCGTATCTCAGGTGAGAGGTGGCACACACCTCCTCAGAGCAAGAGTTGGCAAAGGCAAAGCTCACTGGGCACCAAGGAGGGGTGCAGAGAAGACCACCTGTGACCAAGAGCAGAGAGGGTGCCCATCCAGAGTCACCTTCCCCACCAGCCTCCCCAGATGCCTCCTGCACCTTACCTTTTCCCTTCCAGACAGCCGCAAGCCCATCTGCCTGCCCTATTTTGATGAGGAGCTGGAGCCAGGCACATCCCTCTGGGTGATTGGCTGGGGCTACACGCAGGAGCACGGTGAGTGGGCCAGCGTTGGGGCAACCTGAGGGTCTTCACTCTCCCCAGCATTGCTCCCAGGAGGAGATGGGGCTGGTGGGGTCCCTGCGGGCATAGGGCTACTGGGAGCCCTCTCAGAGAGGCCACCTTTCACACAGGCAAACTGTCAGAGACCCTGCAACAAGCAGAGGTGCAACTCATAGACAACAAGAGCTGCAACCTGGCCGGCTACCATGGGGAGGTCACCGAGAAGATGCTGTGTGCTGGCCTGCCCCAAGGAGGGGTAGACACTTGCCAGGTGTGTGTGTGGGTCCTCACCCATTGATGAAATAGCCCCACTCAGGGGAGAGCTGGCCTTCTGCCCCATCCCTGGAGGGGTTCAGGGCCAGGCTGGATGGGGCTTGGAGCAACATGGTGTGGTGGGAGGTGTCCCTGCCTGGGGCAGGGGGTGCAATGAGATAGTCTTTGAGGTCCCTTCCAACCCATTCTGTGACTCTATGAATGGCCACAAGTTGGCGAGTGGGGGGAGCTCCTCAGCCCCCCACTCAGATGGCTTGTCCACGCAGGGGGACAGCGGCGGGCCCCTGCAGTTCGCAGGCAGGCACTGGCAGGTGGTGGGCATCGTCAGCTGGGGCCAGGGCTGCGGCACCCCCAGCACGCCCGGCGTCTACACCAGCGTCCGCGCTTACCTCAACTGGATCTACACCGTCCGGAGGGTCAGTGCCGCGGTGCCGACAGCGCTGCTTTATCTACCAGGTTTCGGGGGGCAGGGGGGAAGGGTCAGGGCCCCCTCAGTTGGCTCTGCACAAGAGCTGAGCCAGCTTTTTAAGGACACAACTCTGCCTCCTGCTTCCAGCCACCCTTCAAAGCTTGCCATTGCTTCTCTCTCCTTCCAGTCAGAGCTCTGAGACCTGCCAGGACACTTCCCCCTCCTTCTCCCCAAGCCTCCCTCTCCATCCCTCCGTGCTGGGCTGTCTCAGCTCCCACAGCAGCTGGGAAACGGATCTCAAGCCATGGAAGGTCAGTGGTGCCTCCACAGCCCTCGCTGGCAGGCTGTGATCTAGTGCGCCAGAGGCCAGCCGAGGAGGCAAAGGGCAGCTCGGAGCGACAGCCACCGATACCATGAAGGAATCTGACCGGCTCAAGCTCCCTTCCAGAGAGAGATTAATTTATTGCCCCTGTGCCGATCCTGCTGTGGCAGGAGGGCTCCTGTGGGGCTAAGCTGCTGTTTGCTGACTACTCTTATACAGAGAGAAGTTACATTTGTGCTGTAAAGTATCCCCATTAAAAGGAAGTATTTGTTTTTTCACACGGCCTCTGAAGGCTCTGTCCCCTCTTGCTTGCGGGGGTTATTTTAGGCAATGCCAGGTGCTATACGCCTGGGCTGCTTTCCCAGCGCAAGGCGACAGTTATTTGCAAGCTTCTGCGAACAAGCTGTTCCTGTACCCAAGGAAGAAAGTGCCGCGTGGACCCCGAGCACCCTGAAAACACTGTCCCTCCAAAGGCAGCACTACAGCCCCATCCTGTGGGCCCACAGCCCCTGGGCTCAAGTGGGCAATGACACCCGTGAGCGCTGGGAAGCAGCCCCCAGCCCTCACCCCAGCTTGTCCACAAGGGATTGGCAGGACACAGGGAGAGGGGCAGCACTCCACCACCTGGGACAAGGAGCTGCAGAGAACAGACACAGCCCACGCTCAACACACAAGGAAAACAAGATGCTTTGCCTTGGTGCAGGGCTCACGAAGCACACACATACCCAGGGGGTCCATGACAAGCCTCAGACACCCACAGCAACCCAAGCCGGAGCGAGTTTCTCTAGTAAACATAAACTTTATTTCATTCAAGGCAAAGCTAACTAGACCTCTACAGTGCAAAAAAAATGTGCTGTTAAGTCATCACACAGCATGTCGTATACACCCTGTGTTTATTCACAGGTATATCCTACATGTATTTATATATGATTATCCACATATGTGTCTGTCGCAGCACGCACCTCTGGCAGAGCTTTCTCCTCCTGCACACCCCGGAAAGCCTCTGCAGACCCCCCAAAGCCTTTGTGGCAGCAGGGACCCCACAGGAACCAGCCTGCTCCCCCAGAGCTCCCTGCACCCCATAAAGCACCTGCACACGTATGCGTATAGAGTTACACTGCAAAAACTGGTTATGTTGAGTTTTTCCGTCAAGCCAGAGAAATAATCCATGCATAGTACAGCATTGCATATCCTGTGGTAAGTGGATCTGTGTCCAGATACCATCTAAAAAAGGCCAACAGGTTAGGACAGCTAAAAATAGTTCTTTAAAAAAAATCCCTTCCTCCCCTCACTGTCCTCTCCCACAGGAGGTCTCCTCCAAGGATGGGCTGGGGGGGCTCTTGGGGCAACTGGGAGGTCTCACACCTTCCTGCCCAGGCTCTCATGCAGGACAATGGTATGTTATCAATACTTTGCATTTACAGAGTGCGTTCCACCCCAGGATCTCGGAGCACTTTGCAAAGCGATGCAGGGAGCCTCACACCTCCTGTGAGGTAGGTCAGATTTACTGTCCCCGTTTTCCAGATGGGGAAACTGAAGCACAGAGAAGTCAAGTGATTTTTTGCCCGAGGGTCCTGCAGATCCTCAGAGAGGGGACAGGGATCACGGAGACTGAACTCCCACTTGTTTGTCCAACCACAGAAACCTGACTGGGGCCAGGTGCCTGTACCTGCCTCCTGCCCCAAACGCATGGCCCTGCTCCGGTAGGTGCCCTGAGCCCAGCCCAGGGTCAGCGAGCCAGCCACGCACCCAGGAGAAGGCTATGAGGTGCCCTCCACCGCCCCCACAAGAGGGCTGGTGGCATCTGGCTTCTCCCACAACACTTTCCACAGAAGGTAGCACCTAAACCTTTCCTTCTTCGCCCTGCCCACCAAATCCTCGCCTACCTTCTGCTCCAGCACCTCTGTCGGGGTGCAAGCCCCTGCAGCTGGGGATGTCACGGCTTGGCTTTGATTCCCAACCTCGAGTGGGGATGGAGGAGCTGCTTGTGCTGCAGCTCCACTGACAGGCACCCACAAATAAAGGAGAAAGAGGGAACAAATCACATTGCAAAGGACATTGTTGACTTCAGTTGTAGGATGAGCTCACTCCCTTTGTGTCTCACATCCCAACACAGCCCTTGGGAAGGGGCTAGGCTGCCCAAGTCCCTGCTGCAGGTACCCTCACATAGACCCTCCAACTTTCTGTGGTACCCCTCATGCCAGGACCTCAAAGCACTTTACAAATGTTAGCCAAGGAAAGCCTCACAACAACCCCTGTGAGGTAGAGCAGTATTATTAGCCCCATTTTACAGATGGGGGAAACTGAGATATGGAGAGGCAGAGTGACTTGCTCAAGGTCACCCAGTGGGTCAGTGGCAGGTCTGGGAGCAGGCTGGCACAGCCCCAGCCTGGTTCCCCTTGCCAGAGCTCGACCGTGCTCCCTCCCTGCATTGCAAATGGAGTGCCATAGTCTTCCTTGGGTGAGAGGGAAATGCAATCTACTGTTTTCCCACTGGAGACTCATATAAAAAATATCCATGTAACGAGTTAAGCCTTGGCAACTCAGCATCAAAAGCATCACTGCTTTGAGTGCTGAGCTTTAAGAAGAGGGGGGGAGGAGCAAGAGCAGCAGCAGCAGCACAAACCCAGGGAGCACCTCCTGAGAAGGCTGGTAGGGTGAGAAGCCCCCACTGCCCCCGGGGGATGGCCCTGCGCAGGGGTCAAGGGAGTGTGAAAGATGGAGCTTCACCCAGTGAAGCCAGCAATGACCCGGGGACACAGCCAGCCCTGGCCGCTGGTCCCCCCAGCCCTGCCACAGGAGGAACCGAGGGACCTCGGGGCCAGCCTGCCCCATGGAAGCGCCCAGCCCCAGCTGGGAAGAGATGGCAGCCCTGACAGCAACGGGCCCTTCACTGATTTGCTTCCCAAGTGTGCTTAACAGGAGAGCTGAAGCCAAGCCCCACCACGACAGCCCTGCTTCCTCGCTCCCTCCTGGGCCAGACCCAGGAGAAAGGCAGTGTGGGCAGGAGCCTCCATCTCCATGGCACATCCCTGCTCTGCTCCTTCTGCAGGAGGCTGCTGCCTGCCCCTGCTCAGCATTACCAGAGTCAGACAAGACAACCCAAGCTCCTACAGCCTTTATCCCCCCCAGGCTGCCCACCACCCTGTGCTCCCAGGAGCGCAGCACCCACACAGCTGCGGACCAGGGTACCCCCCAGCACCCGGACCCCTCTTGCCTTCACTCAGAGAGGGGCATGCGGCTCCTTCTGTCCTGGCGACATCCCAGTCCGAGTCTGCAAGCACCTCCCAGTCCCCAGGGCAGCCAAAGTCTTTTCCGAGAAGCAGTGCAGGTCGCAGGCACGTGTGTAATAGAAACATGTCTCAAGCGTTGGCAGTTTGGAAAGAAAACAAACAGGAAAGGCTTGTCCCCCTGCCCACCCTCCCTGCTGCCGGGCGGGCCAGGGTTCCGCTGCTTCATGCCTTTGGTGGTGCTTTTTGCTCTGCCTTGGAGCCGGCCAAGCCGTTCTCGGTGTTGTCGTTCCCTGATGAGCTGACGAGACACTCCTTCCTGGGGGAGAGCACATGGGCAGCTGACAGCCCCCGGCCCCTCTCACCACCACCAGCCCTGCCCCACGGCACCGGGACCGGCACCCACACTCACTTCCCATCCTGGGTCTTCTTGATGATGAACAGGACAACCCTCTTGATGAGCATGAAGAGGATGAGGAGGCCGATGAGCCCCCCCACAACGCCCACGATGATGAGCGTCAGAGTGTTGTCTGTCTCCACCACTGCAGAGAGAAGGTGCTGAGGGGTCTCGGGAGGGGAGCAGGATGTTCCCAGCTGAGTGGCACCTCCCCCCCAAAAAGCAGTGACCCCCTCCACCAGCTGCTGACACACAGCATGGAAGGGCAGGAGGCCAAGCCTTGCCCTTCAGGGATGCCAACTACCTCCAAGAAACTGGGACACCCCGTGCACCGCCACAACCACAGGCCAAGGTGGGGTCAGCAGGGGTTTGCACCCCCAGTGCCACTCGTGGGGCACCACAGCCCTGACTGGCACTTACTCTTCTGGACCACTGTGAGGAAGATGGTGGCATTGTGCTGGGCGTTCTTCTCCTTGGGGTTCTTGACGTGGCAGGTGTATTTCCCAGCATCGCTGAACTCCACGTTCTTCAGGACAATGGAGATGTTGTTGTCCTTGCCCGTCGTCGAGCCGACAAACTCCACCCGGGGGTTGCGTCCCACAAGGAAGGGCTCTGATGCTTTGCTCTTTATCTTGCCGTGGTAAATCTGCAGAGGCAGGGATGCAGGACACAGGGTCAGCTGGGCTGAGGGTCCCAGCACCCCCAATTAAAGCAGGAATGGCTGTGGAGAGGGACCTGATGCACAGCCCGCCAGGGAAGCAACAGAACAATCTGACTCACCCTGCACCAACGTTCCAGGCCACACAAAAGAGCAGAGAACCCCAGGGCAGACAGTGTCCCTCTGCTCTAGGGCCATGCAGGGGGACAGACCTGCCCCAAACCAGCCCTCCTGCTAAGGAGCTGAAGAGCAAAATATTCCCAGCAGGAAGCAAATCTATACAGAGCCTTTAGTATTTCAGAGCAAGTGCAGGAGGAGAAAATTAATCATATTTTTCCCAGAGTGCAGGCTTGCACCTGAACAGCCCAGTCTCTGAGAAGAGCTGGTGGGCAGCAGAAAATCTAGAACAGCTTTGTGCCCACAGCACAGATGTGCCAGGGTATTTGAGTCACGCTGTTGGCACAGCCCTGTCCTCCCAGAGCTGGGGACACTCGGAGGGACAGTCATCTTGCAAGAGGACAAAGGGAACTCTGTGAGAGCTGCAGTGTTGGTTTGCACTGGGAAAATACTGAAGGACCTGCCAAAAAAGCGGAAGCAAAGCCCAGAGAGCCACCCACCAGCTCCGTCGAGTTGAAATACCATGTGAAGACCAGGTCCTGAAAGCCTATGCAGGTGGTGAAGGTGCAGGGCAGCAGGACGTCTGAGTTATTCAGAGCCATCACAGTGTTGGTCTTCCCCACCGACACCTCCAGGGCAAAGACGATGGCGAGGATGTGCAAAGCTGGGAGGGAGAGGGGAGTAGAGTGAGGACACGGTGCCCATACACAGCCCATCCTGCTACAGCCCCTGGTCCTTCCCGGGCATCAGCTGCTGTGGGGGTACCCTCCCAGGGAGCAACCCAGGGGGGTTGAGGGCCTCAGCCATCCACCCCCCCCAGGGCCTTGCTCCAGGCTTTGCCATGGACCCACAGCATCCTCCTCCCCAGAGCCTCTGCACAGGGGGCACAAGCCCAGCTTTCCACCCCCAGGGTGGGTTTGTTACTCCTTATCCTCTTTGGCACAGCAGAAGCAAACGTGCCTGTCCCCATTCCTGGGACAGCTCAGCAGAGATTCCTGCTCCTGGAGGAACAGCAGGGGCTGGTCGGCACCCACAGAGACAGCACGGATTCAAAGGGAACCATAATATCACCACAAACAAAGTATGCAAATGAAAGCCCTGATTTGAATGTTATCCACAAGGCCTTCAGCTAAATCTTAAAGAGAGAGAGGAGGGGAAAGAAAAAAAAAGCCCAAAGCAAAGCAGAGCTCTCTGTTCTTCAAGCAGGGAGTTGGAGCACTAATTAGCATTGCCGTCCTGGCCGCCTGCCACCGCGCCGTCCCCCAGCCCAGCCAAGGGCTCTGGCAGCCAGGCGGTGCAGCAGGCTCCTCGCAGCGCCGGTGCGGACCTCCGGAGCGGCACCCCCAATCCTGCCTTGCAGAGAGCCTCCTCTCCTGCTGTAGCTGACAGATGACCTTCAAACTGCAGAACGCTGCTCTCCTGCTCCTCTTCTCCCCATCAGGGAAGAGAAAGGCGTCGGGGAGCAGGTACGAGCCCAGCTGCGAGGGCTAGTGGCACATCTGCAAGCTCCTGGGGTCCCACACTGGGCCCACAGGGAGCCTTTCCGAGGGGCACAGGGGAGCAGCTTCACTCCTCATCCCCCTCACACCAGGACCCGTCCGTCCCACTTGTACGATGCAGTATGGACAAGACGTGACACAAGCCAGCAAAGCATCGTTCTCCTCTTCCCCAGACCTCAGCCACCAACGGGATCCAGCCACCCCTACAAAGGGTTCCCCGGGCCACTCTGACAACGATAATACAGGTCATGCAGCTCTTCCCACAGCTACAAGCCAGTCCCCAGCTCCACTGACACCTTAACTTAGATTCACATCTCCCTGCAGCTGCTTCGGATGCTGATTTATTCTTCCACACATGCCCGTGCTCACAGCTCCCCAGGCACATCACAGCCCCAGCCAAGCCCGAGAGCCCTGCATCCCGGGCTCCAGGCCCTGCTGCAGTGCTGCATTGCAAGCACTGCAGGGAAGGAGTTATTTAACTTTTATAAAGAAGCACTTTTCATTTTGCTTGGGAGGCTCTAGCTAACGTCAGGGAGTGGTTCCCACCAGATGGAGGTCTTCTGCCATCGCCAGCCTCAAAAAACAGCCCAGGGATGCTACAGAGGGGACCTCACAGTCACGAGTGTCCTGGGGGAATCGTGCTGCTACCTGGAGCAAGACTCGGCAGAGGGATGCCTGGGGCTGCAGATATGCCTCGGCAGGCAGGGTACTGTGAGGGGACAGTTACTTACAGGAAAGATGATTCCTTGCAGCATGTAACACTTCTAATCCCGTCTGCCACCACTATAACATCATGAGCGGAACCCAAATTAAATGTGTGGGGCTAACGAGGGCTGATCCTGTTCCTGTCATGCTGTGGTCTCAGGAAGACAGAAGTGCTAAGTTACCACTAAATAAAGCATGCATTGGGAGGCTGGGAGATTACTGACTGAGCCTGCCACACCAGCTGCCACCACTACTTTTCTGTATGCCTGAGCTGATGCCCTTCACACCACCAGAACCCCACCAGTGTGCAGGGCTAGCCCCTCCGGGGGGCCCCCGGCTCCCTCCCACACCTGCAGGTACCAGCTTTCCCCAGAGGACAGGGAAGGGGAAGCGAGGAGCAGCCGTTCTTGCTGCTGCCAGAGCCTTGGCCACCTGCTCTTTGCTCTCACACTGAGGTCAGCCCTGGATGAAGGGTGCCAGAGCCCCTGAACTGGGTATGCACCCAGGATACAGCTCCAGCAATAGCCCTCCAAACAGGCCAGAGCAAGATTTCCCCCCCCACAGGCTGCTGGCAGCCTCATGCTTTTCCTGCAGCCCAAGCTGGAGATCACTGCCCTAATAGAAAGGGCACACGAGATTCACCTGTAAAGCAACAGGATGACTCCACCACCAGTGAGAAAGCTTCCCCATAAAAACTTTCATTGCTCATAAAACTCAGCATGACCTCCTGACACAGACAGCAAGGCGTGCCTGGTAGGCTGGCCAGGCTCCTCTCTACCAAGGCTAGGAAAGAAGAGGCAGCCTGAGCCCAGGCATGATGTGCTCTGGGCCAGGACCCCCAAGTCTTGGCTTTCCTGCAGGTGCTGATGGAAGAAGCGGTGCTGTGGCTCCCTGGTGCATGCAGGAGCCCACTGCCATTCCCTAGAGAGTACTGCATCCCCAAAACGCGCAGACACAGAGACCTGCCCAGAAACTCTCCCCATCCCACCTCCCCTCTCCTGCCTCCTAGCCCACCTGAGCAACCTGTAGGACAACATTCCCACCATCGTGCCCTGGACCCCAGATCCCCAAGTGCCCTGGTCTCCAGCATCTCCCAGTCTCTCCTGCCACCCTACTGCCAGCACCATGCCAAAAGCATCCTGCACCGCATCACTCTGAGGAGGCACTTTCAACCAGGCAGCAGCACCCAAACCCTGCAGGGAGCCAGGTACTTACACATCGTCCGTGCCTCCAGCTCACTTAAAAAAAAACTTAACATCTATGCCCTCCAAAAACGCCTCTCAAGGGAGTTTCCCAACGGCAGATGCTGCAAAGGCAGCTCTTGGTTTCAGGCTCTCTGTGCCCAAAGGATGACCTGCACGAGCAGAAGTGTCCCCAGTGTGCGAGGGCTGGTGCAGGTGGCTTGGAAGCAGCCCCAGGGGCCGCAGTGGTGGCAAGGGGTGGCTGCAAACTCCTTCCTCCATCCCTGCAGCTGGGGGATCTCGGGTACCCCCGGCCCCAGGGCTGGGCATCATGCTCCGAGTGGCCGCCCTGCAGTATGGGTTTGTCCCCGTGCTGGGCAGAAGCGCATGCAAACGGTCGTTTTACCAAAAGAACTGGGGAAAAAAAAACAACAAACAAACAAACAAATAAAACCCCAAACAAACAAAAAACCAACCCAAAACCAAAAGACCCCAAAGAATGACCTGTCGGGCGGGCGTGCTGGCGGCTGCGTTGAAGCAGTGCATGGCTTCCCGGGGCTAATTGCCCGGCTCCCGTTAGCAGGCAGGTAGCAGCGATGCCCGCGGGCAGAGCAGCAGCGCGGAGCAGGGCAAAGCGGGCAGCAGCCGCAGCGCTGCCGGAGGANGGAGGGGACCCCCGCCGACGTTCCGCCGCTCGGTGCGGGCAGGGCAGGGCGGGGGGGCTGGCGCCGGGGCTCCGGAGCCCGCTCTCGGGACGCGGCTGCGAAGTCACCTCGGACAAGTCACTTATCCTCAGTGCTTCGGGCTCTCCGTCTGCAGAGGAGGGATAATTAACGGCGTTAGCCCCCGCGGACGGGAATCCATCCCAGCGGCAGCGTCCAATCCCGTGCGGGGCAGGCGGGCCAGATGCAAAGCAGCCGAGAGCGCAGGGAGGGCGGCTGAGCCGGGGTCACTCCGCTCCC
>VXBW01007601.1:71150-111178 GCA_013400375.1 Thinocorus orbignyianus
AGCAGCCAGCCACGCACCAGAGGACGGTCACAAGCCACCCGCAGCCCACCAGCCACCGCCCTCCCAGCAAGGCAAAGCCCCTCTCCCCACTGCAGCCCACAGCCCTGCCTGGCATGCAAACACCCCCGCTCTTGGAGAGAACCTGCAGCAANGTTGCAACATACCCCCCTCCCCCCCATTCTGCCTAAAAGCAGGTCACCCTGGCTGGCGGGTTTGGTGCATCTCGGACCACCTCCATCCCCGNACAGGAGGGGCTTCTCGGGGCTGGGACGTGGGGAGGGGTCTCCTGGCCAGAGAGGGTGTTTCTCCCCAGCCTGGGTGCTTCTCCCCTGGCATGCAAGGGGTCGAGTCGACACTTACCCAGCGAGAGGAGCAAGCTGAGGCCAGTGAGGAACAAGGTGGGCTGCGGGAGCCAAGCTTCCAGGCTCATTTTGAAGGACTTTTTTGTGTGTGGAGAGGACCTGGTGTTGGTGTGGATTTTGGTGGTGGTGGTTTGCTTTTTTCGAACGCCCGGGTTATTTGCAGGTGACATATAACATTAGAGTCGCTTTATTCCCAGCCCAATATGGCAGAGCTGGAGCCGGGCTGGAGCGAAAAAGCCCGTAAATGCTATGGTTGGTGGATTTCTGCAGAGCAAGTGGGAGGGCAGAAAAATTTTCTCCTGAACAGGAGGCTCCAGCTCCGAGCTCTGGCTGTGGGCTGTTGTCACCCACCCTCTCCTGCAGCATGCCGAGGAGCAGGTTTGTGCTGGGAGTCCCTCCGGCCAGCAAAATTTGCCCTTGGAGCAAGAAGCACCCAGGGCTCCTCTTCCCTACAGGAGTGCAGGGTCCAAGGGATGCGATGCCAAGGGCTCCCCTGGGCTCCTGCAGCCCCCCTGGTTTCAGTGGGGCCATGCAGATGTGCCACCTCTGCCCTGCTGGAGGCTGGCGACCAGCCCCACTCACACCATTCACAGCAGCAGTTCCCGTTCTCCAGAGCCCAGCTGGGCCCAGGAACATCCAAAATGCCCCCCTGAAGCCAGGCAGAGGGGCTGACGTAGCTTGGGAAGAGCAGAGGGGGGTCCCAAGGAGGCAGCCTGCACAGCATGCCCTGGCGGACTCCCACTCCCACACCGATGAATGGGCAGCCCGCTCACTTCCCAGGGGTCCTGGACTCTGCTGGCACCTTCTCCCTTCCCCAGCAGCATGCTGTCCCAGGGCAACACCCTCTCCTCAGCCAGCCCTTGGGATGGGGATGCTCTACCCAGCAGTAACAGGGCTAGAGAAGTTCCCCTTGACATCATCAGTCAAGGAAGCCTTTGGGCCATGGACTCCAAGCCTGCAGAGATGGGTTCAGGAAGGAGAAAACATGTCACCTCAGGGACCAGAAAGCCAGTGACAGCAGCTGCTCAGCCCCCTACTTCTTATGCCCCAGGACGAGGACGGAGGGGCTTGCTGTGGCAGCATCAGTCGGGAGAAAGTCAAGGGGTGCCCTGGAGCGAGAGCGCATCTCGGTTCCTGTGCACCATGGGCAAGAGGGAGGCAGGAGGGATGCAGAAGTGCTCAGCTACCCGACCAGCCTTCAGGAGGGGAAACGGGGCAGCCGGGAGAGCAAGCAGCAGAGAAGAGGCAGAGCAAATACAGGAAACCCACTCAGAAAACATGCTGACTGCACACACAGCACAGTTTCCCACCTACGCTGGTCAGCCAGAGCCCACGCTGCTCTGCTGGAATGGGTCCCACAACCCTGCAAAGGCAGCAGAGGTGGTGTGTAATCCCCCTCCCTCCCCCCCGACACCCCAAAAAGCAGCTCTGGGCACAGCTTCCCCCTGCAATCTGTTAATTCGGCTTCATCCAGGAAAAGAGAGTAGGGTGTCAACGTGAAACCAAGGAGTGCAGCGGGAGCCGGCTGCGCTGCAGTCTCCCATCCAGCCCGGGCAGTGGGAGGTGGTCCCCAGGCTCCTGCTGCACCTGCAGGTGTCAAACATCTATATATAGTGACGGAAAAGAGCCAGAACGCCCCGAAACGCTGCCCCGGAGGCCCAGGAGGGGGTTGCTGGGCTCCCCCCGACCTCCCCCGGCCACAGCAGCCAGTCCCAGATATAGGGTGCAGGCAGAGATGCCCACCCGCAGAGGGGGGCTGGTGCAGGGGAGACACGTGTGAGCACACGCACGTGGGGGACCCCACTCCCTGCCATCCCCTGCAGAGCCAGGGCTGCAGGGGGGCCTTGGTGCAGCCCAGGCAGGTCTCTTCCTGCTGCAAAGGGACCCCCCTTCACAGCCCGTTTGGCTCCACAGATCCAGCGGGGCAGGCGTGGGTGCCACGTGCGAGGCTGCATGTGGGTGCAAGGGTTCCCAGGCCCTGGGCCAGGCAGGTTTTTGGCACACTTGGACAGCACAGGCTTAAGAAGGAGGCAAAAGGAAGCCAGGAACAGGCTTGACTCCCTGTGGTTTATTTTCTCAGAAGATACCCTTAGCATGCCTGCATGGCTCCTGCTACATCTCCCCCTTGGTCCTCCCACCAGGCTCTCCTTAGAGATCTTTATCCTGGCACCCAGAGCTGCGTGGGCCAGGATGAAAGCTAGAAGGTGGAGGCTGTGTCCCCCTCCAGAGACCAGGGGACAAAAGCCAGAGACACACATCTCTGTCCCAGCAGACAGGGGGGTGGGATGTGCCCCAGCAGCGACTCGGGCACAGAGCACACAGTGAAGTGACACTGCTTCTTAGAGGAGGGGCTGGCAGCAGCAGAATGCTGGCCTGTCCCAGGGAACAAAGCTGTTTTGCTCACACCTACTGGCTCAAGGGTCCACATGCCCCAGCACGGCTATTTCCTCCCCTGTGGAGCCCAGAGAAGGGCCATGTCTGGTCTGCTGTAGGGCTCCTGGCTTTGCCCATCCCCCTGTCTCCCCTCTCCCATCCATTCTGCCGGGATCACCCTCTTGGCCAGTTCCACGTAGACACCGTTCTCCTGGAAGGGCGAGGAGCGCTGCAAAGAGGAAGGGGACAGGGCATGAGTCTTGCTGCGGGTGCCAGGCCCATTTGGAAGGGGCAGGAGGCAAGGGATGCTGCTGCCAGGCATGAGGAGTCAGGGGTCAGGCCCTGGATGCCATCACCCCAGTGAGGATGGTGACATAGGGGGTCACAGCAGCCCTGCAGCCACGCACCCTGCCCACCCCTCCACAGCTCAGGGTGGCTGCTTGCCTCCTCACCATGGTTACGTAGGTCTCCTCAGCTCTCCTCTTCTTCCCTGCATCCTGCTCAGCCTTGGGTAGCTCAGCTCCAGGGACTGAGGAGTAGAGTGCTTCCTATGCAAGGGAGATCAGGATACTTGGAACTGAGCAGCTCCCAAATACATGAGGGTCTTCTTACCCCAGTCACTGAGAGCCATGGCCGTGGCTGGCCAGCAAACAGCACCCTGTGCTTGGCCAGTGAGAGGTCCCCTCCCTCAGCATCCCCATACACCTCATCTCAGTGATCCCTCCATCCGAAGGACAGACAACCTTAGCTAGTGACGAGACAGCAACCATCCCACGTGAGGACAACCCTGGCCCAGGACCCCATCTCCTCCCAACATTTTTCTTTGCTCCCAGGGATTCAGCAGCTGGAGGAGCATTTGCTCCACCAGTGCCTCCTCTTAGCTGCAAACCAAAGAAAACAGCAGGACCTCAGGCTCATCCCAACCACCACCCACACGCAGCCAGCAGTACAGGAAGGACCCCGTGGATCTCCTGTGTGTGCCACCGTTCCTTGCTGAGGGTGGGTGGCCAAGTGAGGGCATGGCTCGGTGTACACACAGGTGGGCATGCTCAGCATCCACCCTGCAGCCCTGTGAGCCCCAGCCCTCTCCTTCTCCACCTCTTCTCCCTCTCTCTGGTGTCCCAGGGCAGGGCAGGGACACCCTTCCCTCCACGCATCAGCTCTTACCTCTGCTTTGTTCTTGCTGCCTCCGTTTCCAGTCCTCTCCAGAGCTGTGTTGGCTGCCGACCTTGAGGGAAGGCAACAGCAGGGTCATCTCCAGCAAGATGCATCACCTACTTCTCCTGGCCCTGCCCTCCCTTCTCCTGGGACACTGGAATCCCTTTGCATGTGCTCAGCCTCACTTCTGGCACGCCAGGAGCCCAGGCAGCTTTGGGGCAAAGGGGAGACCAGCCAGGACAACACAACACTAGAGGGCAACAGAAGCCTGCACCCCAGTGTGAGCAGCAGCGTTACCCCGGGGTGATGAACCCTCTGGTTCCTGCAGCTCCAGCCCCGCTCGGGACAGGTCAGGATAAGGCTTGGCCAGGGAGAACAGCGCAGGAAGGATGTAAGGAGGTGCTTTGCTCAGCCCCATGAGCCCACAGCTCACACTAATACCTCTTCCGCAGGCAGAGTCCAGCCAGGAAAGCCAGCACAACGGCCACGCAGCAACACCCCACAACCTCAGGTCTAAACCAAGTGCCTCCCGGGGCCCCAGCATCCCGGGGGTGTTCGGCTCCTCTTCCTGCTGGGAAGACACAAAGGCAGGGGATGGAACACACAGGGACCCTGGACTTATTGCAGAAGTACCATGGTGGCAGGCCCGAGAGACCCCCGGAGCCTCTGCAGCCCCTCTGCGTGGAGTCAAAGAGGGCAACTCCCCTCTGGGACAGTCCCGGGCACACACCTCTCTGTCCCACAGGGGTGACGTGCAGGACAGTGTGGTTCTTGAAGATGCTGCTGCTCTCGCTCAGCCGGATCTCACACACATACGTGCCGCTGTCGTTCACCTGCACGTTCTGCAGCTGGATAGAGCCATCCCAGTGGGAGACATCCCCTTGCCACTGCACCCGGTCCCGGAAGCGGCGCACAGGGACACTACGGTTCCTGTAGTAATAAAACACCATCTCCTCCTGCCAGGGCAGAGACAGCATGATAGTGGAAAGGCACTGCTCAAGAGCCCTCAGATCTACGCTATCTCCCTCTCCTCCTCTGCACGAGAGCCCAGCTCACTCCCACGCTCCCGGAAAGCCCCGGGAGGCTGCAGCCAGCGCTGTGCTTCCCCTGCGGTGCAGGGCCACGGGTAGTGATGGAGACACCCCACCACTGCACAGCAGAACTTCCCTCCTCTTCTGGCCTGGGCCAGGCAGACAGGCTTCCCTGCAGCCTGCCGAAAGCAGTAAGGCTGCCTCGTTCCCCCTCCCCTGCCTTGCTCCCCCACCTACCTCCTGGTCCCAACCTACCTCCTGTGTGCCAGGTCCCACCTTGTGCAGCCAGTCCACCTTGTCCACGGTCCAGCCCTTGGCCACCGGGTCGAGGAAGAGGCACCGCAGCAGGACAGAGTCCCCAGTGCCGGCTTGCAGCTGAGGCTCCATGAACACCCAGCCAGCCAACCCGCTGCATCGCTCTGCCAGGGACAAGGACATCAGGATGAGTCCAGGGAGGATGGCCAGATGCAGGCTGCCTGTCCTCATAGATATCTCCTCTCCAGAGAAGCCTGGGGCTAACACCACCGACCAGTCCAGAGCGCAATGGGGAAGCCCTGCTCCCCGTGTGGGCAAAGCTTCTCCCCAACCCCTGCTGTTGGCGTTCCTGGGATGTGGGGCAGCACATCCTCCCGGCCACCAGACCAAGGGCTGCGGCGGCCGCGGAACCAGCCGATGCGGAAGGGAAGTGGGGAAGCACAACCCCAGCCCTGCCAGCCAAGGGCTGCAGCTCCGGCAGGGTTGGTCCTGTGAGTCACCCCAGCACCACTCTCATCCGCGCCAGGCCAGGGGCAATCCAACCACTTCACATGAATTTCAGTTCCTCTTCCACAACCTGCCCATTTGGCTTCTTTAGCCCTTGCTCACAGGGCTCCTGACCTGGGCTTGGACTTGTCTGGCCACATAGCTAGTGCTTAAGGTTTCTAGAGGAGCCGGACAGAGGTCAAAAAACCAAAACAAACCAGAGGAACATCAAAGAGCACAGACTCAACACAACCAGCACAAAGAAGCTGCTGGCACGGCAGGCTGCAAAGCGAATGGCAGGAAGGAGAAACAAAAGGGGCAGAAAACGTCCCTGGTGCTTGTCAAGAGAAACCCTGCACGCCCCACAGGCTTCATGGGCAACAAGCAGAGCAGACAAGGCTCTGGCAGCTGTTTGTCAAGGACTAGGTGAGCCGATTCAGCGGGGAGCTGCTCAGACAGGTTGACTTTTCCTGGTGGCTGAGCCACTCTGCTCACTCTGTCCACAAGCCACCGAGGGCTGGGCCCTGGCAAAGCACCAAGTACTCGTCTGATGCCCTGTAAATAATAAATGCAAAGTGCTACAGCTTCCCAAACAGGTTTCTTTTAGTCTTGACCAGCTGTGGAGCTGAAAATTACAAATATTTGCCAGCAGAGAAGACCAAAGGAGCCAGTTGCCTTGAGCAGAGCCAAAATCAATACCTTGGAAAGCCTTCCCTGTATTTAGACTTAGCAAAGCAGTTCTAGTTCTTTCAAAGGCTTGGAGTCTGGCAGAGTAAGTACAGGATTCCATCCAGGGATCCCGCTGCAATTTGAAGCCTATAGATGCACGAGCTCTGCAGGAAGGGAAAATGTAGCACCCAGAGAAGTCACTGGTACCCAGGAGCCCACTTACTGGTGCCAGCTCCGTGTGCCTGTGAAACGCCGGGGAGTTCTCACCGCAGGAAGACAGAAACGACAGGTCTTTTGGCAAAGGCAGAGGGGAAAGCAGGCAAGGGCAGTAAAACCACCAGAATGACTTACAGCTTACCCAGCCATGTCAGCACCAGAGTCAGGCTCAGCAACACCTTCATCTTACTCTGGAAAGAACAGCAGAGATGACACGGGCATCAGTTTTCCCGGGGGCAGGACACCAACAGCTTGCAACCAAAACTGAACCCCAAGCTCAGAAGAAGCCTTCCTTCAGTCCTTCAGAGAGGGACATGGTCTTTGCTGCCTGGATTTTAGCCACTATCCCAGCCAGGAGCCTGGAAGTGAGTGAAGCGCAGATCTCAGCTGCATCTCTGGTCTGAGCCTGCTCTGAGCCCTGGGAAGGAAGAAAGAGCAGGGGGGGAGGGCTCAGCCCAAAGCACCTCTGCATTTTCCCCCAAGCACTGAATCTTTCCGGTGGTTTGGGGGTCAAGCCTCTAGCATCTGAACTGAGGTGTTCGTAGATGTCAACTCTACCCAGAAAGCAATGAGATGTTTTTTCTACTACATCCTCAGAGGAGTCTGATCCTAAAAATTACAGACCCCTTAACTCTAGGAAAAAAAACAAACCCTTGGCTCCAGGGTGCTGTACATGGTGAGAACTTCGGCCAGAACACTTCAGGGTCTGTTCAGACAGTGCCAGGTTGGTCACTGTATTCAGCTTGACCTGCTCAAGTAAAGAAAGGCAATGTCTCCTTTCTACACGTCGTAGACAGACCCTGTGGCCCAAGGAAAGACCGGCTGTTTCCATCAGGAACACACACATGGATCATGGGAGAGCAAAACCCAGTACCCTCTCGCTGTGTCTCTGCCCCATGGTTCAAAGCTGTGCTCATTCAAAACTGATAAACATATTTAAGGGCAAAAACGTTGAGAGGAGCCCTCCTGCTTGGAGAACCTGCACTTTGCAGTTGAATTTGAGGCTGCTATTGCCTGCAGTTGTGCCTGCATGTGTTTGCGCTGCTGAAAGACAACAAGAGACAAGTAATCTCTGAAATCTTGCGTGCTTCTCTCATTTTTCCTCCGCTGTACAAATCAGAGGACCTCTAGACCACCTTCAGTAAGGCTTGGAGGGGGAAAAGGTGCCAGGAATTTGTCCCCAAGAAACAGCCATGAAAGGAGTTGGAGTAAGTACATAAGATAAACATCTGCCATTATTCCTACTGCTCTCAGAGGTCCGCAGGTCCCTTCAGCACTGCAGAGCAAACCACAGTGACAGATCTGTGCTCCCAGGATCCTGGGTCTGCTGGGGCAGCATGGACATCCCTGGCACTCCTTGCAGAACCCATGGTGACAATAACACCAGGCTCAAAGGGCAGCAGGGAGGTGAGAAGGGGCATGTCAGCTCCCTGCATACACTCTGGAGGGGCAGGAGCACAAAGAAGGAGCGGGAAAGGGCAGCCCTAACAAAGCTTCCACCTCTCCACATGGCCAGACATGTTTGCTGATTTCTTTTTCTTTCCAAACGCATTTTTTTTTCTCAGCGAAGGAAGCTCAGAAACACCTGAGACAGGCTCAGACAGGGTTTGCAGGCCAAGAATTAACTGCCAGGGGACGCAGGGGTCTGTTCTAGGGCTTCCCAGTCCATGCATGGCACTGCCTGCAGGCAGAGACGTAAGCCAGCCTCTGCCCCTCATTGCCTTCCCCTTTCCACAAACAAAACCTGAGAGGTGGCAGCAGGCTGCTTGGAATTCTCTCAAATCTGCCTCTCAAGCGAACGCGACCCATTTGGGGGTTGGGTTTTTGGGGGTGGAGGGGAGAGCTGTGTGGTTTGGCTGCACCATCCGCAGCACTGCCGTGACACACTTCATGCACGGGCGACCTAAAAACACAGCGCAGCTCCTGAGGGGCTCCCGAGCCCCAGGCTGGTGCAGCACTTCTCCGTGCAGCCGGCCCAAAGCACCCTCCTTCCCAGCTCAGAGCTGCACCCTCCCAGGACCACCCCCACGCGGGTCCCAAAATAGGAGCCAGCTTAAAAATAAAGTCCTCGGCGCACAGAAGCCTGCGTGCTGAGACACCCACACCCAGAATGTCAAACTCTCTGCTTCTGAATGGACGAGGCTCTGGTCCTTCTTTGCCATCAAATCCTCCCTGGATTTATTACCTTATTTCTCAGAAGAAATCCTGGCCCTACCTGGGGAGGGTGGTTTTGCAGGGTCTGCTGCTGCGACAGACACCGAGTGGGTGCTGTGGTGCAGCAGCTGTGGGCAGCACCCACCCACCCAGGGCTGACATTTCCAAAGCCTTCTACAGGATAACTGCCTTTGCTGAACAGACTGGGGGGAGAGAGGGGGAAAATGCAGAGATACCACACTGCCTTCGCATTTCCCTGCTTTGCACGCGGTATCCGAAGCCTCAGCACGTCTTTGTTGCCCTAGTTCTCTTTGCAAGAAGAAGCAAAACACAAATAAAGTAACCATCATTGCAAAAAAACACTCACCAGGGGTGGCTTGGGACAGCCAGCTCGTCTCGTGCACGAAGGGTACTTCGGTGACTAATCGGGAGTATCTGAGAGACGTGGCTGCTAAAGCATCTTGAGGTTGTACATGCGAGACCTCTGTCGTACTTACCATTTGCCTCTGGTTTCAAGTCTCGTTTCAGGTTGAGTTTTGGTGGTCGCTTTCAACTTGCAAGAGGAAGTTAAGAGCCGGACTGAGGCGGTGTCAAACGAGCCTGCAGAAGGGGCTGTTACGGAGAGGCAAGAGCCATAGATGGGGCTGCCCCAGAGCAGATGAGAGGTATGGAGCTGCACCAGAAGAAGACACTTTGCGTGCACAACACCTGGCTCAGTCTGTCGTGCCAGACTTGTATGTGTGAAAGATTCTTGGGAAGCAGCCCTTTCACATAATCATGGAGTTGTTAGAGTCAGAAGGGACCCCTAGAGACCATCCCATCCAACTCCCCTGCTAAAGCAGGGCTGCCCAGAGCACAGCACTCAGGACTGTATCCAGATAGAGCTTGAAGGTCTCCAGAGAAGGGGACTCCACACCCTCCCTGGGCGGCCTGATCCAAAGCTCCCTCCTGCTTTGTTTCTCAGATTGGAAGGTGGTTAAAGTCTCACCACTCCGGCAGGACGCAGTCCTGATGCAGGACCAGCAGCACACAACACCCAGTAACTCAGCTGAGCCTCGCTGCTGGGGGTCACAGGCACCCCGGGGAAAAGGGCCAAGGCTGCCTTTGGAAACACACAAAATACACAGGATGGGCCACTTTTTGCTGCGCCGCCCCTCATCACTCACTCTGAAAGCATCTTTTCATCCTTCCTCTTCCTCTGGAGTACCACAGCAAGCAGTCACTGTTCTCTATCCCACTATCAATGGTTTCAATGGTTCACAGAGCAACTTCCACACAGCAAAGGAAAAGAAAGTGAAGTTTCACTCACGTTCCACACCATTCATGTTCCAGAATGCTACTGCCTTCAAGGTGACAATTTAGCATCACCCCCGAAAAATTTGCCCAAGTTCTAGCCAACTATTCGCAAAGGACTCACAGTCAAAGGCAAACATTTTGCAGATGATGAGTAAACCATTCCCACAAAGAACATGAGTGATGTATTATTGCTGAAAGGGGAACAACAAAACCACTTCCTCCAGGCTGCGCATCCAACATCCTTTCTCAGGAAAGTTTTGGCTGGGAGAGACACTGTATACCTGGAAGCACAAGTATTTTAAATATATTTTTCTCCTGTAAAATAATATTTCCTTATCCAGAGATGCAGATCTACAGCTCACCTGTAGACTTCCTTTCCTTTGCAGTCAGGAAATTCAACACATCTGTAAGTCAGCCATTGCAGAGCTGCTGAAGGGGAACTCGGTCTGTGCTCCCTTTTGTGTTCAATCTGTTCCCTGAACACCTCTACAGCTACACAACAAGGCAGGTTGGCAGTTTGAGTATCGACTACATTTAGCCAAATGAAGAAATCCACAGCCCAGAATGAAAGAAAGCACTTTATTGGTGATGGCACAGCAAAGTCAATAGTAAACTTAAACCACATGTGTAAAAGGAGATTATTTGGCCAATGCCACATGCAGAAGGGAAGCAGAAACCAGCAGCTATTTAGGTGCTGAGCAGACACAGATTGTGCTGCTCTCTGCTATCCACGACTGGACAAGAAAGAGAAAGTACTCTTTCTTAGCAGGCAGTCATGATGCATGTTTAGCTGCTTTCCTAGAATGGCATCTAAGAGAAGAGAAGAGGAACTCAGATGTTCTTGACACGGGAGGTTCCTTTGGATGCTGCTCAACTCAGTGGCTGAGGTAGATGGGGTTACGTTTCCCCAGAGGCCCCGTTTGCATTGCTGACTTTTAAAACAGTAGTTCTATACGAATTGTGCTTCACTTCTACAAGTGGAAGGAGATGTACCCAGGAAAGCAGCTGTTGGACAAGTAATAAAAAAGGAAAAGGAAGACAAAACTCAACAGTGTAAAGTAACATGACTGTGCAGCTGGTGACTTAAAAATGGAATCCGAAAACAGCAGGACCAGAAGGGTGATGCTGTAATTAGTGGGCAGATTAAACCAAGAAACAGTTTAAAAAGCAAGAGGTTCCCTCTGCTCCAAGACAAAGGATGCCACGTACCAATGTAACCAAACTGTTTTAAGACCTCTGCGAATACATTCCAAAAAAAATTGGAAGAAAAGATTGCCAGTGCCCACTGAGGATCACCTTAGAGAGCTGACCTCCCCCTGCCGTAGCCTCTGCTTCAGGCAACTCCAGTTCCAGGGTGCAGGAAGGGAGGGATGGCACCACCAACAAAGGAAACAAATTTGCAAGTAAACTAGGAAACAGGCCTTGTCAGAGAGCTGGCAGGAAACAGGCTGGACAGCTGTGGGCACTGAGGTATCTGGAGGCACTGGAGAAGTGAGGTTAAGATGCTATTTTCCCCCCCCCAATAAATTAGAAAGATTTCAAAAATCATTATTTTGTTCTTAAATGAAAGTGAGTTATCCCTTCGGCGTTATTCTTCTGATCTCCCAAGATTAGAGCAGGTCCTTCAGTCTGCCCTGGTTACCCAGCAGCATTCGTCCCTAGCTTGCCATGATTTTCAGTGCAGTAATTTTGTTCTTTAGCCATAGCTTTGGTCTTCTGTCATCAGTACGGGTCTTCCTCATCTGTGTCCTAAACAGGGAGCATGGAGAGAGAAACTGAGACTATGTACAAAGACATGAACCAAGTTACGAGTTCAAGGAGATTTGGAGACAGGCTTCTAAGAGGAGCTGAAATGCTTTCCAGAATGCTGCTGAGCTTGACTAAGACACAGGACTTGTAGTTGTACAAGCACCTGCACCTAAATCCGACTTACCACAGGCACGCACACAAATTGCCCCTGTCTTTTAAAGGAAGTAGCAGCTAAAGCTCAAACAAAAAACAAACCATAAACTGTCACCTTCTTAAAAAGCACCATCTGTCCCTACAGAGAGAGTCTGGAACAGCGCAAGTTTTTCAGCTACAATCAACCCCATACTCTCAGATCTCCACCGTCTATGGTTTTAACTCCAGTAATCATTGATGGCATCCCAGAACCCAGCTCTGCAGCTCTCAACTCCAAAGCAGCTCAAGCATGATGACTTCCCAGCCATTTGAAGTCCAAAGAGATTTTTACTGGCTGTGCAATTTTAATTATTTGGTCACATATTAAACCTAAAAAGATACATTGCAGAAACCTCAGACATGTAGAATGTTGAAGTGAATTAGACAGGACGCTCAGAGCCTTGGTAAGCTAAATATTTCAGTATCAGAGAGCAAAGTACCAAACAGATGACAAAACACTCAATACAAAAGCAGCAGGATTACAGTATTCAAATTTGCCTCTTCTCAAAGGATGAGAAGGCGTTTTTCAATCTTTTAAGTCTCCAACTGACAGCACTTGTCTTGCCAAACTGAGGTTCCCATCCTCTCCACCTGCAGGAAAGCAGCAGTGCCTCCCTGCTCCCCTACATCACTTGCAACAGCCTTTCCATTGCCCGTGGCAACTCTCCTTGTTCCATAAGGCATTTTCTGCTTCCCACACCTCGCAAAACTCTCTTTTCCATACTGTTGCCTTTTAACTGCAGAACTGGAAATATTTCATAGGTAACTGACGTAATTGCTTGGTTTTCATTCTGTATCTAATAAAGCATAAAAACCATCAGCACGCACCTGCCTGAAGGCTCATGTGTTTACTACATTTTAAATCACTGACATTAGAATAGTGAATCAAGCAACCCATATTTAAATCCTCCTTTACATACTTCCTGACCATGCATGAAAGATGTAAAGGTGCGTCTGAGGTAAGCTTACTCTGTAGGACAGCAGGAAAAAATGAAAACACTCTCAAATTAGGCATATTAGTGAGCTTACTCTGGAATGTGCCACGCTTACCAATTAACATAAGCTCACCGGCCCACAGAATGTAAGAGGCACCTTTCACAAAAGAAGTACAACAGAGGGTCGGAACACTCAGCAGTCCCAGCACAACACACCCAATTAACATAAGCTCACCGGCAGGGTAGCAAGGCAATAAGCAGAATTAGAAGACAACCACCACAACAAAATAAACAAAACCCCAGAAACAAACAAACAAACCACAAGAGCTCAGCAGCATTAAGTTGTGACAAAACCAGTGCAAGTAGGAAGACCTCCAAAAACGAGACGAGGCTGCATGCCACCATCCTTGAAAGAAACAGATCCGACTGAGGTATCACTGCCTCCAACCCCCACCGCAGCACTCTCAAACCCCAAACTGCTTTTGTGGAGTCTTTAAAAGAAACTACACAGCACGGTAGCTAGCACTTAAAATTCTGCATTTTCATCATCTTAGAATGTCAGCTTTGATTTCACTAATTTGGTGAAACTGAAAACAACTTCCCCTATCAGCAACGCAGCATGACCAGTGGCTCACATGCCCTACAGCCCGTACGTGGGAAACACCAAGCAGTTTGGGACACTAACATCCAGAGGTGTCATGACAAGCTCTACCCGCTGCTCTTAGCACCTCTTCTGAGCACTAAACTTGACAAAACCACTTCTGAAAACACCAGCTTTCACTTACCACACAGTTCAGGCACCAGGTTTTGAGTTTTCCCAAGCAGTTGTCTCTCTCAGGATATTCGGGCCTGCAGGAAAAGTGGAGAATTAGGCTGGACTTGTCCCCCAACACACAGACTTCTATCTCCTACAGACTGTGCACTCTAGTTTGACCTCACTGAACTGAAGGCTTTCATTGTGATGAAAAGCCCTTGACTCTGCATGGCAAAACCAGAAAGACTAAAGAATGTCAGGTCCCTTATTCTGAAGGCAGGTATTTGACTTAACTGCCGCAAAGAATACAGTAAGGGTTGCTGTGTGGCTGGCAAATCCTACAACACTAATCAGAGCATTCTGCCAGAAATCATAGTACTGAGTTCACTGTACAACAGCTGCAGCTTCAGCAGTAGCAGCACTTCCTTACTGTTCTCACTAATGAACCTTTCCTGAGCAGAACCCTCCCTAGTTCAGAAGGGAATTCAGTCTCTGAGGCTCACTCAGTACCTGCCACCTCCACCCAGGCCATCGCCAGGGAGCCCGTTAGCATTATGCAGTTTGTTTTGTTGTTACAGATACTTCATACCAAAATGCAGCATAAAGCCCACATAAGCAAAATTATCTTGCTGATTTAGGCTGAACTAAAGCTGATTGCAGAAGCAAAAGATTGTAATTGCTTCACTTCCACGGTCTCGCACGGAAAGGGGAATGTACAGAACTTGGTTCATGCTCCAACACGGGGATTTTCCAAAGCTTTCTGACTACTGGTTAGATTATGGTCATGAAGAAGTAGATTTCAGTGACTGAACTGCAGATGCTGAGAGCTATGAAACGAAGAACAGCAGAGAAACTGTCCTTTGGCCTGTCTCAGCAGGCCAAAGTAGAAATACAGGCTTTAGGTTCCAGCCAGAACTTACTCATCAGACACTTCGATGGAGGATTTCTTACAGCCGGATTTCTTTTTCTCCTTTAGCACTCCAAATTTTCTTCCCATCCTTACCAAGAGCAGAATGACCACGATGATGGAAGGGAGAAACACTAAAATGGACAGCAGTGTCGCTGAAGTCAGCTGGAAGGAAAGGCCTGCAGGAGAGACAAAGAGCAGCCCAGCTGTACCAGCAGGAAAATACACCCTTCTTATGCCTCCGTGAGGAACATTCATCCAGGACACAGGTTGCCAGTCTTTTCACAGAAAGCACAGAGCTGGCAGATCTGAAACAGCTTGTGGCTGAATCTGTAGGATTCCTATCACAAATCGAACACAGTAGGCTGCTTTGTACACAAAAACTACAAAGGAAGGCAGGTCACGACACAGTTCTTTCAGCACGTCTACGCTGCAAATTCAGGGCAGGTCTCACACGCAGGGCAGATGAGGAAACAAGTATTACTGAGAATCACTGTTTGTGACATGACAGTTATTTTTAAACCAGTATTTCCTAAATGTTTAACTTGTTCTACTGCTGCAATATGTGGAGATGGGAACTCCTGAACATATGCACACTTTTGATTTCTGCTGTCACCGCAGCTTCCTCTCCCCCTTCCTCCCCACAATAAATTCAATGGTTTGCAATGTGTTTAGCTCAGAAAGACAGGCTGAGGTAACTCTTGCTGAAATTCTAACGTGGAGCTCCAGGGAACCTGGAGCTGGACCTGACCAAGCTGCAACACAGCTGTGTCACGTGGATACGGACCCACCATCGAAACAGAGTCCTTACCTCTCTCCACAACGACCAGCCTTGTCTGGGGGATGTCATGGTACACGTCTGGAGGGTTCCTCACACTGCAGATGAATGTCCCATTGTCACTCATGGCTGGGCTTTGGATAGCAATGGAAGCATCGCCCTCAGCAACGTTCCCAACCCAGGTTATCCTCTCTTTGAACTTGCCCGCTGTTGTTGGGTATGGGACAGACTGGTAATGAAAAATCTAAAAGGAAGCAAAGACAATAATTGCTCCAATAAAACACTTGTCTAGGAAAGCAAACTGAACCACTGTTTAAATTGTAAACATAAAGGAATACACCTTAATCAGAAACAGTACTTCTTATACAGGAGAACTCTTCAAGTTCCTATTCCATAGTTCTGAGTCAGTCTCATTTCATTAGACCTCCAACGCTTTTATCTACCAGCCTCAAGCTGTCAGATGTCACCATCACCATTCTGACCAACTCATACCCTTCTGCGGACCTTCAGCTGAGAAGCAAAGCAGGCTCCTTGTCTCATGCAAGACAGAACATTGCAGTTCCTCAGGTCTGGGTTCTTGCACTTTTGCCCTTTCTGCTCTATGAGTAGAAACTGAGTAGACCTCACTTCACAGGAGCAGCACCCTTTTGTTCCAGATACAAGGACACTCCTAAGAGTTCAAACGCTTCAGGCGGCAGAAGTCACCAATAATCCACGAAGATGTGCATTTCCTGTTTCCACCTTGAATGAGAGATTTCCAGTGGACTTACCTATTTATGCCTAGACTTAAAAATGCTGCCAACAAAACCAGCAAGTAGCAACTTGTGAAACCCAGAGGCTGTTGTCATCACTGTATTCAGACTGTCATTGCCCATGCGTTCTTATGACTCCAAGATAAAACAGCAGTAGACAACAGAGCTGCCAGGGTGCAGCTGCCCCCAAGAAAGCCACCGAACAAATGCTTTAGTCATACTATATACAGCTACAGCACACAACACAGCACTTGTGTCAGAACTCAAAGTTTATCGACTTTATCATCATTATGTGTTTACATAAAATGTTTTTGCCCAAAGAAAACTGAAGCAATTCAACACGGGGAAAAAAGATGACAATAAGAGTCCCAAACCCCAAGGTGATGAAGAAAAACAGCAAGGTAAACAGGAAAAATATCCAATTTTCAGCATGCACAGAGCCCTGGTCAGTTTCCACTAGAAAAAGACTCCCTGTTTTACTTACTGTCTCCATCTGACCGCTTGTTAAAGGCCGGTACGTCCAGTCTATTGTCAGGCTCTCAGTGATGGGAGAACTGGATCTGAATGAGCATTTCAGCGTCACTTGTTCACCAACGTAAGCTTGCACTTTAGGACTGACTGTAATTTCCAGGGAAAGAGCATTGCAGATACCTGACGGCGCAAAAGACAGGGATTAGATTTGTGTTATCTTGGATGGACAGGAGTGACAATGTCCCAAAGGTATCGATGCATGTGCAGCTCAACCACAGCCCAAAGACTGAAGCACAGTAGTGACCATCTTCCTTGCCATGAAATTTAAAGAAAATCAGACAACTTCCCTAGCCTACAGGGGCTGGAACTAGCCCCACTTACAGTATTTATTGGAAAAATACCGCCAAGAGCCTACAGATATTTAGATGCAGAGAGAAAGAGCTGAGAAATTACATCAGCTGGCTCTCTGACAAGTTGCAAAGCGCCAGCTTTAGACTACTTCAAGGCAGTTGTAGCTCTGCATGCCTTGCCCCAGAGCTGGTGCAGACAGTGACTTGCACAGCCACCAGCTCAAGAGCAGCCCTGCAGCTGCAACCACTTACTTCTCCTTTTCAACGTGTGCAACAACTTCTGCCTCATTCACCTCCCGAGATGCCCCGGCCAGGGATGGGGGCAGCCTGCCCAGCATTTAGCAGCAGCATTGTCCCATTCCTCCCTGTCCCAAACCTCCTGCTCCCAGCTTACGAGGATTCCTTACGGCAACACCGCCCAAAGGTCTGCTCTGGCTCTGGCAGCCATGCGGGCTCAGAAGGCGCAGGCTGAGATTTTTATTCGGGTCTTATCAGCTCCTCTGCAAGTTTCGGGCACCACACCCCTGCCCCACGGCTGCCAATGTAAAAAGCGGGAGGGGGGACTGACCCCACGCTGCTTTTGCTGTCAGCTGAGAGCCCAGAAACGCCGAGCGCAGCCGCTGGACCGTGGCAGAGGCGGCAGAGACAGGCTGAGGAAGCCAAAGCTGCCCGCTCTGCCCGGCTGAAGGGACTTCGTTCCCCCTTCACCGCCCTCCCGTTCAGAGACTCAACTCCCCCCGCGACGGGACAGCACAGCCCCAGCCCCCCCCGGCTCCNCCCAACCCCCCGTCCCCGGGCCCCCCGAGCCCCCCCCCCCACCGCGGACCACCGCCCCCGGGCCCCGCTCACAGAGGCCGCACCGGCTCACCCCGCCACCGCGGCCCCCGGAGACGAGCCCCCGCACCCGGAGCGCCCCCACGTTACCGAGCAGAAGCAGGATCCCCCGCAGAAGGAGGAAGAAGCCGCCGGAATCCGCCGCCGCCGCCTCGCCGCACCCCATCCCGGCCGTGCTCAGGGCCGTAACATGGCGGCTCCCCCGCCGGCTGNGCAGACAGTGACTTGCACAGCCACCAGCTCAAGAGCAGCCCTGCAGCTGCAACCACTTACTTCTCCTTTTCAACGTGTGCAACAACTTCTGCCTCATTCACCTCCCGAGATGCCCCGGCCAGGGATGGGGGCAGCCTGCCCAGCATTTAGCAGCAGCATTGTCCCATTCCTCCCTGTCCCAAACCTCCTGCTCCCAGCTTACGAGGATTCCTTACGGCAACACCGCCCAAAGGTCTGCTCTGGCTCTGGCAGCCATGCGGGCTCAGAAGGCGCAGGCAGAGATTTTTATTCGGGTCTTATCAGCTCCTCTGCAAGTTTCGGGCACCACACCCCTGCCCCACGGCTGCCAATGTAAAAAGCGGGAGGGGGGACTGACCCCACGCTGCTTTTGCTGTCAGCTGAGAGCCCAGAAACGCCGAGCGCAGCCGCTGGACCGTGGCAGAGGCGGCAGAGACAGGCTGAGGAAGCCAAAGCTGCCCGCTCTGCCCGGCTGAAGGGACTTCGTTCCCCCTTCACCGCCCTCCCGTTCAGAGACTCAACTCCCCCCGCGACGGGACAGCACAGCCCCAGCCNCTCGATTCTGGCCCTTTTCGGGGCAAAAAAGCCGCCTGGGCTGGGGCACCTCTGCGACACCAGCACTGCTTTCCACAAGGCACCTTTATTTATGGCACTCATGGTGGTAAAGGAAAACATACAAACAGATAATGCGGCCAGCACATTACAGGCAGAGATATAAAGTCATAAAGATAAAAACAGGCTGATGTTTCCGTAGAATGATACAATAGAATTAACGAAGGGTTTGAGTTGGAAGAGACCTTGAAAACTATCTTGGTTCCAAGCTTCTGGGCAGGGACACCTCCCACCAGAGTAGGTGGCACCAAGCCACCTCCAACCTGGGCTTGAAACCCTCCAGGGATGGGGCAGCCACAGCTTCTCTGGGCAACCAGGGTCTCACCACTCTTGGAGTGAAAAATTCCTCCATCTCCCCTTAGCTGGAGAGCCGAGGGACGAGGAGGTCAGCATTGGGATGTACTGGCAGAGAGGGAGAGGGAAAAGGAGAAGGCAGTGTCCTCACTACCACCATTACCAAGCCTACTGAAGCTGCAAAGGTCCGGTACGATAAACACACCCACTGTTAAACGTCATCCCTAGTAAGAAACAGTCTGCATTCCCCCCATGCTGTAATACTTCCCATTTAAAGTAGCAAAGAGATTTGAAGTATGTTGTAGCAACCGGCTGCTCCTCTGATCCCTCACAACGTTAGTTTTCCTTTTAGTGACATCGAAGAGGATTTTGAGGGAGGAAAAACCAGGGCAACACAAACACACCTCACGATTTTTAAGGTGCAAGAACGTGTCTGCTCCAACACTTTGAAAAATCTCTGTTCAGTCAGCTATCTTGGCGTTTTGTTCAAATCTTTTTGGCATTTTTTTCATCCTCATAGCAGCCTTCCTCACATTCTGCAGCTGCGAAAGATGAAGGAAAGTTCCTTGTTCATGGCAAGTTCCTCCTGGTTTGTTTCAATGAAGGAAATTTACAAGTGATGTTAATGGCAGCCTCTGTCCTTGCCAGAATTTCAGGTAGAGCAGGGAAACCACACTCGCAGCGTGAGACAGCTGTAATTCAGCTTTGTTCTAACATCCAAAATTACAAGCTTTCACCGTCTGCTTTAGAAGTACCTAAGAGGAAGGATTATAAGGGAAACAAAACAGATTCATTACTCAGGGTTATTGTTGAAAACAAAAGTAGTCGAGACAACTGCTGGCCTCAGAAACTGAGAGAGTAAAAATCATGCTGAAATGTTTCAGCAAAGCCAGCAAATCTGGAAACAGCTCCAGTCTTCCTGTAGCAATTCTAAGACAATAAAGATTAAATTAATCAAAAAGCAGATTCAAAACTGGTGAAAGGAAATTAATTCGTTAATTCCTCTTTATCCACAAAGCAGGCCTATCACGGAAAGCAGTGACAATGGCTCTCCTACAAATGATCCTCAACGCTAGGGTGGAGAAATCTCTTGTACAGCTAAGAGGGAGCTGTGTCTTCACTGCCTCTTCAGTTGTCAAGTCTCTGAAGGCTCAACAAGAGCAAAGTGTTACTGTGGTCCCTGTTGTTTCCACTCAATGCTGCCACAGCCTGTTGACTGTAAACAGAAGTGAAATACCTAACTGAAACTGTCTTAGAAAGTCTGCAGTGACACCAAGACATTCATGAGAGAATTTTTTAATAGATACCTGCATTGTATGTGCTAAAGACCTCTAGTCTTCTAATGGACTGGCTTCCTTTCCTTCTGTGTTCTTCAGCTTCTCCTTTTCTCTACTGTTATAAAGAAAGGGGGGCAGGGGAATGAAAAAAGCCCAAATCAGAGATCCCGAGCAGTAGTCACATGCAACATAGATAACAAATAACAAGAAGTCATATGATAGGATAATAAGCATCGTCAAGTATGGTAACCAAGAAGGCAGTTTCATGGAGGAAAGAACAGAGTGATCATCTTTCAGTACCACCACAGCACCTGCATTTTTCTCTGAGTGAGAAGCCACCGTGAAAGGCAAGAGCCAAACGAGGGCTCCAGACCTCCTGGGGTCCTGTTCTCACTGCAAGTAAGCAGCCAATTATTGCTAATTGCGCTGGCAGTTTTGCATTGTAGACACTTAGTGTAGGGTCTAAGCCAATGATTCAGAATAGCTACAAGGATATATTTGGCAAGCTTTCCCGGAAGCCTTTCTCTCCCCCCTCTATTCTTACAGTTCAGCGTCTGCCACCTCGATCCTCTTCTCTTGCGCTTTCTTCCGATGGTGTCGACAGATAATTACAACTGTCACCACAATGATCATCAGAACACAAGCAGACCCAATAGCCACTGCCAGAAAATGGATTTCTGAGAAATGCACTGCATGGAGAAAAACAGATAAATGAACAAGAGGGACTCAGATGGCTCTTGGTACGAAGCTGGGAACCTGTAGCCATGAGCATAACCTTTCCCATGGCTCCTTTTTAATTTGCATCCATTAATTACCTTTGCACTTTCTCTTTATAATCCCTTTTCATCCATGTGTTTGGCCAAATGTGGAGGAAGACCTGCCAATGCATCGCACTGGCTAAATCCACTTGACCTCTGGAGGGTTTCTCAGCCACTCACCTTTCTGCACAACTCTGAGGCGCACTTCACCAATTGTGCCACCAACGTCAGGCGGGTTCTTCACCTGGCAGGTGAACGTCCCGTTGTCAGTGGGCTGCAAGTTCCAGAGAACAATGGAAACATCATGACGCTCGACATTCCCATCCCAGGTGACTCGCTCTTTAAACCGCCCGGCAGGCAGCTTGTAGGGCTCCTTGAAGTAATAAAATACCTAGGGGAAAGAGAGGAAGGTGTGATTCCGCGGTGCTATGCAGTCTCTGTGGTGGAAGCATCACAGGGAAGCAGAGCAGCAGTAGCTGAGGCACTGTGTCAGCCCAGTCGCTCTCAGATGAACCCTGGGGCCATTTCACAAGGAGTGCCTTTGCTCCAGCAGCCACGCGAGCTCTGTCCTGCTCAGGCCCAAGGCTTCCTTAGGCTGTGTGTGGCTGTCTTTCAGGTATATGGCAGTACAAGTTGAACTGCTTGCCCTTCCATGTTGACCAAGGCAAAACACTCTAAGTTGCGTCAGATAGGGGTTGTCATCTAAGACATAGGGTTCAGCTGTGGTCTAAGTTGCGGACATTTTAACTCTGATTACCCAAAGCTAAACATAAAAATTGTTTCTTTCTTTAGCCAGGGTCTGCCAACAAAACTTACTGTTTAGAGTAATCGTTATGAGCTGCAGAGAAAAGGTCCAAGGTGTACATCCTTGTGCGCTCTGGCTGCGCTTGCCCCTGCCCACTGCTGCAGACACTGGGCTTACTCAGTGCTGGGCTTTGGGAATGGCTGGTTGGGCCAGCGTGCATCACTGAAATAGAATGTAAAGATCTCACTCACCGGCTCGTGAGAGCTCTGGTCCTCAGGCTGGAAGTTCCAGGTCACTGACAAGTGCTGGCTAACAGGGCTACTGCTGGAAAAGGTGCATTTTAACCGCAGCTTAGTGCCATTCACAGCTTCCACCTCCTTGTAAGTGTGAACTTCCACAGCTGCTGCAGGCCAGAGCACTGCAGGGAAAACAGTAGGTGTTAGAGGTAAACTACTACTTGTCTGGGAGTAAGCTCATCACTTTTCCTTATCTGCATTTAATCTATGCAGGAGCCTGCCTTATCTATCCCCATCAATGTTTAACCAGACGGTTAACGATCACACAGTTGTAATTTCTGAGGGAGATGATCCTGTGTATGCAGAACCCAAGAGATCTGTGCTTCATGGATTTTGTCTGTTGTTGATGTGCAAGCTGCATATTGCTGGTTTCAAGGGAGCCTGCATTCATCTGAACTGCACATAGAGGGTTTTCTTTTTAGTTTTGTGGCTGCAGAGTTAAACACTTACAGATCTGATAACCAGTGGAGAGAGGACCACAGAAGGGCTTGTCTACAGGGACAACAGACTTTCTTTCAGAGTTAAATGTCTCTCTTCAGGCATGAGCAGACTTGACATCTAGGAGGTGCGACATGGTTTAAATACCACCCCTATTTAAATATATCTTTAGTGCCAGTCAGGAGAAAGTATAAGTGCTTGTCTTGGCTACATTTTCACAAGTGATTAGATTTTACTGGACTCAATTCCCCACACAGATTTCTTTAGAAAAGCAGTTTTGCCTTTTGAAGCAGGACTGCTGAGAGCCAATAAACAATTGCTATTTTGAATATTAGAACTTTACTTTATAGATTTTGTATTATCATCCTGAGCATCATGTATACCACAGTGAAAACTGCTCTTTTTGATGTACAAGGTGCCTGTTAGAAGGTTAATAGCTCAGCTGGACAACTGCAGTCAAATAGTCAGACTGAGGAACCCTACAGGAAATCCTCACAGTAAATCTGTAAGCATTTGTTTGTCAAAGAAACATCCTCTGTTAACCAAACCACCACAGCTGCCACTTTAAAAATAATGTTAGGTTTGCTAACTCGATGCTACCCTGCAAGAGAGAGCATCAAGGCATGGGGGGAAAAAAAAATAAAATGAAAAATAGGAAACCCAAAGAGTCCCAGGTGAAGATGCCTCTCATGCCTTAGCCCTAGTTGTGCTCTGGCTTGTCCTGCCATCCCAGAAAGAGTTTGATTCATCTGGCAGATCAGTGCCACCAAAACACTGGTGGTGCTCAAAGTTCTCACTTTTCCCTCCACCATCGCTTTGCTGCTTGCCTGACTGCTTTAGCTCTCTGAGGTAGTTTCTGTGAAGCAGCAGTGCTGAGCTAAAAATCTGGCTGCGCTGAAAGGGAGAGTCCTCACTGTTCCTAATCACGTGTTTCCATTAGTTTCCCTTTACACAATGGTCAAGCCAACCCCACAGAAAAAGAAAATATTAACTCATTTTCCTGAAGTAACAGGAAATTATTATCTCACCCCAGTGTGATTCAAGCAAAAAAAAAAAAAAAGTTCATCAGCGGCTGTAAAATATGGCTTCATATGAAAGACAATCAATACATATTTACATTTGAAAAGAATTTATAACCAAAGACTTCCTTGCCAAATAAATTCTTTTCTCAATGAAGAAGGTACTTGAAATGCCAAAACCTTGAATGTGTTCACTTTTGAAAATCTTAATTGGCAAAGATCAATGTTTCTCATCCAAAGATTCGCTGTCAAATCTTTGCATTTTAAACTCCTTTAAAAGAACAACTGTGGAAAATAAGCATAAAATACTTTTTCCAAGACAGATTACAAGCCTATCTGCATGCTGATGTATTGGGGGAAGAAGGGCACTGTGGTTTTAGATTCCAGCTATATTGATATAAATCACTTAAAACGCAAGGGAGTTTATTGTCGGTCTGGAATCGCTGCAGTGTGATGGACTAAACCCAGTGCCGCTTAACAATCTCTGACTGTCTGGTAACAAAGATAGTAAAAAAAGCCATTTAGGAGTAAAGTCCAAATTCCTGGCAGGAGAGGAAAGGATGTGTAACCAGAGCTCAGAATGAGATCAGTGTTCTTCTTCTGCCTGAACACACCTAAACCTGTTTGTCGAAGAAACTCAATCACTTCGTGTCACTTGCAGTGAACCCCCGACCGAAGGAATCACAGCAGCCCTCCGCAACAAGTACCTGAGACTCCTGTAAAGTCGCCTTAATGAGGATGATAATTAAGAGATCAGAAGAGGAAAGACAAGATGGCAACAGAGGCCAGTCGGTACCAGGTTTCCTTACCTCGGAGCTGCACCCCAAGGAAGAGCACAGCACCCAGCCAGGTGGGACCACGCATCGGGAAGACAAGTCCGTTCTCCACAGGCTGAGCAGCACCGGAAAGAGAAATTCCTTTCAGGTTCTTGATACCGGATGAAAGATGAGTTTCTCAAAGCCTTCCCAGCAGAGCAGAGCAGAGCAAATGCCTTTCTCACAGCTTGACCTGCAAGGCGATGTGAGTTCTGTGAGTCAGAGAGCGCTCCCTGCCCTCATGCTGAAAGGCAAGGTGCGGCTGCACAGCTCACTGCTCTGCGGAGAAGAGAGACTCTCAAGGTAAGATTAATTTCTTCTGTCTCCCATATTCCTTTGCTCTTTTGTGTTGCAATCATCCCTCCTCCCAGCTTCCACCTGAAACCACTCCCCTCTTGTGGGAGGTAATTTTGCTCCTAAGAGAAAATTTGCCTGGAGGTATTTACAGACACCCTGAAGGAATGAGGGCCATTTGTACGGCAAAACCCTGTAAACGCTCCAAAAATTGCAACCCAAGGTAGGCAGCCTGTAGCCGCACTATGGACACACATCCAGAGGATGGAAATGTCCTACTAAAACACAGATACCTACAGCAAAATGATCATTTTAATGTCTCTTGGTTGCAGCAGAACTGGGAGACTGTGTTAAGTGGTGCTTGAGAAGTTATTGGAAAAGTCAAAAGACAGCTACATCCAGCTTGGTGGCAGTCCAAGCACAGCTGTGGAAATCCAAGCTTACAAGCAGCACAAGGTACTAGGGACAATCAGTGTGACAAACTCTTTTCCCTTGTGGCACGTGGTGTTGGTGAGAGCATGAGACTGAGCTGTGCCTGCGTGTCGGCAGAACAAGGATGTTTGCCTTTGAAGGCTGTAAATCACTTTAACAGCAGAACCTGCTGCTAGCTGTGGCTGTGTTTGGTCCGTGGCTTAGTTCCAAAAAAATCATCCCGGGTTATAAGCTTTTGTTGTGACTTGTGCTCATTTTCCTTGCAGTGGTGCCAAGGCAGGGACGGGAGGACGCCCCAACCTCTGGATGTTCTGAAGGGCCGAGCTGAGGAGTGGAGTGAGGGGACTCTGCTGCACAGCAGTGTGGGCTGCGACTGGGATGTTTCAGATTACCTGGGACACGCTGAGAGGATGTCAGAACTGGCCAGAACAAGGTTTTGGTGGAACGAGGACAGCAGCAGGACTCTCAGGCTTCCATGAGGACACCTTTCCTCCCGTTTGGTGCTGTAACACACTTGCAGCAGTTTCTGAAGAGAACACTGAATTTATTTTCAACTTTAAAAAAAAACCCCACTGAGGCCAGTGTCACAGATGGTCCACAAAACAGCACAGAGAATCTTGTCTCTGCTAATAGCCCTGATATACAACATATCTCTATTTTCATGGGAATAATCTGGCCCTGGGTTAACCCTTCATCACTGCATTTCCCCAGATTTTCACTCCGTTTCTATTCCAAAATGTCATCTCCTGTTTCTTTCACAGCCACGTGAGAACTGATTAGGCTGGGGCTCTTAGTTTGCTTTGCAAACAAAGGATACTTTTGCCTTATCAGATTTTGTTTCAAGTATCTGTAAGGTAGAGCTCAGCAGTCAATTTGCTGCCACTTCCTAAGACTGTCTTTCTAGAAAGCAGCAGCTTCTTACCCTCAGGCACTACTGGCTGTCAATACCACCCAGTAACACACCAAGGGAAGGGAAGGGCAGGGCTGGGAAGAGAGGCTGTTCTGATCTTTATTTGCAGAATTTCACTAACCAACATCTTGCTTCACAAAGTGCTGACTCCAGTTGTTAGGAGAAGACCAGGTCCCTGGCACCCTTACTAGTAACCAACATTCTCCGTTTCATTTTGAAATAAGTAGAAGGAAGATCTGAGAGCTAGAGAAGGCACCCCAGCAAATGAAATACGGCCCAAAGCATTGTGATTAGCTACATCGTTAGATGGTGAGCTCGTGGGAAGGAGCAAGAGGCTAGCTCTGTCCTTCCAGGCATCTGGAAAAGTGTCCTTTGAGTGGGACATCTGTGTGGCAGGTGTGGAAATGTCCAGCACCCAAAGCCTGCTTTGGATACATACCCTCAAATTCCCTCCATACTTGCAACTGTACCAGCAGCTCCACTGCCCCTGCAGGATTAGACCAGGGGGGGAATGGAAATACGGCGTGTTCCCACTTGGTCCAGGCTGGATTTCCATCCCTGCTGGAAGCAAAGCCTGGAGAGGCCCCTGCCCCGCTCCCACGGAGGGTGGAGGGCTGTGCCTACGCCGGGTGGCCGTGGGGATGGAGCCGGTCCCTCCGGGAGGTGGCCGGGGCGAGCGGCGGCTGGAAGGGCTGCGAGCCCCCTCTGCTGGAGCCTGCAAACCCCTGCGGCCGGAGCTGCTCCGCAGGGACCCCGCAAAGCCCGCAGTGGCCGGTGGCAGGGTGTCCCAGCACATCTGCACGGAAGGATGTCTCCCATGGCTCTGCTCCACCATAGTCCCTGCTGCTTTTGGCAGCTTGCGAGACAGAGGCTTTCTCCAAAGAAACAGCCTTCCCCCTGGCATTTGCCTTTTGTGAGGGCTGACAGACCAGTGAGCAGTCAGACATAAATATGATCTAAAGAAATGAAGCCGATTTCATTGTAGGTGCAAGTCATGGCACGCTGTACAGACACGCAGAATTGCATTTGCAGCCTGATATTGAAGCTGAGGAGAAACAGCACCAGAGTTAAGCAGGTTTCCCCATCAGGAGCACGTGTCACGGAGTACCAGTTGGGAACAGAGCATCGGCTTCAGGTCAGAGCTTGCAGGACTCGTGGGCTTAACCACCCCTTCCACTGTGCTCCTCGCCACCAGTACATGTGCGGAGGCAAGGCAGGGTGAGCAGCTGGCAAACACCACCCTTGAAGAGGCAGCAGGAATAAATGGGTTGTGTTGGGGCAAAATAACACCAGTAGAGTCTAGTTTGCACCATCGGTGACTAAAAGCCCTGGGTTTTACTGCCTGGCACTTACAGTCTCTCTTCTGCTGGGTGTACAGCCCCTCTAGGTACTGAGCTTCTCGTAGTGCTTCTGGCTCCTCCATTTATTCCCTCGCTATCCTAAGTCACTTACAGTAGTTTGAACTTTAGGAACACTCACTTTGAAATGTTGGTAGGTGCAGTTATCCCTCCTGCTGCTCCCAGGGCAGTTACAGCAGGTCTCCTGAGCCTTGCGCTGGGCTGGTGCCGAGCAGCCACCCCTTGCTCTCAATGACGTTCCGTGAAGACGTTTTGAGCCTCCGCACTTCCTGACACAGGCTTATTTTACCATACGTGTCCTGTGCCTCTCTCGGCTGCTCGCAGGTTTCACTGGAAACGGTGAGTCTCCCCAGTGCTGCTAGCTCGTTGCCATACACTATTCTGGGAAAAATAAAAAAAAAGTCTTGGGCCTCCTTCTCGTAAGTGAGAACTTGAAAAGCTAGTGTGTTCTTCCTTCCCTCGCAACCAGCTGTGCCAATCTGATGCAGTGAAGAGGAGAAAGAGAAGGAGGAAGACGAGGATGAGGTTGGAGCAGTCCTTGTCTCTGCTGGGACTCCTGCTCTGCGTGGGTGAGTACAGCTGGCCAGAAATCCACAGGGACTCGATGGGTGGCTGGGGAGACAAAAGTGCAGGGTTTGGCAAAGCACCTGCATGTGCACTGCTTGTGGAGCTGCTGCGCTCCTGATCGAGCCTTCCCTTCAGGGTTAGGGACAGAGGAATGGGAATCCAGCCCCTCAGGCTACAGACAGGAACTCAGTCCCTAGTGAATTTTTGCTGACTAGCTGAGTCTCTCAGATAATTGCTCTCCAAACTTCACACAGCAGGGTTGGAGCTCCATACACAGCTTTCCGCAGCAGCATGAACTTTTAGTTTTATTTTTACACTTTATTAATGCACTTTTCTTAAACCTTTTGGTGATCATGGGCAAATAACTGTAGTTCGGATTCCCTGTGATAAGGTGGGAGTGGCAGCAATTTCCGTGTTATTGCTTCAAACTGACCAGTGTTTATAAATCTGGTTTGGGGTGAAGTGCTAACTATCTGTAAAGACTATAAAAAAGCTGGTAACTATAAAAGATAACTTTGAAAGATAATTAAAATAAGACTATAGCTACTTTGCTACAAACACCAACTGCTATTCTTTGAGAAGATTGAAAAAAATTGGTTTAGAAATGGCCTGTTTTGTTTATTTATTTTTTTTTAAATTTACATTAATCTTACATAAAGAAAAAAGAATCAGATCACCTTCCATCAAGCCAAATCCTATACCTATGGAATTTCAAATATATAATTTTGTTACAAGTAACGACTATTATAAAGTAAGCATTACCTGAAAGAGACAACAGCACTGAACGCGTGAATACCAATCATTTCTTAAGTTACTTTCTATCAACAAATGTTTTTAATGCAAATAAGACCTGATTCAGAGCTCCTAAAAACTGTTTCTGTAACACTCCAGCTCCGGAGACTTCAATAGAGTTACTTATTTCCTACCAAGAGAGAAAAACCACATAGTTAAACTGCTCTACAGCGTTAAACCAACTGTCAGGGGCCAACGCTCCACTCTCGTAGTGAGGGAGTACACTCTTGCAGTGGTTCTTCCTGAAGAAATGAGGTATGATTTTCCAGCAGTCTTTGGTCCATGATAATAAAGCAGAATTCTTGGGCGTACAGCCTGCAATAACCCCTTTTCAAAACTGGGGTGGAAAGTTATTCGAATTTCCATTCTGTGTTGCTCTATGTTAAAAATGGCTTCCAAAGAAGACGACTTCATTTCAGAACAACATCCTGTCTCAGCTAAGAGAACGCTTCTAGGGCACTTAGTGCAAGTATAGGAGTATAAACACCTCTTCTAAGCAGCTGAGTTCAGAAGGAATACCCTGGAACTAGGAAAGGAGTATGATCTCAGTAGCTAAACTGCTTAACACTTATTATTCTTTCTCTTTTGTAGCTGGCACCGCAGCTCAGCTGGGTAAGTGTATTTTACCAGTATTCTTAACTATTAAGTATGATAAAAAGTCCAACTACAGTTCACAAGAGAGAATTAAAAGTCAAATAGAAGTATTTGACTTAGGTAAATATTGTAGGATAATAAAAATCCCTGATTAATTTATTGTTACCGATCACACTGATTTCAAAAATTGGCTGTTGTCAATTGTCCCTAGTTACTGCTAGTAATCCCCAGACAGGGTTGGGCTTTTTCCAAAAGCAACAAGCAGTGAGATTACAGCAGGCTGATCTGTTAACACTTACTATTCTCTCTTTGACAGAGGATCCCGAAGAACAGAAGGGTAAGTGTATTTTACCAGCATTCGTATTTAGAACGATGTAAAGACTGCAGATGCCTCACAGGTGAGGACTAAAAGGCAGACAGAAATATTTGAATTCAAGCAGTATTTTAGGAGGAAAAAAAACAACAACTGCTTGTTAGTTGTTACTGTCACCACCCATCAGAAAGATGAGTTGTAATGAGTTGTCCCTAGTTGCTGTTAATGGTCTCCAAGCAGGGTTGGGCATTTGCAGAGAACAGCAAGTATGTGGATACACAGAATAATAATGGCAGGTAGCCAGGCTCTCTGACATGAAGTAGAACACACTGTGATGTGTTTTGATACTGTTCAGTGTTCAAAGAATTAGTGTAAAAAAACTAAAGGAAAGCATACATGCAAGAGACACCTGCACAGGTAACTTATATTACACTATAAAATCACGGATTTTGTGGTCCAACTCTCCCAGTGGGATCGAGAGGGTGCAGGGAAGCCTGCCCAGAAACTCTTTGTAACGCCAGTTTCCCTTCTCCTTGGCCTACCTGCCAAAAAAGAATTCCTGGTAGAGATTTCCGGAACCACGGTGACAATCACATGTCCCTTGACTGAAGGCAACATAGTCTGGGAGCCGGCTGCAACAAACCCAGAGAGCAATGAGAAGTACGTTATAGAGAATCACAACAGCTCTCCTGTGAACGTGAGCTGTTCGTCAGGTGGTAAGAAGCATCGCTTGTACCTGAATGCCAGAGGTGAGTCAAAAAGCACTTGCTCTATGGGTTACAAATGCAGTCTGCGCAGGGACAGGTGTTAGGAGCCAAGACCTGATGTTCAGTGCTGCTGGGCTGGGTGAATGCCATTCTGCTGAGGTCCTTCCTGCTCCGTGTGAGCGATAAACAAGCCCGTGAGCACGCTTTTGGCAAACAAAATTTCCCTGCTCTCTATGCCTTTCCCTTCCACTGCCCTCAAACCAGGCGCATGTCAACTTACATGTTCCCACTTACAGAGCATGCAATCTTTTTTTTATACAGCTTCTGCCACACTACAAGGCAGGAGTCATGTCTGCCACAAAAACCAGAGGCATTTCTTACTCTGCAGAGTGGAAACCTCCCATGTGCAGCACACAGCCTGGCTTCATGACCAGGCAGTCAGGGGAGGATTATGCTCGGAATCCAGCCTAGACGCAGGGCGAGCAATGATCCAGATGTTCTGCACCCTCATGGGGGGCTGCACACACCAGGCTCCGGTCCGTGTCTGTCTGCAGACCAAAATGACAGGGCAGATAGAACAGCCTGTCCCCCTTCCTCCATTTTCTCTTTTCTCCTTCCCACCCAGAACTGTCTCTTTTCTGCTGGCATCAAGGAAAGGAGCGAAGCCTGGACTTTCCATACTGGAAAGAAAGGGTGCCTGTCTCTAAGCACCTTCATCTCTTCTCCCGGTAGTGTGCACAAACTGCGAGGAGCTGGATACCTTGGCAGTGATAGGAATCATCACTGCGGATCTTCTCATCACATTTGGGGTGCTGATTCTGGTCTATTACTTCAGCAAAGACAAGGGGAAAGCAAGCGCTAGTGCTGGCAGTCGGCCACGAGGTAAGAGCCATCTCAGGCATCTCTGCTCCCCACGATGCACTAAATGAAGCACTTGTGGCAGGAACTCCTTTGTTCCCCAAAAGCCTCCACGACCTTGCCAAGCACTGATCCTGTTTGCTGCCTTCTCGTACGGGATGGGTGCGGCTGCTGTGTCATGTCAAAGGCTTCCTGCCCATAGGAAACCATTTCACAGGCAGCAGCAGCAAGTCTGCACTGAAGCAAACTCTCTGTGGCAGATGTTCAGCTTGCAAGCATAGCTGCGAAGTCAGCCTAGCCCTGGCCCGCTCAGCTCCTGGCTTGGGCAACTAAAGACCAAGAGTTAGGCTTGCACGCAGAAGATGTGATTGGAAATTGTGGTGTTACTAAAACTATACATTTCAATTTCCGGCTTATAAGACCATGGTCTGGTGATCCAGTGGGTGCAGCAGTGGGGCTCATGGGTTACTTGTAGCAAGGTAAAGCAATGCAGGGCAGTGACTGGTGCTGGTTCCAATTTGTTCCAGAAGCATTCATGATGACACTTGCCTAGCAAGCAGTCTCCTGGTAAAAGTACTGCAGGTGCTCAGCAGCTGGGCTTTGTACAGATCAGGCATTGCTGCTTTTCCCCTGGCCTCCACAAAGCTGAACTAGCCCTTTCGGCTGGTCTGAATTCCCTGCTGCATGCTGTGTGCTCACACCTGTGCGGCTTGCTGAGGCAGAAGAATTGGTATCCATATCATGACGCTACAGCCTGGACCTGTGTTTATGGGGCCTTCTTGTTTTCAAGTTTTCTTCACAGCCGGGAAAGCTAGATTCTAAGAGAAAGCAGACTTCTTTTTAAATGATCATAAGGGCCTCCTGCCTGCAGCAGTTGGGTCTTTAAAAGCTCTAAGCTCATAATAAAGCCATGCAAGTCGACTCATGGGGTCAACCCACTTGCATTATCCTGGGATCATCTCCATGGATGTCCCCTGTGCTGTGTTAAGTGAATCATCACCAAGGATGACCCACCTTTCTTTGCCTCTCTTAAAGGCCAGAAGCTGCAGCGTCCTCCTCCTGTTCCAAACCCGGACTATGAGGTAAGAACAACCTGCTTTTTTATTTCCATTTCTCATTGCTGCCTGGGGAGGGACAGCCAGAGCTGGGAACCCATACCATTTATCCTTTTGCTCCTTGGAAGAAGCATCCAGTCAACCTCCAAACTTTTACAGGGGTGGAGGAAAAAGGTGGTGAGGCTGAACCCCTTCTCCTGGTCCCAATACAAGGAGTCAGGAGCAGAACAGCCACTTCTTGTGTGCGCTACCAGAGAGGCTCCACACCATTCTGTTTTGGTTTTCTCTGCCTCCTGTGTGGAACAAGACTCTGGTGTTGTTTGGGGGTGTGTTAATAAGGATTCCCACACTAACATCTCTGCTGTTCCCACAGCCCATCCGGAAAGGCCAGCGGGAAGTGTATGCAGGCCTGGAATCCAGGGGCTTCTGAAATTCCCGCAGGTGACAGGCTGGAAAGCAGCAGCAGAGCAACGAAATGCTTCTACCCAGCTCAGTACTGGTTCTGCTGGGGCTCAGGTGTTTTGGGGTAAGCCAGGTGGCTACACAGGACAGGCACCCTGCTGCCATCCACTGTCCCACCCCGATGTGTTACTTGGCCTTCAATTTGACACTAGGGAAAAAGAACAAATGAGGTTCCTTTTCATTAAAGGACTGCAGCCTCACTTATGGTACCTGGCCTCCTTTTCCCTCATGCTTCTCTCTGCTCCGGTTGTGTGCCCATTTAATTGCTTCCCCTTTAATTTCTGCACTGACTGCCTCTACTTTCTCCCTGTGCTTCTGTGGGTAAGCTAGCGGGCAAAGAGTGGGTCCTTCTCTGAGTGACTGGCCTCTGACCTTGTCCTGCTTTCACATTAATAGCCTATCTTCATTTTGCTGCCTGGCATTGTAATGAGAGGAAGAGGCAGACAGCATATAAAAAGCAAATTGGTACATTTTCATAGAAAAGACACTGCTTTGAATGAAAATAGTTCAGTGAAAATGGAACAGTTTTTCTTTTATGAAAAGAAGAAAAAAAAAAGTGCATGCGCACTGACCTGTCCATCCTCCAGAACTTCTTCTGTTGGAAACAAGCGGGGCTGGGTACCACCTTGCATCCACTGACCTTCACATTTCAGACCTTCAGCAGAACATCGTCACAAGGACACATGAGGATTTGGTGCCTTCCTGAGCCATCCGAAAGTCTATCAGGAAATTTAAGAGCTTGGGTTAAATCTTTGTTGCTATTAAGTAGCCGGGCTCTTAGATATTTCAGCTAAGATTTGAACCCCCACTTAGCAATTAGTGCAGTCTGAGTGTGACAGCACAACAGGGATTTTCACGTTTCCCAGAGTGGAATCAGCCCTGGGACTAACGCCCTCCTCTGAAACAGCTTCTTCACTGGAATTGAAAGGAATGCACTGGAACCAGAGAGATAAAGACCAGAACCTACAAAATCCAAGAGAGCACCAAACCCTTTTGCCAGGCTGTCCTTCTCATCCCAGACACTTCATGGAGTCCTTTTTCACTAATATTCTATACTGTAATACAGGATAAACGCATTTCTTAGTGTGTTATACCTTAAAGAGCGTACAAGTATACTTGCTGGCTGAGTATCATTTTCCAGAGCTATCACTCCTACAGGTTCCTGTGATTTGTCCTTTGCTACTGCTCTTTCTCTCCCCGTTTCAGCTCAGTAACTTGCGTTCTACCTGGGTTCTGTTAGAAAGATGGTGGGCTTCTTTTCTGCTGGTAAAGATCCACTTTAACTTTCTTATATACTTTAAAAACTGTAATATATTAATAAAACAGGGACAGCACCACCAAGTATGCATTGGAAAAGGTTTCCCTCTTAAATAAAAAAGAAAAGATGTTGTTAAAGGGAATTTCCAGGGCAGGAGTCATTCGAGACACTGAGAGCTTCTGTGGGTTTGCTTTGACTCACTTTGCAGAAGCCTACAAGGGGTTTGGGAGCAGAACATGCCAGGACGGGGGAGGACAACTGTACACAGAAAAATGCCCTGCCATACTGGGGAGAGCAGGGCAGGGGTCAGCAGGAGCTGGGAAGTGGGTCTGGGGGCAAGGGAAACAGCTGAGGTCCCACACACTCAATACAACAGATGTTAAGTCTTCCAGATTTTAAAAGCCACTGCTTCTGCAGCAGCAGCAGTGGGACAGGCAGTCCCTTAAGAAGGGCCCAAAAGATGCCGTGATGCTTGGGAACATTCCAATGAGACATTTCTGTTGCTCAGGAGAGCAACAGCTCTGAAGAAAGGAAACAGACCCCGTGATGGGGGCTGGGGGTGGTTTAACCCTTGAGTTTCAGCATGGGGGGACAAACACCCAAGAAGTTTCATCCTTCACATTGCTGCAGGATGTGGTTTTAGAGGCGGCACAGCTGGGTTTACCATACAAGGCGCTCAGCGTCTAGGAGGGAGATCGCCAGATACAGCGAGCACTAACCCCCAGCAGCTCTCAAACCACTCTGGGCCACGTTCTCAGCTTCTGCAAAACATCACTGCTTGTGGGACACTCGCTCAGCCCTACAGCCTGTTGCCACGAATGGGATGCAAGGAGCTCAGAGCAGTCTGGGTGCACAAGGCCTGAGTTGTCCTTCAAGATCCACCCCGGTGCTTCTGCCACCAGTTATGGGGCTGCACGTTTGGCTACGGTTTGCCCCAACCAGTGCCATGTTACACTCTCCTTATCTCAGTGGGATCAGCACCCATCCAGCAACAACATCTCGCTGCCTCTGTGCTTACCTGCACCACAGAAATCGTTCTTTGTCCTCCCAAAGTTGACAGTGCTGAGGAGCCTCTCACAAACAGAGTCGTAAACATTGCCCCTGATGTGTCTTTGATTCTTACAGAGCACACTCCCACTCACTCACTCTGCGTTTCTCCTGCTCTTTGCTCATTGCTTTAAGATCTCATGGTAATGAAACCATGATGAACAAGGCAGTCTGCCGGTCACTATTTCGGTAAGGTCCTACCCAGACGGCTTTGCAGACCAAAGGCAGGTACTGGCATAAGCTACCTGCAATGGCCACATCAGGCTCAGCCTTAGCTGGGGCAGGTTAGAGCAGAAAAACCACCCTGACGTTATTCTGCACCTGTGAAGGGCAAAACATTGTCATGAAAAGAGTGTAGGAAAACATGTCCTTTTCTCGTTCACTGTCCGCAAGGCTGATCACACACCAATTCCCGTAAGGGAACAAGAGGCACACCCACAACTTTTCACAGCCCGTGTATTGTGTGCTGTGTCAGACGTGTGGCAGGTTGGTGGCTGATTGTTACTGAGCATTAACTCTTCCAGTGCTTACTTTATACCAGAATCACACAGCAATTCACAGCCTGGTGCTCTCTAAAGCCCGTCACCCAGATCCTTAGAAAAGCAGGAAAACGCAACCCAGAGGTGCATGCACCTGGCTCATGGAAGGTGACCTGGTTTTGAGGTTTCTGACCACTGATCCTGTCTGTTCTCCGCCTGCCGCTTGGGCCATAGTCAGACTCCATTACCTGTTTCTGCTCAGGACCGGGGAGAGGGGACATTGCCAGGAGAAGCTGGGTTGGTGTGGGGAGACCCAGCACTGCTCAGTGTCTGGAAGGGTGGTCAAGATGGCAAAGGCTCTGAAAGCTTACTTCACTGCATCCTGTACTGGCACAGTGGGATGGGCTAACGAGCCCGAAAGGGGAGTTGCCAAATGTCCCATGCAAGATCCCTGGCCTGGTCACAAAGGTGGGCTGCAGAGGCCAAGGAGGGTGAGGGGTGGAGACTGCAATTAAATATCAAGCCCTACACGTGCAGAGGAAAAGTCTTCCTGCCAGCCCCCCAACTCTGCCATGGGCACACACCAGCACTGGCAGAGCAGTGTCCTAGCGGGACAGGCAGAAGACTTACAGCTGATCCAGGCAGATCGCATCCAGTGTGTGCCTTTCCCAGGCTTCAACACAACCGACAGAGCAGGGAGGCTGTGGGATGGGCTCATCTTTAATGAGAGGGATACAGAAGCGCAAGAGGTCACAGGAAGAGCAGAGTGCTACAAGCAGCCCATCCCGACAAGGAGCCGGAGGACTCTCTAGGCAAAAACCTGCACTGTCTTCTGCCAGCACTGAGCTTTGCTGTAATATCACTCCCAGTGTGAAGGAGCCAAGAGCCCCAGCATCTTCCCACTTCACTTGCGGGCCTTGGCAGGTGTCAGCCGGCTGTACTGTCCGTCGTCCCGCTCGCCAAGGGGCTGGAAGGAAAAAAAAACAGGCAAGACAAGCTACAACTGTGTCTGTCCAGCCCTGAGAGGGAGGGTACAAGGGAAGCCAGCCCAGCCCTCTCTTTGGCAAGCAATTTTCCCTCTCCCCCCACAGAGCTGAACAATGCCGGTGAGTAAGAGCTAGCTGAGCTTGCCCCATCCTCTGGGTCACTCAAACAACCCAGAGCAGAGCAATCTCCAGCACAGCTCAGTGCCTTGCATCATCGGGCATCCCCCAGTAGCTGTGCTGTCATGGCCACAACCGGCCCCATCACACAGCCCCACACCACACAGAGGTGCTGAAGCCTTTGCACACACAAGCACACACCCACGCTCACCTGGTAGAGCTGCTCATTGGCAATCAGGTTCTGCCTGTCTGAAGCTAAATAAAGAAAGAAGGCAGTGAAGGATTAGGAGAGTCATGGGCAGTGTGGTGAACGTCTGTAAACAAACCCAAGCAGCCAGCTATTTTCAGCCCTGTGCTTTTACTTCCTCTGTGAGGCTCGGTGGAAAGCTCTTATGAGATATTCCCATGCCACCAGCTGCTGTTCCTGGGATGTTTTGGTGAACCTCAACCCTGAACCTCAACCACAAGTACATCAAACCTTGTGCATTTGATGGCTTCTCCTGGGAAGCCCAGTTAGAGGCAGGAAGGGTACACTGCGCACTCACACGCATCCCTACCCTAGATCCACTGCACGCTGCCTGCTGCCTGCAGTGACTGGGCTCTGTGGGCAGTGATGGGACATCCCTAGGTACCACACGCAGCTAGTAAAGATGCCCAGGCACTTCCCACCCACACCTACAGGCAGCCAGCAGGGCTCCCCGCTCACCTCGTGACATGCGTCCCTTGTCGTGGCCGGTGATGCAATACACGGCGACTGCCAGGAAGATGGTGGCGATGACATCTGCAACCACAATCCCCGAGATGGTGGGAGCATCCACTTCAATGCAGTTCTGGCACACTGAAAGCCCAAAAGGACACAGGTGCTGAGAGCAGGACCACCATCAAGGACCCTGCCCCTTGGCCACCTCCTCCTTGCTGCCAGGGTGAATCTGAGCCCAAAGCAGTCAGCCAGCTCTCCCAGCCCAGGCAGGCTCCAAGCCCCAGGGTGAGAGACCAAGGATTAAGTACAGATGCCTTGTGATCCAGAGCAAGCTGCCGCATGTCCCCAGCACTCAAGCCAGGCCATAACAGAACCAGAGAGCAGCTAGCGATGAGGCAGTGCAAGTACTGGATTACGACACTAAATGAAGCTGTAGAGCTCTCCTGGGGACATTAGGTGCAGGGGAACATGCAGCTTGGCTGTTCCCGTGGGCAACCTAGTACAGGAGCTGCAAGGACTTCTGCAAACCAGTAGAATCACCCTCAAATGCTAAGAAATCAGTAGTTCCCTCAAAAATTTCCTCAGGTGAAAATTCCAGATAGTTCTGGCTCTAGAAAACAGGTTTGTAACACTTACTTCGATAGTACACCTGGAGAGCAGGGCTTTCCTTCCGGTTTATTTCACACGTATAAGTGCCTCTGGGGTCATCATAACTTGCACCCAAGTCCAGCTGCGTTGTGTTTCCTACAGTATTCCCATCTTTCTTCCAGGTAACTTCGCTTTGGCTGGTTGTTACACACTGCAGGAACACCTTCCCGCTAGCTTCTTTCACAATTACTTGCTGTGCTGTAAAAAGGAGGAGAGCAGAAAGCTTCACAACTGAGTCCTCAGCCCTTGCAGTGGTGCAGAGCCCAGAGATCTCATTCACAGAGATGGTTGTTGTAGACAGCATCACATTAGGCTGTCCTCTGAGCAGGGGAAAAGACACAGCAGGTGAAAAAAACTCTGCAAGCAGATTATCCAGCAGAAAAGTAGCCCAGTGTTCAGCTGGTAGTTACATCAATGCAGCTCTGGGCAGTTTAGAGATCCAAATTCCCTCAGAGTGAAAACTACCCGGAACCAGGCGTGGACCTGGACTCCACTCAGGCTGTGTGCGCATGACCCCTCTTTCACACACAGATCACATAAGTTTTGAGGTGCAACTGCACTGAGACACACTTCAACAGAAAGGCAGGGACAGGAGCTGAGCCCGAGCAGAGAGACAAAACCACACTTGTTTCTTTACCCAACGGTAAAAATAAAAAAAAAAATAGTAATTTTAAAAAAGGCATTTTTAGTTGGAAACATGCAAAAATCTGCACAGAACTGCTTCCTTGGCCCAAAGGCATCACCTTTAGGGTCTGCAAATAGAGTAAATTCCTTGTGTTGTTTGTCAAGTGCTGGAACTGAGTACAGAGTACAGCCTCTCCCGCTCACGCATTACACCCATAGCTACTTTGGTCTGACACTACGGCACCGCCGAGCCCCACTCTACACACTCTGTCATTGCAAGGCATGTCCAAGCCTTCACAGCCAGCTAGGGAGTCAGGGAGATGGCTCCAGACTGTCACAGTAATGGTCCAGGGCAGCAGAGCCATTGGAGCCATCCTGTCCTCATGAACTGCTGCACTGATTCGCTCCCTTCTCCCCATCAATGTTTACAGACCTCACATCAAGGCACTGTCAAGGACAACCCCTGGGAGCTGCAGGGATCTGCTCCCCAGCCACCCTCCCACCAGCAGAGACACCCAGGGTGGGACCGATGCAGGTGGCAATCTCCAGGGACCATGGCGAGTGCCCAATGGGCACCAAGCTGACCTGCCCACAGGAAGAGCCCCAGCCTTGCAGAGCATAGGGTCCCCATGTACCGTGTCAGTCAGCACCACGACAGCCCATTGCTGATGCCCAAAGACTTACCTCTGATGTCCCAGATGGCCATGGCCAGGCTGGCCAGGAGCAGCCAGGCACCCAGGACTCTTCCCCTCCACATGGCACAGCGCGCTGGCAGCTCTTTTCCCTGCTCAGAGGCGAGGGCGTGGGGAGAGCTCCTCGCCACGATGCACCACACAGCCCGAGATCTTTGTCAGGTACCGGATGCCGGGGCTGGAGCTCCCTCCCGCAGCAGAGGAGGATGTCTGAGGTGCCCTGCACCAGCCTCCTCGCCCCAGCCATGACGCCCACAGAAAGGCAGCAGGGGGCAGGACCCCCAGCAGCCATATCTACCCCCGCAACCATGGGTCCCACCACAGCCTTGGATCCCCAGTAGATGCCTGTCCACCAGCAGCCAGGGTCCCTCTGCAGCCATGGAGCCCCTCGTGAGGAATCAAATAGAATCACAGAATCATCCAGGCTAGAAGGGACCTCCAAAGGTCATCTGGTCCCACCTCCCCGCAGTTGCAGGGACACCCCCAACTAGTCCAGGTTGCCCAGGGCCTCATCCAGCCTCACCTGGAATATCTCCAGGGAAGGGGCCTCAACCACCTCCCTGGGCAACCTGTCCCAGTGTTCCACCACCCTGACATGAAGGAAATTTTTCCTAATATCCAATCTAAATCCGCTCTTCTCCAACTCAAATCCATTGCCCCTCGTCCTGTCACTGCAGGCCTTTGTAAACAGACTCCCCAGCCTTCCTGTAGCCCCCTTTAGGTACTGAAAGGCTGCTCTAAGGTCTCCTCGAAGCCTTTTCTTCTCCAACCCCAGCTCCCTCAGCCTCTTTGGAGCAGAGGTGTGAAACTGACAGCAGCCACCGGCCCTCCTGCAACCACAGCCCGGCAGCAGCCACGGAACCCCTCCACAGCCACCACGGACCCCCGCTCAGCAGTCACATGTCGCCCAGCTCCCACCGAGCCCCCC
>VXBW01007601.1:111287-233299 GCA_013400375.1 Thinocorus orbignyianus
CTCGGGCCGGCTGGACAAGGAGGACCTGGGCACCCGCATCGGGCGGCTCTCCTGCCGCGTGGAGGAGCTCAAGGCATGGCCGCGAACGCGGGTGGGGAAGGGGGGCTTCGGGAAGAGCCGGGGCGGGGGGCGTGTGTGGTTTCCAGCCCGCCTTTGGGCCTCTGAGGCATGGAGAGCCCCTGCGCCCGGCTGGGAGCGGGGGGCGCAGGCCGGGAGAGGTTCTTACCCGAGTGACGGTGTCCCCGCCGCCCCCTCTGCTCCAGGGAGAAGTCTGCAACATGATTAACAAGAAGTACAGCGAGTTCCTGCCCAGCATGGAGAGCGCCGAGGACCTGGTGTCGAAGGTGGACAGGCTGGCCAGCAGCATCGACCTGCTCAAAGCCGGCATTGAGAACGAGGTGCCAGCGGGCTGTGCTAGATGGCATTTACACCCATCCCAAACCTGGGTGTCAGCGTGTGTCCCCTCTCGTCGTCGTCTCCCCCCCTCCCACATTTTGCCCTGTTGCAAGGGAGCTGGGGGAGGAGGACACCTGACACACAACCTTGGATGATATAGCCCCTAAAAATGCCTTTAAGGTGACACATACAGAGATGCGTGTCATATCAGGGGTGTAAATAAAGAGCCGTCATTAAGGGCTGGGCCTTGTTTACTCTCTGTTTGTACAGTTGGAAAAGTGTGTCAGAGCCCCTCCTTCAGAAAGGAGAAATTGACCAGCCTTGTCTGTTGCACTGGGAGGCATCAGGGAGCTGGCAAAGGGGGTGGTGCCACAGTTACCCTGGACAGAGAACCTAAATCACAGCCCTGCACGTTCACTGGAGTCTTTAAGGAGAGGGTGGGCAGCTCCTGCAGGCTGGATTGTAGACCCTTCCTGGGTTGTTTGGTTTTTTTCTGCTTTGATTTTCCAGCATCTGGGGTTTCGTAGCACTAGATAAGAATTAACTTTCAGTTTAGTTCAGGCATTTTTGCATTTTAAATAGCTGTGTTAAAGGAACACTGAAGTCCCTTTGAGGCTAAATTTCCTTCCAGTGTCTTAAAAAAACCTGTAACGTATTAAAAAAGAAACCAGTTTGTTTCTAATGTTTGTAAGGATCTTCCTAGCAACGCATAAAACAGCCTTTTCCCTCTAGTAGCAGAAATATTTAAATCTAGTGTCATTATTGCTGTCAAGAAGTGCCTCTGATAACATTTACTCTGCTAAATTAACTGAAAAAAAAAATGTTATTTTAGGTTCAGCGAGATCTAAACATCGCTGTGGCTGAATTCACTGAACTGAAGCAGCAATTGGAGCAAGACACCCTGGTTCTGAGTGTTCTGAAAAAGCTACAGGAGGTGAGGAGGGGGGAGCAGCTTAAAATCGCAAGTGGTAGTCGCCCTCTCTGCTGTGCACTGTGACGTTATTCTGGGCTTCCCTTTGGAATGACTGTCTCTTGCTCCCATCTCCCACCACGGGGTTTAAAATGTTGGAGTCTAATGGCAGACACACAGTGCCACATAAATCTGTTTGACTGTTACAGTTTGATACAGCTATTAAAGATTACAATACCGCACTGCTGGAGAAGAAGTATGTTGCAGCAGCTCAACAACTGGAAAAGGTAATAATAACTTCTTAAGCAGTTGACAAGATTTTCATTGTGCTTTCAGTAATTTCACAAGATGCTTTTCATTAACAAGGGCAGCACTTACCCACGTTTTGTGTTTGATCTTCACCACCAGGCACGAAGCAACCTGAAAATGCTGGAATCCCGCAAGGGCTTTGAGCTGAAGATCCTGAAAGCGCTGGGCACGGAGCTCACGGTGCAGACACAGAACATGCTCTACCATCTTGGAGAGGAATGGCAGAAATTGGCTGTGTGGAAGCTTCCTCCTTCAAAAGGTATTCACGATTTCACTGTTGGAAACGTCTGGCTTCAAGCACCTGCAAAACAGGCAATACAGTGATGCTGCTGAACTGAGGCTGGTTTAAGGACTTTTTCTGCCATTTGTGTAATCTAATGAGCGGGTGGGAGTGATGACCAGCCCTATTCTTTGGGTATCACTCCACACTACTAAAAGCAATCTGCTGCAGCCCATAGTTTTTAAGCAGCGTTTTGAAGGTTTATCTGCTTCATCTATGGTATTTCTTAGAAAAAGTGGAAGCAGAGATCAGAACAGCCAATAGCAAGAACTGCCTAAGGGTCTGTATGTTGCTGCCGGCATTGAAACACTACCTTTTCATTTGAATTTGACTTGGAACGAGGAGAAGAGGGCAAGGAGAGCAGTTGTCACTAGATGCCATTCAGTTGCAAGGCAACCTAAGCAAGAATTCTCAGATCTGTCCTACCTCGGAACGCCCTCTGACAGAGGGATGGTTTTTCTTCATCTGCAGAAAGCAGCGGCCTGGAGTCAGTAGTGCATTCGGAACTGCACTTGCACACAGTGTCCTCAGAAGAGGGGGAGATCTCTGGCCCATCAGTTGCCTCTGTCCTGCAGGCATTTGCTGTCCTGGGAGAACTGCACACCAAGCTTAAAGTTTTCGGTAAGACAGATCATGGATCCAGATAAATGTAGCTATAGTGGCCCGTGTAGTGGGTATGAGCCCAGGCCTAGCTGAAGATGGCTATCGGGATGCAGTTCATTTCAGCAGCACACCAGAAGGCTTCTTTCTCTCCTGGCTTGTGTTTCCCACTGACCGTGAGGCCAATGCTCTGATTCTTATTAATAGGAAATTATATATCTGGAATTATTTATCCTTTCCTTTTAATTTACTCTAGTATATTGGTTTGATTGGCAGCTGTGTGGTCTCACGGTCTGATGTTTAAGGAGTGGGTGTCTTTCACAGTTACGGCCTCCTTATCTACTAAGAGCAGCTCTGGTGGTTTCAGGCAGCCTCTGGGCTTCAGTGTTCTTGGATGCTGATAAAATAAATCAGGAAATAAGGCAAGATTGAAGTATGGCAGCGTGATAGATTTCATGCTTCCAGCTGTTTAAGTTGTTTTTCACTTTAAATATATGCTGCTCTTTGTTAGGCTTCTGTGTGTTTTACAGGAGTGAAATGGTCTTTAGTGAAACTGAACCCAACATTTTACTCACTAGAGCAAACTTCTTGCCTTTTGCTGTTGGAAAACATGTGTTTTTCATTTTTCAGGCCAGTTGTTGCTGAAATACATCCTTAAGCCACTGATTTCATACCCGTCTCTTCAGCCACTCACAGAGGAACAGTCAGATGTGTTCATCCTACGTTTTAAATCCAGGAAGGCCAACTTGGATCATTCTTCTCCTATGGAGGTTTTTTACAAGATCCAGCTTGTTTTTGAAGTTCTCCACAAATATCTGCTGAGTAAGTTTTTTCTCCCTTTTGGAATGAGGCTGAGATAAGTACCTTGTTCATATACTTTGAGTAAAGCTTTCTGGAGTATCTGGTCAATAAGCAGTCTTGAATTATGGGTGAAGCCTAAGCAGTTTTTAACCTTAACTTGCTACACTGTGCTCTCCAGCAGCTCAGCATGTCCCAAACTGGACTTAGTGGTGGTCTAACGTTCGGAGCTGGAAAAGTGAAGGAGGATGTGCAGGGCTTTTTTATGAACTGGACACTGCATTTAAGACGTTGGTAATGCAAGTGTATTAAAATTCATTTCTGTCCTCTTGAATTCAGATGTGCCTCTAGAGCAGCCTGCAGAAGATAAAAAGGAGTGCAGAGTTACCCTCGCAGAGCTGCTGGGCAGTATGATATGGGAGGAGCTATCGGACTGCCTCATTCAGAACTGTCTGGTGAATTCAATCCCAACAAACAGCAGCAAACTGGAGCAGTATATAGAGGTAGGTCTCACAATTCAGATCCACACAGTGGAAATTCCAGATGGGCAGCTCCAACATAAAGCTGTTTTGCAAGTACAGAATTGTGTATTTCTCAGTTAAGCTGTGGCTTTGCTTTTTTTTGGTCACGTAAAGTGTGCAAGGTCCCTGATCCATGGAACCGGGGCCGTGTTTAGCAAGGACCTGGAGACTTCCGGGGGGTGTGATGCCAGGCTCTGTGGGAGGCTGAAGATAATGACGTGGCAGCACTGCTTGCCCAGCTGGCTTCTGAAGGACTGATTGCTCAGTCTGTATTTGTTAACGATAACAGGGGGTTCTTGCACAGGCCACAAAGTTTTTGCAAACTACGTACATAAACCAGAACTTCCTGCTAGTGAAGAGTGCCAGAAAGCTCTTTATCCTGGAGAAGGGGCTGTTTCATGTGGAAGCCGTTACGGGATAAGCCTCCTGGTCCCTGTGCCCCAGGTAGCCCAGCATAATGAAATCTGATCGCCTTGCTCCTCTGGTTTTTGAATTAGATTGCTAGCACGGGCTGAGGGACAGACCTGCAGTTCAAACACTGTATTATTGTGTGATCGTGGCCCCCAGCTGAGGCAGCTTTATCCAAAAGACTGCTGAAAAGCTGTTGGATGGTTCCTGTCCCCCAAGCCCGAGTTCAGCCTTTCCTTTCAGCTGAGTGGAAGAGTTTATACCTAACTTTCATTTTGTTCTCTGATTTTAGGAAACTACATTAACATAGAATGTATGTTTGCTCTTCTCAGGTGATTAAATCCACAGAGGAATTTGAAAAAGCCTTGAAGAACATGCGGTTTTTGAAAGGAGACACGACTGATTTACTGGAATATGCCCGTAACGTCAATTCCCACTTTGCTAACAAGAAGTGCCAGGATGTGATCGTGGCAGCCAGAAACCTGATGACCTCAGAAATACACAATACTGTAAAGGTGACTGTTGATTGGAAACACTGGTTTTCTACATGGAAAAATATCTTAGATTTGAAGACAGCTTGTCTAGGACAGTCATGTCCCTTTGTGGAACACTGATTATTTAGGGATCTTGGAAAACAGTGTCAAAGCCTCTTTTAATTGAGCGAAATAACCTACTTAAGCTAAGAAAAGGTTTCTTAACAATACTTGAAGTTTGTGTTTACAGGCTTTCCTGACTAGTATCGTAAGAAAAAATTAGAGGATTACTTACAGAGTTGCTTTTAAGTCTCCAGCACCACATAGATTGTTTTGTAGTCCGCTGTGTCATACAAAACCCAGGAGACTTCCATCAGCCTTACAGGGCTTCTGCAGCCTTGCGTTTATCTTCAATCTCTGTTATTCAGTGTTTTGTAGTCTTGGGCAGTCTCCTTCCTCTGGGCTCTAAATTCCATTATACCTCCCCTCTTGCTTTGCCTCAGATCACGCCTGAATCCTCTATAGCCCTGCCAGAGCTTCCTGGTCCTGTGGCAGGAGATCACTTGAAAACAGGAAAAACTTCCAAACTTCTGCATAACGACACGGTGAATTTGGAGAACAAGACTAAACTGAGCCAGTACACCTTTTCCCTGCCCACGTGCCGCATCAGCTCATCCGTGGAGAAGCTGATGGAGCTGGCTTATCAGACGCTGTTGGAGGCCACAGCCAGCACAGACCACTGGTAGGAATTAGATTTTTTTTTTTATATATATATAAAATCTCAACAGAGAACTCTTAGGTGTCAGGTACTTGCTGCCTTTGGTAACACCAAGCATCTGTTAATAGATTAAAAGAACTTTAAAAGAACAGAAGATAGTTGGAAATTAGAATCAGCCATTACAGTTACTCTCTGTTTTGGCTGGAGGATGCATCCCCGGGTAAAGAAGGAAGAATTGCAGACTGTGGTCCCTGCAAGACTCAGATTAAGCAGCCCTTTAGACTTTATGTTTTCAGAGAACATTTAAGTTCATTTTGTTGCACTGCAGCTGTTAAAGCAGTGAAAATGCTGTAAGCTCCCCAGTGTGGACAGTGTAGTACACAGCTTCAGTCTTCTAGCTGGGAGGAATGCTACCATAATTTTCTCTTCAGCATTTTATCGTGTTAGCTGTCAGTTTAGAAAAGTCACAGCTAGCTGGTTTTTTTCAAACCAAATGATAAGCGACAGCACCCCTTCTGAGGAGAGTTGTTGCTTTCTTTGTGCTGCGTAAGAGTGAAGAACTCCAAAGAATTCCATCAGGACTCTTCAGACAAAGCAAGCATTTTGAGGAACCAAAATGAAAACTGGTGACCAGAGTCCTTAAGGAGAGTTGCCCGGGTACCAAATGCCTTTCAGTGTCCTGAGGCAGAGAGAGGGCTGGCTATTGACACACACCTGGTGCGGGAAGGAACATTGTCCCCTTTGTTCCCGAGGTTTCATGTATCTCCTGACAGGTGGTCTGAAGTGTGTCTTTTCCACACTGAACTGACAAGGTCATCACAGCTTTTGTGAGAAGCCTTTGTGAATTTTCCAGAATGTTGCCTTTGTTGACATGGCTATAATTGATCCTGACAGTCTACTCTTTGTGCCAGTACTTTGCTATTTATAAAATCTTGTTTCGGAGGAAGGTGAGGGTCACTTGTGACCAAGACATTAATTCCACTGACAAACTAACATGAACTTTGTTTTCCTTGTAGCTGTATACAGCTCTTTTACTCTGTGCGGAATATATTCCAGCTGTTCTATGATGTAGTGCCAACATACCACAAGTAAGTGCGTGTGTTACCTAGGGCCTGCTTTAGAGGGAGAACAATGCTAAGGGCTTCCTCCAGTAGCAAAAAGCTCAAACTCTTTGTCTGTTATTAAGTTGTACCTACTGCAAACTGTGTGCTGAAGAGTTTCTGAGTTGGCAGTCCTATAACCAAGGAGGCAGCTGCAGTTCTTTAGTAGTTGTATTTGAATCCAGCCACGTAACCCAGAAGTGAAGCAGAGCTTTTTCATGTTTTTCCTGTAAAACAAGAGCAGCAATGAGGATTGCAAGTATACAAGTCTGTCAGAGATCAATGGGGTATTAGTCAAAAAGACTTCTCCCTCTCTTTTCCTCACCATCATACTACAGCAAAGCATCTTGCCTTTTGAAAGTCCATTGCTAGAAACCACGGTCATATAGCTCATGGTTCAAACACCTAAAATGTTGTCTCGCTAGCCATGAAGCTGCTTTCCTCTGAGTTACTGAGTTAAATGCTTTTCTTCTAATATCTTCATTGGGCATCGCCTACAGTTAGTTACCTGCAACATCTGAGGCAGACTGCGAGTTTCTCTAGGGCAGATGCGACAATGTTTTGAGCGGAGCCAGGTCCAAATAAATACATTTCTTCCTCTTCTCCTCCTCCTTCCTGGGACAGGGAGAACCTTCAGAAGTTACCCCAGCTGGCAGCCATTCACCACAACAACTGCATGTATATTGCTCACCACTTGCTCACCCTGGGACACCAGTTCCAGTACCGCCTGACCAACATCCTGTGTGACGGGGCAGCTACTTTTGTGGATCTGGTACCTGGATTTAGGAGACTTGGTAATTTTACCTTTCAGTCTTGAAATACATTGAGGCATGACATGGTCAGTAATCCTGGCGTTTGTTTCCCAGTAATTTAGTGTGTGGCTACTGGCTGGAGCAGTGAACTGTTATTTAGGAGCTCTGGACAAGTAGCAAGGATGTTTTCCAGATGGGGAAGCCTGACAGTGCTACGACTAAGCAAGATCGCTGTTTAGGGTTTCACTCTGAACCCCCACCTTCTTGTCCAGCACATAGTTCCAAGAACAGTTCATTATCCATTGAGATCTTGGCACATGCATATTTTGGGATCTGCTTCTCAGTCCTTTGATGCAATCTTTAGCTTATTCAATGGAAGCAAGTTCTGAACTAAGCTTCCAAGTAGAGCCTGTCATCCAGAGTTCATTCTACTATTCAGCTGTTTTTCAAAAGCATCCTAGCAGTGCAAGGGCTTACCAGAAAGGTGTGATTGGGCCTGGTTAAAGTGGCTCTAGGAGACTGTTAAGAGACTGAAAATTCCTTTAAAGATAAAGCACTATAGCAAGTTTGCTATTCAACATGTATAGTCTTCAAACTGGAAGAGCAAATTTAGTAATTGCTTCTCCCTGCTTGTTTTTGTTAATAAAGGGATGGAGTGTTTCCTGGCCCAGATGCGAGTGCAGAAAGGAGAAATCCTTGAGAGGCTGTCAAGTGCCAGGAATTTTTCTAACATGGATGATGAGGAAAATTACTGCGCAGCAAACAAAGCAATAAGGCAGGTAAGGCAGTCAAAGCCAAACATCCTGTAGATAGTGTCCTTTGGAAGGAACAGCGTGTAACCTCAGCTCTAAGAACTGCACAGTGTTTCAGCAGAGTGGAACTTTTCAAAACAACAGTTTTCTGGCATGATTTCCCCACCCCAGGCTGTGTCTTTTTGTGAAATTGAAGCATACCGAGTTCCGTGCCTCTTGCTCTGAGCTGAAACGAAATGCTTCCTCATCTTGAACTTTTGCTTATAGTATGTCTAGAACGGTTTGACTTTTTCAAGGAAAAGATCTGTCTCACTTCCAAGGAGCCGAATGCAAACTGAACACGTTGCAATTTTTCCCATCAATGCCTGCTCTATGAGATAGGAGGATGCTTCTTTCTAAACTGGTTTCTGACCACATGTAGTCACCTTATGTGATCCCTCTCAGTGGTCTTTGTGGTAACACATACGTAACCCACAGCTGTTCTCTTCCAGGTACTGCATCAGTTGAAAAGACTAGGAAAAGTCTGGCAAGATGTCCTTCCAGTGACCGTCTACTGCAAGGCCATGGGGACTCTACTGAACACGGCGCTCTCGGAGATTGTCACCAGGATTGCTGCCCTGGAGGTAACTGTGAGGTAGACATGCTAGGCCTTGGGTGATGGGACCAGCATCTGTGACCTCTAGAAGCTTTTTCTCAGATCAGGTTTCAGGGGAATGGTTATCTTTCACAGAAATTGTCATTGTGGTCCTCTCTCTGAGAAACGTTTGAGGTATCAGTAACTCATATCCAATTTGGACTGAGAACTTGCTGAATCAGCTATTCATGAAATAAGTTATATTTGCTTGAGAAGGTTAAATGTATTCTAAACCACCGCTTTCATCTTCACACACACAGCCACCTTTTTTTCATTCCACTTACAGCTTGGCACTCCAGAAAACATACCTGACTGCTCCTCTGTTAATGTTTGTTCCGTTCCAGGATATCTCTGCAGAAGACGCAGACAGGTTGTACTCCCTCTGTAGGACCATGGTGGAAGAAGGACCCCAGGTTTTCACCCCACTACCTGAAGATGACAAAAATAAGAAATACCAAGAGGAAGTCCCAGTCTATGTGCAGAAATGGATGACTTTCAAAGAGCTGATGATCATCTTACAAGCCAACCTCCAAGAGATAGTAGATCAGTAGGTGTCTTCCTTTCTTCCTCTTCATTTAGCTCTTTGCCCCAGTAACAGGGAGCTGGGAAGCATCTGACATCAACGGGGCACTGCACTTGGGGACTGTTTAGGCAGAAGGCAGTCACCGTTAAATAAGCAGATAATTGCTCCTAGGGGTCTTTCTTGGCTGTGTTTATAGTCTATTCCAAACTTCCTCATATGTTCAGCTGCCTCCTGTAAGGGAAAAGACAACAGCCAAACCCCAAGTCCCATGGGAGAGCTAGCCACAGAGTGACCGTGCGTCCCCCTTGGCTTCTGTAGCCTCTCTGGTATTTCACCTGCTGCTTCTGATGTGAGCCGTGCCCTGCTGCTGCAGTCATTCCACATGATTAGCCCTTGCTTTTTAGATGCTGTTTCTTACTTCTTTTAACTTGCAAGGGGGATTCATCTGAGTTACACATGAGGATTTGCATAATTACTTCTGTTACTTTAGTTGGCACGAGCTGTCAGAAGCTAGACAGTCCCTGTTCACAGCTGTCTCACACGTACCTGGGAATGGCAAGCACACATACTGTCCTCGGCAGGCAGGCTGAAAAGGTGCCAGCCACAGAGACAGCAGGCAGGGAGGGCACTTCTTCTGTGCCCTGCTCGATGCTGCTCTTGGAATTGTCTTATACAGCAAAGGTTCCCAACTCCACTTCCACCTAGCCATGGGTTGGTTTGGTTTTCCCTCTGTTGCTTGAGAGGAGACTAATAATTTTGCAGGTGGGGTTAAGGCTTAGTTTGGAGAAGGAAAAGGCACAGTTTGTAATGAGTGCCAAGGCCACCTCGTAACTTGTTGCATTATATCCCTAGCAGAGCAAGGCTGGGCTGAAGGTGCATACAGCTAATAAGCTGTTAATTGGATTTGGTTTCCCTCAGGCTACTGCTGCACCAAGTGCTCAGAAGGCTTTTAACGTGATCTTTCTCATCGTAGGTGGGCAGATGGGAAGGGGCCTCTCGCAGCCGCATTCTCTGCTGCTGAAGTGAAGAGTCTGATCCGCGCCTTGTTCCAGAACACAGAAAGGAGAGCAGCAGCACTGGCCAAGATTAAATAATTCTGTATGTAGTCCTGCATCTCGTGTCTTCTGATAAAGCAAGAGCAATCTGAGTCATTCAGATATTTTCTTGATTTGACCCTTCTTGTTTGTACTGGTATAAAAAAGGCTTAGCATTAGGTAAGTGCTTCCCAGAGGCTTGACTGAGTGAGGAGGAACATTTCCTCTAGCTCAGTATTTGCAGAACAAACCCAGTGGCTCTGTGAGCCCGGGAGTAGGAAATCAAAGGTGGGGAACCCCCAAACACTAATTGCTTCTGCTCCCTCTGCCAGGCAGATGGAGTTCGAGCCTGAGAGTGTCACCTCCTGCCACACTTCCCAGAGGTCTGGCCAGATCCAGGGTTTCTGTCATGAGCTGGTGGGTGCAGAGTCCTGGTGAAGAAGAGATGCTTTTTGTGACTATTGCTAAATTCTGTTCTCTAGGATTTCACCTTCCTGTTAGGCCCAGCATAGAGGAAAGAAAAATCAAATCCTGTATCTGGCCTCTCTGTGAAAACAGGCCCTGTTGTCAGATGGGCCTCCCAGACAAGACTCTAAATAATGTCTTCTCAGTGCTCTCCTAAGGGTCTTGTAGAGAGATTTTTGTTTCTCAGCAGTAAATCTTATCTATGCAGTTTTACATCAGGGGCATTGAGCCCCTTTATGTCTTACCTCTTCTGTTCCTACAAATTACATAGGAAACCCAGACTTTGGTAGCTTTTCCTATCCCCCTAAGAATGCTGAAGTGCCAAACTTTGCTCTTTCCCACCTCAGGTTTCCCTGAAGAGCAGGCCTCAAGAGGCTGAACACATAGTTGGGGGGGAGGGAAGAGGAGACCCTGTTCTGAGTGAGAGGTTTATCAAGACACTTGCCACTTTTGCACAAGTGGCAAAATTCCTCACGGCTTTATTTCTCATGGAAAAGATCTTAAAAGTGACTTTGAATTTTTCAGTGTCACTTTGCCAACTGTAGAAGCCAGTTCGGCTCCTTCCTTTACCTTTTTGTTGTGTGCACTAGGTCTGGCATCTGATGTCTTTCTGGTAGTAAATTTTCTGTCCTTTAGGAATAAGCAAAGAATCACTTTGGTCGGAAAAGACCTTTAAGATCACGGAGTCCGACTGTAAGCCAACACGTCCAAGTCCACCACTAACCCATGTCCCTCAGCACCAGATTTACACATCTGTTAAATACCTCCAGCACTGGTGACTCAGTGCTTCCCTGGACAGCCTCTCCCAGTGCTTTACAACCCTTTCCAGGAAGGGGATTTCCCCCAATATCCAGTATAAACTTCCCCAGGCACAAACTGAGGCTGAGAGAAATGTCAGTGAGTATAAAGAGGAAGTGAAGCATGCACTTGTAGCATTATTTAGGTTGCAAAAGGCTATGTTTGAGACTTAGAGAAGTGAACATTTCTTTTAATTGAAGAACTTGCCAAGAGCTTGCATTAAAGCAGCCCAGAGACCCAGACATGCCACTTGCTGCACAAGTGACAAAAATTTCCACCATTTCGATCACAGCTTAATGTGTCGGTCTGTTACCTCCTGTTGTATCATTTTCAATTGCATTTTTGTCTGACTTCTCATGTTTCCAAGCACTGCTGCAGGGCCTGAGCCACAGCACATCTAAGCCATGACAGAGCTGAGTGGCCACTCTGCTGTGGGTCCGCCCGGCACAGCCAGGGCCAGTGGCGAGGGACCCCTCTTTCTGGCACAGGGAAGGGGGACATGCAGTCAAATCAGCACTTAGACCGAGTCCAGCACATGAAAAGGAAGTGAGAGACTGAAGCAAAATGTGGCTGCCAGTCAAAACTCTAGCTTTTTCTTTTCCCCTCCCAGGTTGTTTCTTTGAAGGCTGAGAGTGGGTCCCGTAACACTTGCATCCCACAGGATCCCCTGCCTTTTTTTTTTACACACACCAATCAAAAAAACCATGTGTATTTTGAAAAAACCCACTTCTCCCTGCTGGATTGTTCACAGAAATGTAATTTGCTATTTTCTTTAATAAACTATTTATACCAAGCACGTTTCCTAGTGTTGTCTGGGAATTCTGTGAGGGTTACAGAAAAGCAGCGTGAATTAATCCTGGATCATTCTCCACTTACTATGCGGACAGGGAAAGTGTTGCTCTGAAGTCTTTCCATGCCTTCAGCCTAGTAGATCTAGTTTAAGAAAAAAGGAAAAACGGGGCGGGGGGGAAGCAATCAGTATCATAAAAGAGGTGGTCCCAGAGGTTCACGCATCAAGGGTAAGCATAGAATAGTGAAGAGAGTTTAACAGGGTGCGAGCATTGGGGTTTGTCTGTGCCACTGAACACAGAATCACAGGATGATACGGGGTTGGAAGGGGCCTCTGGAGATCAGCTGGGTCCAACCCCCCCAGCTTACCTCTGTGACACGATAAATCCAGGACAGCAGCTGAGCCACGTTGGTATAAACCCCGGGGTGGTTGGGCTCGGCACAGCCCTGGCCCCAGCTCACGATGCCCACCAAGCGCCAGGCGAATCCGTCCTGGCAAACCAGGGGGCCCCCGCTGTCACCCTGCGAGACGGAGCAAGGACCCGTGAGGCAGCTCTGCCCCGCTGCAGCCAGCATGGGGGACAGGCTGCCTTCTCCCACATGGGTCCTATGAGCAGCTGAAACAAGTATCACGCACGTCCCTGCCAGCTTTACATGTTCCTTCTATAAAAACAGGTAAATCTCAGCCCAACACCCACTCCCCCAGGACTGTGCGCTCCATGCTGTGGTGGGGAGATGCACATGGCCCAGCACTACCCCTCAAACAGGCTCTTTACTGCAAGTCACTGCTACAAACCCCAGCATTTGCTGGAGCATAATGGAGACATGGAACATTTTGGTTTTTCCCACGCGCAGGATGAAGCCATCGCTCCTGGTACCTGGCACGCATCTATTTTCCCAGGCAGGTAGCCGGCACACAGCATCCTGGCAGTGAGCTCGCCCCTGTACACGCAGGAGCTGTTACACCTCTTGGTGCCAATCAGAGGAACAGGAGCTTCATTCAGCGTCTCTGTGACCTGTGCTGGGGAGGGAGAAAGAAGCCAAAGTGGGAAACAAGATCCTCAGGGAGTGAGAGGGGAAGAGCAGGGCATCTGGAGACATCAGAAGATGGTGGTGAGGCACTAGAAGAGGTTGCTCAAGGATGTTGTGGCTGCCCCATCCCTGGGAGTGTTCAAGGCCAGGCTGGACGGGGCTTGGTGCAACCTGGTGTGGTGGGAGGTGTCCCTGCCCAGGGCAGTGGGGTTGGAGCTCAATGATCTTGAAGGTCCCTTCCAACTCTAACCATTCTATGATTCTAAAATAGGAAATCTAGGATTACTTTATAGGATTAAATACGGCCAGGCCCACAGGAGCTGTGGATGTGGGTTGCAGAGCTGCTGGAGCAGGGGTGAGATGAAGGCAGGGGGGCATTTGCAAGATGATAGGTGGCACGGAAGGGGTTGGACTAGGCCAGTGGGGAGCAAGGGGAAAGGCTCCAGACAGTCTGAGCAGCAGGGACAGGATGGGAACTTACCTTGCTCTGGTCTGGTATAGCCCCAGCCAGAGACCCAGCACTGGGTGCCCTGGAAGAGGTCCTGCTGGGAGGGTGGCAGACACACAGCACGGATGGTATCTGGTAAGAAGGTGATGGGGTAAGTGCCCAGCCAGCAGGGACAGCTTCATCCTGCACAGGGCAGGGTCAGGCTGCGTGGCTGTCAGCCTGCAGGGCCGCTCAGCCAGGGGCAATGAAGAGGAAGGCTCTGGGCCAGCTGCTCTGGAGACTTCAGCTCCCACAGACACCTTCCCTTTGATCAGCAGCTCCAGCAACGTTCAAAACCCACCGTGCTGCTGCACATGCTGCCTCCCAGGCGCCAGGCTGGATAGCCTTAAAGAGCTACTCTTAAATGCCAGGCTTAGAAAAAGCTGGGGGTTTGGCCATCTTTTAGTTGGGGGGTCAGACAAAAGACTTCATGGACAGGAGGAGGGCACAACAGCATCATGACAGCAGCTTACCTGAGAAATTCAGGGGGACTTGGAGCTTCATCAGAGCAATATCATAGTCCAGACTACTGTCATTATAAAGCGGGTGGTAAATTATTTTCTTTACTGATACCCCTGCCTCCTGCTTCATTGAACCATGGGTGACAACACCAGCAAAAACCAGCCAGGCAGAGACGTGAAGCCGCCTGTAACTGAGCAGAAATACAGCCTGCCTCTCACTGTAGGGCACCAAGGTGTGGGATAAGCGCAGCGACACAGCGGCTCCGACACGGGGCACGGGATGGCCTGGAGGTACCTGTGCACACAGTGAGCTGCTGTGACGATCCATTCCTGCGCCAGCACGGAGCCTCCACAGCGATGCTGGGAGCCGTGGTACAGGCTGACTTGCCAAGGCCAGCGCCCCAGGGACACCTCCGTCCCCCCGACCACCCGCACGGCGCCAGGGAGCAGCCCACACTCTGCAAGGCAGCGGGGAAGAGGCGTTCGGTGCAGCTCCAGCTGCCAGACCCTCACGCTGGAGGGCGTAGGAAGAGGTCAGCGTGGGAGCAAAGGAACAGGCTAGATCCCAGGAGAGATCTTGGGGGTTTAGGGGAGGAGAGGAGAGCTCACCTGAGCATTTCAGAGCCACAACACGACCCGAATCACAGCTGCTCCTGTGCAGGAATAAGCCACTGGTCAGAAAACACATGAACCAAACTCCCTGGGGATTACTACGGGGCTGTGGCAGTCCCAAATGGGATGCTTTACTGCACAGAACCAGGACAGATTTTTATATCTTTAAACCTGAAAAGAAACTATCTTTTTTTTTTTCAGCCCCACCAGCAAACTCTGCTCCCCCCAGGCCTGCCCTTACCTGACCTGCCACATGTCTTCCAGGCTGCCTTCCTGGTGGGGTCTCACCCGAACAAACTCCTGTGTGTCATTCAGCTCGATGTCCATCAGGTTCACTCCTTTCTGATGGGTCATGCTGCAGAAGAAACAGTAAGTGTCCCAGGAAGGGCTGGGGATGTGCTAGGGAAGTAGGCACATTGAGCCCTGCTACGGGAACAACTGTCCACAGTTCTGCCACTCCAGCAGCTGGGAATGAACCTCCTTGGCAGGAAGGATCTTCCGCAGCTCTTCTCGCAGGACCCCATGGCAGCCCAAGACCCCCTTTCCACAATGCACTAACCCGGGAGCTGCCTGACAAACCTCCTGGCTTTCAGCACCTGCTTTTCCCAAGATCACCCTTCCCCACCTTGGAAAAGTGGGAGTAGGGGTCCAGAGAGTCACCTCTGCAGTGCCCACCTGAGATACCCAAGCTGCCGGCAGAGCAGGGTGCCCAGGGAGAGGCTCCAGCGCTCATGGCACACCAGGAGCCAGCCAAGGTGGCCTTCCACCTGTGCTTCCAGCAAGGAGTTTGCCACGTTGATTCTGAAAGACACTAAAAACCATTCCATGGAAGACAACCTGCAAGTTCCCTTCCTCACAACATTCTGCGTGGGGCAAGCCCACCTAAAGAAAAAAACAACCCAAACCCCAGAAAAAGCCATTTAAAGCCTTTAGAAACTATGCATTAACCTTTACACAAGCTTTCAGCACCTATGTGGCAGCTCTGCTGAGTGACTGCACACAAAGGAGTCCTGCAAGAACTGCCTTCGCCACAGGATCACTCCATGCAACGAAGCTGTAACGCTGGGGAAAGCAGCAGAACTTCAAAGCAAAGTGAAACCATTGCAAAATGCAGCTGAAAGCAGCTGGTAGATGAGCTAGAGATATTTATTATTGAAGAGCATCTTTTCTTCTCTTGCTGCGCTCAGCAGGCACTGTCCTGCAAACTGCTCCCCCCTCCCCACCCTCTGTGGCAGCAAGCAAAGATGAAAACCTCTACTGGGAGCTCCACGGACCACAGGGTCTTCCTCTTCACCATTGCTGCACACTGGGATCACTTCCAGCTGCTGCAGAACGAATTCCTCATCTAGTTGAGGCCTCTTCAGGTGTTTCACTTGAGGAAACAGAGAAGGGGGTGGAGGTGGACTCATACTGTCTGGGCAGCGCCCAAGGATGCACCATATCTGGAACAGTCCTGCACTGCCCACTGGAAGAGGTGATGAGCCTCCCAGTGGGCACAGCTGCAGCTCACTGCTGGGACCACAGCAACCAGCACCTGATCCCTACCAATCCAGCCACATCCTCCCCATTCCAAGCTACAGCTCGCTGACCAAGAAGCTCCCACCACCACCGCCTCTGCTGCTGGCACCCAGACTCGCTTGCTGTGGCAGCAGGGCTGGGCCAAGGCAGACACTGACCTAGGAGCCATGCCCCAGCCGCTGTCCCTGCCAGCAGACCAGCGAACCCAAGCAGCAGGAACAGCCTTCTGATGGTGCAGAGAGTTTTGAGAGATGCACTAGCAGGATCTTTAAGAAGCAGAGAGGAGAGGGGGGTTAACATGGTCTTGCCTACCTCTCACAGCACTATTAAGCCCCTGGCAAAGCATTGTTTCACCCCTCCCCTCATCTTTCGCTTCAATGACAGGAGAACATGAGGTAAGGCCATGGATTCTGCAGGACGTCAAAATTCAGAGGGCACCCACACACATTCCCAAAACCCAGAAACTGCTCACTCACCACGTTCTGGGGATGCCTGTGTCCTCTTCACTTCCCTCCTCGGCTCTGCCGTGGGGCTCCTGCAGCTTTGCACAGCATCCTCAACACAAGGAGGGTTGTCGGGAAACTGCTCAGCTAAGGCTGGGCTCTAGGGAAAGGAATGGAGTCCCAGAGAGCAGATGAGCAACAAAGGCCAGGTCTGGTGGAAAGCGACCAGCTTCCAGTGGTGACGCCACTGCCCAAGCTGGCTGCTGCGGCAGAGGGCAAAGGGAGGAAGCGCTTCTCACCATGACGGCTGGGATCTGCTGGCTCAGGCTGCTGCCGAGCCACAGGAGCCAAGCACACAGGTTTCCCAGGAACCAGCTCAGGTTTCCCCCTGCTTGCTCTCATGCACGCCCACCGCATTGCTGCCACGCTGAAGGGACCCCCTCTTCAGACCCCCTCTCTGCCAGGGCCCTTGGGGAGCCCCATAGGAAACGTTCCCACCCCCCCCAGTGGGGAGCAGGGCTGGATGAGCAGCTGGTGAGCTGCCTCAGGTCTCAAATACATCTGCCACCTGCTGCCCCCCTCCCATTATTTTGCTGAACTGCCATGTGAGAAACACCGGGGAGCAGCAGTGGTCCCCAGGCTGCTGGTGTGAGCAGGAGCCCTGCCCAGGCTCTGAGGCACTGACAGACCTTGGCATGGGCAGCAGGAAGGATGCCAACCAACCCTTATATGTTAGCCATTACCTTCAGGGACACAAAATTTTGGGGAACAAAACATCTTGAACAGGGAAGATACAAGAAAAGACAGCCTGCAGCTGCTTTTTATTACCCTCACATCTCAAGCCAAATGCCTGCCAGCTGTGATGTGTAAAGGACAACTTTCTTGCCTGCAAGATGCATTTGGGGGGGTGATGGGGAGGGCTGGTGGGACTCCACCACTCAGCAGGGCCCTCCCTACCACATATGCACAGATACCTCCAGGGAAACAGCCCCACCTTCGTGTGTGCTGGATTTTCCCTAAAGTCTTTTGGCTGTAGCATACAGAGCAGTAAAGGTCAAATAGCAGCTTTCAGTTCAGCTTCTGATTTTCCACATAATTTCTTGTTGCTGAAAGATGCCTGCCTGGCACCCTGCAGGAAGGGAAGACTTTCTAACCCGTGAATGGGGTCCCAGCTATCCGCCCTGGGGCACAAGGTGTGTTTCTTTCCAACTCAGAGCTCCTGTGGCAGAAGAGAATCAGAAATCACTTGTGCTGCTGCTTCCACTCTTTTTCCTTGGAACCAGCAGATGATCCATCACAATCATCACATCTGAGGCCAATGAGTGCAGCTCATCCCCAGCTGACATGCTGCTCCAGGCAGGGAACACACCAGAATTACCTTCATCCAATAGCCCAGGAACCCAGCCGAGGAGATACAGCTGATGACTTGTTGCTCAAAATATCAGTGAATTTTTAATGCTATTTACTCAAGGAAACTCGTTTGAATATTTCATGAGAGCCCTGTCTTGCAGGTTCAGGCTGAGGTTTCCTGCTGTCACAGAACAGCACTCTGTGTGTCGTGGTACAGATCTAAGCTGTGCTGGGCAGGAGGTGCAGCCGCCAGCTCCTGGAGAGCAGAGACCCCAGCACCAGGGGAGCCACATGCTGCAACACTGCTGAAGACCTGTGCTGAGACATCAGCTACAGTTCCCTGAGGATGGGCTCCTTTCACAGCCTCGTGCCTCGCAACCACTCAGCTGATGTGAAAACTGAGGGGCTTTTTTTTTTGGTGTGTGTGTGTGTGTGTTTTGGAATTTTTTCCCCCCCTCCAGGCCCCTTACCTCATTTAGCAGTTAGACCAGAAAGATCTGAGAGGCAATAGCCAAGGCTGCAAACTCACACACCCACACCCCCCCAAGCCCCCAAATCACAATCTCGGCTCAGCAGTTTACCCTTTCATTTCAGTCGGGCTGTACCTGGTGACATTGGAGCATCTCTTCAGTCCACAGAGGACTGTAGATGGTGCTGGAGGACCAGGGAGCACCAGTGGGAAACATGAGGCAACAGCAGAGGCTGCAGCAACCACCTTGAGAATCCTTTGCCAGCAGCTGCCCTGTATTTGGGCTCAGAGGAGAGAAAGGACTCACCCAGGGCCCTCCCTGCAGCCCCTACAGGAACCAGCATCCCATGACCTGGGGCTGTTGGAAAGCCGGTCCATGCAAAAGTTCAATGAAGATGCAGGCAGCAATCACAGCCAGTGAGATGCAAGCACCTTCCCTGCAAGCAACAAAACACAATGAGCAAACATCAGTTTATGCCGGGAAAATAAAAGCAAATTCCAAAAAGATCCATCAGTAGTAGCAGTTAAAAAATAAGACCCATCCATCAGTCTATACTAACTCACTGCTCTGAGTCATGCTCATTTTTCTTTCTTTTAAAACTCATTAAAAGAAGATCAATATTTCTATCAATTCTGCTTGCCTGCAATAAGAAAACAGCGACTAAAATGAGAGCTTTCAAAATTAAACATTGACACACAGATGTAAAAGATAGGAAGGACAGCATTGTAGCTTTTTCCTCTTCTTTTTCATCATTTTTCCGTAGTTCTTTAGAAAAACAAAATAAAAAGAAGCTGTAGTGATTACAGACATTGACAACCACTGAAATGCCAATGTGTTGCATGAACACATGACAGGTGGCAGAGATGCTATGAAGCATAAAACGTTTCCTTCGTCATTTTTCTACCTTATTCCCATTTTAACAGACCTTCCCTGCCCACTCGAGAGCAGAAAGCAGAGCAGAGCTGCAGAAAAAGCCAGATGTTAGCTCATGTTGCAGTGACACCAGGGCTGATAGAGTTGTGGCTATGCACAGCCATGTGAAGACCTACCCTACAGTTCACAAAGTGACATATTTTGAGCTTGTGCAATGACAAGCAAAATTTCTCTCCAGTTATTCAGTCAGTTCTGCTGAAATTAGCAGGAAAAGGTCACTTACTGGCACATACTTGCATACTGAGCACCTGGCCCTGCTGCATCCTTCTCCAAAGCCAGCTCAAAGACTGTTCAGTGCTTCCAAACTGGGACAGGGATCCCAAACAAGCCCAGGCGTTGGTTGTCCTCGAGCCAGGCACTTGTCACCAGGTGCCCTGCCCCACAGCTCTGGCAGCCCACTTCCCAACAGCCATCTATTACAGGACTGCAGAGCAGCCTGGAAAAGGGGTGATGCTGCAGCTCCAGGCTCTGCATTGCTGGGGACTTTAAGGGTATGGATTGCAGCTCTGCCTGTGGCATTGTGGCAGCATCGCAAACTGTGCCCGTCTGTGCTGGGCACAGGACCAATGCACCAAGAACTTGTTTCTTCCTAACAGTCTTTCACCCTGGGATGAATTTTACCCCATGAGTCTGATACATGAAGTTTTCAAAGCAGCTTTATCAGTCAGTTGCTGAATATCACTTATTTCCATTCTTGGTTTTAGTCTGTGCTCAGATAGCTCCGTCCGTTCCCATACAAAAGCTGAGTTCTTCCTTGGGAATTTAGTCAGAGGGACCCTAAGTCTTCAAAACAGTGTTACAAACGGAAAAAAAACCCCACACCAAAATAAAACCAAACCTGTTTCTCTCCTCAGGTTTTAAAGGATGTCTCTTGTTCTGCCGCTTGTCTCGAAAGAGGTTTTAAAATCCTTCCTACAGCCCCTGAGCTCTCCCACAGGCGGACAGCCCTGGTAAGAGCAGAACAGTATTTTGGTTTTAATTAGGGCTGAGAGCTCCCAGCAATATTTGTGGATTCAGTGCCTCAGACCACATCCAAGCTGAGGTGTCTATTGCTTTCCAGGTTCCAAGTGAGCTCGCCTTTTGAAAAACAATATGTGAGCTCCTGTTCCGTGCTCTGAGGGAGATGCAGTGTTTAAGTTCTAACATAAGAAGCACTGAAGTGTGGAGTTGCAGACTATCAATGCAAAACCCTGAGAGCCTGAAAAATCTCAGTACTTACCCCGAAGGAACTCTGGAAGAGAATACCCAATAAAAAACAGCCAAGTAAACGTCAAACAAAGCAGGATTCATTTGGTCTAGGACGAAAGCACATTCAATCTCCTACCCCTGGACTGCTAAAGCAAAAAGCTCTGCAATAGCTGGGGGCGGGGGTAGAGGGGAGCAGTAAATGAGAAACCACCATTTACTGAATCCAGTAGCTGGAGTTCATAGGGTTCCCAGCCGGTTCCATCTGCAGGGCAGAGGCAGCTGCAGAGCACAGGGCTGCCCCAGCACAGTGCCATCGGTACGGAATGGGAAGCAGCAGCAGCAGGAGGGGGTTGCAATCTTGCAGATTAACCAAGGAGTGGAAGAAAATCAGGTGTTCTGAGCACACAAGTGCAGCAGCCCCAGCGCTGGCAACAGCAGGACCTCCCACCCGGCTCCCAGATCACTCCTCCTGGCCCAAACAGGCTGTGCCCAAAGCTCACCAGCACTCACTGGGCAAGACAGAATGAGGCAATGTGGCCACCACCTCAGGACAGCACTTTGTCCGAGCCTCTTGTCCTCCGCTGGGTCTTTTCCTTCCTTACCTCATTTCTTCTTTCTCCCTTTAGTCTCCTATCTAATAAAAACGCTTCTCCATGCGATAAGACAGACACTGTAAATCTGTAATGAGAAAAAAGGCCAAAAGCAGCAGCCTAAAAAGGTGCCTAAGCCTGGTAGCAGTCAAATCTCATAATGGATAATGAGTGCTGGATGTCCAAGTTGTGATTTCCCAGCAGTGATGCTGTGGTCAAAAAAAATAAAAAAAGTAATAATGAACTCTAAAACAGCCTCTCAACTGACATAGCCCCCCCAGTGTTTCCCAATCCCTTTTCACCACTATCTGCCTGTCTCTAACCCCATTTATTCCCATCTCTAGCACGATTTAAATATTTCTGGGAGGAATGTAAAACAGCTTGCCCTAGACCTGCCACTGCAGTCATGGCAGAGTTTAATCTCAGACTGGCAAAACCTCCCACTCATATCACCATAAGAAATAAGACCTGCCAGGCCAGATGTGACTCGCCATCCCTCTCACCTTGCGTCTTGTCTCCAAGGCCGATATCCCAAAATCTCATAATGGGAAATCATTCACTAAGATTCAGTTTAACCCCAGGCAGAGGGATGTACTGACATGAAGGCAGATAGTTTATATCCTGTATGAATTTAACAGAACCACACATCTATCCATATTTCATATAAATGTCGAGTCCTATTTGGACATTTCCAAGGAGAAAAAGTTGTTATTCTAAGCTTGACACATTGTCTCTGTATTGTTCATCGCAATGATTTATTTCACATCCTCTACGGCATGCTGAGCCCCCACGCACCATCTCACCAGCTGAGCACCGCCCTGTGCCAGGTCCCCACAACAAAAGCAGCCCCTCTCCCGGGGCAGCTCAACACGGATTTACCTGCTGCATCTCCCACTGCGGCACAGAGGCAGTCGCTGAGCAGAAACTGGCCCCTACCCTGTTTCAGCCCCTTTCCTGAGGCAATTTGCTGTGTAATGATTATAGAGTTGAGGGAAGGCAATTTCAGGAAAATGAGTTTCTCCGTAGAAAGAACTGAAGAGAGGAACTACAATAATAACCTGATACAATCATTTATTTAAAAAGCAGCTGGCACTGCATGAAGTGCACAGAGACAATTTAGAGGCAATTCTCTGCAGAGACAGCACCACCTTCCCTGGCTCTGGGGCATGGGCAGAGGCAGTGCCTTACACGCTGTGGAAACCAAAGGCTCTTGCTCCAGAGACACAAATATCAAGGCTTCTAAGGGAAAGGGTGACAATTTACAGGTCCTGTGAACGCACATCTCCACCCTTCCCATCCTCTCATGCCTTCAGGAATATGAATCTTGTGACTCATTTCCTTTGGACACCTCGTGCTTCTTGCAGAAGAGACATCCTGATGGATATAAAGCAAAAGGCCAGAGATTAAGCTAAAGTAAAGCCTGGAAAGGTACTATTACAGCACAGAAATGCAATGAGCCAGTCAGTTCTGCAGCCTGTTTTCTCATCTCCTGCTTCAGAGGAGCAGAGAGAAATTTGTCCTGACTCTGCTGGACAATGTAACTAGGAGAAGTGATGGGAAACTCTCAGTGCTAACCTTGAACAAGGTATTTCCATTTTCTGTACCTTCCAGTTTACAACTTCCATCCTCACAGGTGACTTTAAGACGTAGTGTTACTTGATACTTGTGGTTTTGTGCTTCTACAGAGGGCTGACAGTCAGAAGAGGGCTGGGTCCTGGATTCTCAATCATCTAATAAATGTAGAATATAAAGATGTCAGGGATAAAATGTTTTCATTAGCTGTATCATGTTCCAGTGCAAAGATACCCTGAGGGATTTCTTCTTGGCGATGAGTCAAAGAAGAATAATTGTTAAGAAGCAATTAATATTATGTTCATTCTTTTCCGTTTGCAAACATAGCTCATTTTGTCACTTTACTGGCTGACTCTTTGCCCTTGCAAGTTGCTGAGGATCTATATCTCAGTAAGGGAAAAGGGAAAGACACCTCCAGAAGCCTCGATGGCCTTTCTCCCTCAGCTGCACCCATACATCCTGCAGCAAATCACAGCCTTGGTGCAACTCCAGGGATATTACCCCCCTGGGGGACAGGCGCAGGATAGGGAACGTTGTCCAGGACACAGGATAAACCCTGGAGCATCACAATTGCTGCACCATGCTAGGCTCCACACCACTTCTTGATGCTTCAGTTGTGATCCGGGCTCGCCTGAACTGGGAGAGCTGCTGCTGCTGGTGATGCCGTACTGGACAGAAGGGAAACAGAGATCACCTGCTGCCAGATGATCAGGCTACACCACATTTGTGCAAACGTGTAGGAACTGATGCCAGAGGCTGAACCACAGTCTGATATCACTTTCACTCTGGTTTTGGCCAGTTCTTGCACAAATAATCCAATCTTGCAGCTTGAGGGAGCTACAGAGATTGGGGTGACAGCATAGAGGCGAGAGCCCTGCAAGTAGGAGCCCTGTCCCTCAGGCCACAGCCAAAGGAGCCTGTGCTAAGGCGTATCAGGATCACTTTCCTACACAGCATCGCAACAACTTCCCTCTGTGAGCTCTAACAGTTACCCACTGAAGATGACACAGAGAGAGGACCAGAAGGAGCCTAGGCAGAGACACGCTGTGACCCGGGCTGACCTCGCATCCCAGCCAGCGGCTGCAGCCGGGCCCAGACAGGCAGCTGCCACGGGCACTGTTAAATACAGCACCCACTTGCTCTCTCCCGGCGGTGCCGATGAAGTCACCAGCTGATGTAACTGTGGCTGAAGGGCTGCCGGGTCTCGGCTGCTGCTGCACAGTGGTACCGTCGTGTTCGCAGAGGGGGGCTGAGCCTGCTCTATCCAACTCCTTCCCCAATGGAAAAAAACAACCAAACAAAAGCCCCACACAACAGAAAACACCCCAACTCTGAAGTTTCCAGCAATTTCTTAGGCTTTGATTGCCTGACATACACTGGGGAAAATACAAGTAAACCTCATGTTCTGCCCTGACAAAGTTTGCAGGAGACTGAAAAGGAAACCCAGATGTGTGAAAGTCCCCTTCAGAGCAGCTGTTCCACAGCAGCCAAGGTGTAGGTGTACAGCCAACTACAGTAGGGTCGCAGTTCAGCTAACAAACTCTTTCATAAGATGGCACCAGGAGCCATGAGGGAGCAGGATGAGGTTGTCCAGTTGTCCCTGAGAGGGGACAGCTAAGCAATCAGATATATTTATCTGGAATTTAAAAGCATCCTTAAGTACACTGTCTGCAGGTACAACACAGGACTCTCAGAACCTTTTGACTGAAAAGCACCTCTTGTGTGTGCTCAGATGCAGCCCTGCCTTCTCTGCTGATCAGCATATTCTCCTCCTCATGCCTTTATCAAATATCATCTCTAAATTGTCAGATTTCTGACTCCCAAGAGTTCACAAGCTGCAGCAGAGCCTTAGAGTTCTGGTGGTTTCTTAATCTCCTAATTTTCTTCTCACGTACATTTTCTATTAGAGTGTACTTATGTCAGCACAGCTTTTGCCTTCAAGGAGTTTTTCTCTCTATGGAGTTTGTTTTAATCCTTCTGTTCCCTCTACATGCATTTATGATCTGAGATAATTTGTCCTCTCAGCCTTTATTTTATGCAGCTAAACAAGCTACACCAGACTTAGGGGAGACTATTCCCTCCCACTCCCCTTTCTTTTCCATGTTGAATGCAGTGTCTCCAGTAGGAATGGTCCATTATTCCAATGAGGTTTCAAGACAATTAACTTCTTCTGCCTCTACTGGGACAAGTTTACTTGATACCACTTTTCACAGCCCATTGGACTTCTATTCTTACCCACTGAGAGCCCCCACATACTGCAAACATTACTCACTAAATACACGAGCTTCTTTTTTCTCCAACCAAAGTTATCTCCTGAATCTGATTTGGATTTGAAAATAGCCTAATTTCTGCCTCAATTATTTGGGGAGGCAAGGGAGTATTTAGTATTCCTTTAAATCACTTATCCTGGCTCTATTTTCCCTGCTGCTGCTTTAACGGTGGGAGAGATGTCCTTCACAGACTTGGAAAGTGCAGCAACCTAATCAATTGTATCCCTGGACTCTGACACCATCTGCTGAACCTGCTTTCAAAGATCTCCTTTTGGGCCAGATTTGTTCAGTGCAATTACACAACTACTAATTCCATTCCTTCAGAGTCCAGCCCTCCTCACCAGCAGGTTGATCTCACCACATTGGTTCTCAAGCGTGAATTTCCACCCTTTCCTCTCCACAGTGAGTTCATCCCAAACAGACACATTCTGAAATCTGAGCAATTTAAAGAAGCAAATCTCAGTAGCTGCATGCTGTTCCCAGTTTCTTCTGCACTGAAGGGGTCAGGTTGTGCCACAGGTTGCTACAAAACTCAAGCAATAGACAAACTGACTGCAATATTATTTGCTGAACCATATGCTAAAGCACTGGATTTTCAAGTGTATCTCCACAAAAATGTATTCAAAAGCCTAAAGAAACAAAGCTGAAGGGCTAAATTAAAATACATTTTGAGTAACAAACAAAAACCAAAAAGGGAACGAAATTTTTCTGTGATTGTGTGCTTTGGAACTAGGGGAAAACTGTGGGCATAGAGGGTCTCTGGCCCAGTAGCATTAGATGTCTCTGCAGGCTGCTGCTCTTAGTGGTGGCCAAGTGCAGATGAGGGGCACAAAGAAAGAAGTGACTGTTCACAGCTGCCCACTCTCTCAAGCAGAGGGTGCCCAGCCTGCCAATTGCATTGCACATCTTTCCCAGTGTAAGAGGTGCTGTAGCTCAGTCATTAGGCTGAAGTTCCCTTCGCTGATTAACTGGATTTTAATTAACAACTCGTTGCTTCCCTAGTCAACAGCAAAGATGTAGAATGTAATACCAATAGGCAGACTTTATCCTCCTCAAAGGAATCCCATCCTGAATGACTCTTCTCATTCCCCTTTTCTTTCCTTATTTCTTTGCTCAGCAAAGCCCACAGCGGTGACGCTCCCCTGGCAGCCCTGATCCCACTGCATGCTGTTGCAGACGGATATTTTGCAGTCTCCGCAGCCTGCACGCATTCCCTCTGCAGGGAACTCTGCAGTCTGAACAAATTCAGCAGCAAGGCATCCGCCTGACCTGCACAGCCCTCAGCCTTCTGGCACAGAGTCTTCCACCCCATTAGCTTCTCTCCTCCCCACGGGGCATGGGAGAGACAAGGGTCAGCAACATCTAAATCAGCTGTCAGAGCCTGTAGTTCCAGCAGATGTTTTTCCTGAACCCCTGCCCTCCTGCCTCCATTGCGTTCTGCAGAAGCTGAGTTGGGGATAGATCTCCCAGGATTTCATCTCAGCTGTTGAACAGTCCACGTTTGTAAAACGGGTGCTTCTGATTTCCTCCAGATGTGGCTCTCCAACACGGGCTTGTCTGGAACGTATGCCTTTTAAGGAAGGCATTGCCCATTTGTGGGCAGCAGAGCTCCCCAAGGCCACTGTGTGCCTGCTTCACCCTCTTCCCCCTCCACAGCATCCACAAAGGCTCACAGTGCTCTTAGCTGTATCTACAGGACACCACCTCATCTGTAGTTGCCCAAAATCACTCTGTGATCTGCTCTTCAGCTCTCAGATGAGTCACTGCAGTCCAGGCCAGGGCCAGCAGAATTTTCCACTTCTGGTTCTTTCTAAAGACCCAGGAGAGAAATGTAGCATTCACAGAACCTTTTCACATTGCGTTCTTCCCCAGGGATACATTCTTGGCAGGGCTTTGGTTTGGTGAGGTATAAAATCTACTTGCAATCAAGGTCCTGCCAGAAAGTTATCCACCTGCAAAGATGGATAGGTCTCTTGGTTCTCATTAGAGCCTGCTAAGCACCCGATAAAATTAACTCCGTGCACTCAAGGGGAGCTTTCACTTTTTCTGAGCAGTTAACTTGACAGTATTCCATGTAAATCTATCATCGTTCAGCCCAGCAGCTTCTCACTCAGCAAGACAAAAGTATACCCAGTAGCAGGTAGAGATTCCTGCCAGCCTTGTCTTGCACGATGTCTCAGTTAGAGGCTACTAGAGCTGACTTCCTTCTTAGAAAAAGGAAAAAATCTTCCCCCAGCCAGCAGCATCATCCCTCCACAACCGAGGGACACCAAGTCATCGCCAGCACCAAGAACATCTGCCTTGAAGCTCACTCATACAGCTTATTTACTGCACATTATAGATCCTAATTATACATTTTAATTAAGTGTAATTACAGTCCCTACTTATATAAACAAGCATGCTGACTGTAATTACAAATTTATGAAAAGCTGTTATGAAGTATAGATTCAGTTACAGAGGAAACCACTTCTGAGAGGTCCTGCCCAGGTCCAATCCGTTCAACAACTGTCAAGCCAGAAAATACAAGATAGTCCCACAACTAAGAATCAGTCCAAGTGGCCTCGTGGGAAACAGCAAGTAGCAAGGATGAGGACAGAAGGATGGTGATGAAGTTTAAAGGAGTGAAATTGCAAACTAGCCTTTCCTTCACCTTTCTTATTTCTTTCCTCCCACAAATTCATATGAGGGAGTTACTAAGCAATTTGCTCTAAAGTAGTGGCCTTGATTGCCAGCTCACCCCCCCCAAAGGATCACCTAACACTCAACCCAAGAAGTTCCCTTGTCCCTTGCTATTCTCTTTCTGCACACAAGCAGTTTGGCAAATGCAGCCTTCCCCAGGGCAAGGCTGGGTTTTTGCAGCTCAGGAATTAACATATTTGCAGACCAATGAGTGCCAACTGGGAAATGGGGAAAAAAAAGGGGGGCAGGGAGGATTCACTTAGGAACTGCTGCAATACCTAATTATTAAATCAGATGCATATCAGCCCAATTTACTCTCCTAAACAAGAGACTCAGCTGTTTTCCAAAAGAAAAAATACTTGTCAGAGGTCAGCGCTCTAATTAAGTGCAAGATTTGAAGGAAAGAAGGACGTTTCTCAAGGTGACAAAACATTTTTGACACCGTCTATTTCCATGTGCCTTCACAGCTCCTATTGTCATCTTCCTTTTGCTTGTTAGACATTTTCCATCTCAATGATTTCCAGATGCAGAGACTCCCCCTGAATTGCCCATTTCTGTATTCCTATTTCACATAATCACAGCATCATCCTACAGTCACAACCTGGTTTATACACCTCTGGGAGATGGGGTTCTTTCACTCCACAGTTAAGGAGGAAAATGGTATCACACAGCTTTGTTTAATGCAGTTTTAAGACCCTTATCCCAAGTTTTTTTGTTTCGTCTGCCTTTCCTATTATCACAGGCTCCAGACAGTGGCCATGCAAAATACTAAGGAGAGAACTGGACACACACAGAGTAATCTCCTTCCATCTCCAACGCTTCCTAAAGCATTGATGTGCAACAAAGAGGGGACCGTTAAGGATTCTGCCTGCAAAGCATCCTGGAAACAGGAGCAGAAAGAGACTTCAGAGGTAAAAAAGCACCTGTCATTTCAGAAAAGGATGAGGAGCTGAACTCTGCCAGCTGGAAACGGTTCACACAACAAATTGGTCTGGAGTTGAAATGTGTAACTGCTGGATGTGACTAATTGCTCAACTCCCGTCTATCCTAGGTGTATGGCCGTATCTGATTGCAGCTGAGCCCCTTTATTCCATGCTGAAATAGTTTGTGCTATTAAGCAATTTGTCTAAGTAAGATAGGAACAGTAAAGATGCAAATGGCAAGTATTAGAAATAAGCCACAGCCCTGGTAAACAATGGACAACTTTCCCCTTCCCTCCCCGACTCCCTCAGTAGCAAACGCAGTCATCACTCTCAGAAGAGTCTCGGGGGGAGGAAGGAAACACTTCCCAGCCCCGCTCAGTCTGCATCTCAGCTTTATCACCAGGAGCCACCGTTTATCTCCTCAAGCATCTTTTGCCATCACCACACGCGAAGGCTTAGCCCAGACTGTAACACTCCCACAGCACTCCTCCCAGCAAAATACACTTCTTGTTATGGCATAAATAGCACAAGTGTAAGAAAACGGGTATTTCCAATGCAGCTAATTAGCACATTTGTTTCACCAGGCATAGTTTGATAACAAAGCTCTGCAAATGGGACAAAGTCAGAGCTGGATTAGTAATTCAATTTTTAAGTGTTTAAGGGTTTATCAGCAAGCATGCTGCTTTCCTTCCTGCTCAGCCCAGAGGTGAAACCGGCGGGGAAGGTGCACGGAGGAGGGCGGAGAGGAAATAAATCACAGAAAACATTATCCTTAACGAAGTCACTCAGGGTGTTTTCAGCCAAATTAGGCACTGAAATCCGATGTGATGGGGAGGAGAGGGCTTGCTCACCCAAACCACTGGCAATGGGTTCACTGCTGGGGATGGGGGGGGCAGTCGAAGAGTCTTAATGGGAGCATCAACACCTCTAGTGATGCCACTGGACAGGGAAAAGGTGCCCACCCCTTTTGCAAAGCCTAGAGCACAGGCAGTAACTCCGCTAAAGCCCGAGCTATCAGCCAGGGGAGGGCTCTTCAACATAAGTAACAGTTAATTAAGTAAATGCATTGATGTCAAATCAAAAATATTTCCCAACGCTTCTAAGTTCACCCATTTTCTGAGTTCAGTCAAGACTGGAGTTCTGCTTCTTGAAGCCATTTGAGATCCAATTAGGCAATACTACATCGGGCTGACAGAAAGGATGAGTTTTAGGATTTAAATACTACACAAGTAACAGCATTCAGTAGGAGCAGCAAAGTGTCCAGGGCTCATTGCCTGAGCTATAGCACTTTATCCTCTAGCCTTTCCCCACAACACACTCTGATGTGGAAAGGAGCTGCATCACCTCATCAGATATTAGTATTGCCACAACTGATATTTGACATTTCCCACAAACATTAGTAACGGCGCCGCAGTTAGAATAAAAAGCCTGACAGACTTTAACATTAATAAATAATTCTTAAAGAATTACTCCAAGTAGCAGTGAGCTAAGGAGGAAACCAAACTACACCTGTGAGCATCACCCACTTCCCTCTCCTCTCCTCCTGGCTGGTCCACACGAAGGCACAAGGCTGCTGAGTGGGAGCCCTCGGGCAGCCCCGGGGCAGTGCCACCCTTTGGGACCCAGGACAGCTTCTGCTCCGTGCTAATGGGGTGCCTAACAGAGACGCCAGCCGCAGCTCACCTTTAAGCACTGCAACAGTCACACAGACATTTCACTAAGTCTCAACATTAGAGATACTTTTATCTTTTTGAGCCAAAAAGGCGGTTTTAAAGTTCGGCTTTTTACAATACGGTAGTCCTACGAGCTCACAAGACACCTTGCAGATAACCCACCTAACAACTGGCTGCAGTTCTGTCTGCGGTGCTACCAGCCACGGCACATTTGCATCAGCCCCTCGGAATGGCACTGGGCATCCCACCTGGTGCTCGGTGACAGGGCACAGACCCCCTCCCCGTGCCGCGTCCCCCATGCCCCAGGGTCCCCCAGCGGAGAGGGGCTGAGCCATGGGCTGACAGCAAACACTCAGCTCTTCCAGCTGCTCAGGCGATGTGACTCAGTAAAACTCACTTAAGCATTATGCTGCGCTGGCAGCGCCTAATTAAATGCTAATGAACCGGAGGGCAGCGTGTTCAGAAGGCAACACTGTCAGTCACAGAACGGGAACTTTTTTTGCCTGCTATAAACAACACGCAGCCGCCAAAGCGCAAAGTCCTTTTTCACTACGTTTATCAGTGATGCTGTTCTTTCCCAGAGCTGCCTTTCAGCTACAGAAAGCACAAAGCCGCACTAAGGGTGGCAAGAACTTTGACTGCTTCAGTAACAAAATTGATGCTTGTCCTACAAAGGACACCAACCGCACAGGAGAAGAGGTGACTGACCAATCTCCCTTTACACAGCGACCATTCCTCCCATATTTAGCTCACTTAGTAAAGACACTGAGTTTTAAGAAACAGCTTCCCAATAAATCACTCCCAAGAGAACACAGGAACAAATTTGCTGTTATTTCAGCCTAAAGATTGTTTTTCTCACCAGATCCCTGGTATTACAGAGGTGGTTTGCACACGCAAGAAAAACACCATTTTTTCCCCATGCCAGGGAAAATTTTGCTTTTGTCATCTGTGAGATTATGAGTCAACCCCATGTTTGCAGGCAAGGAAAGAAAATTCTTTATCTGCACCTACAAATACTTTTGGGAGCTGCTCTTTCCTGCAGCAACACACAGCACAGGGACAGCTGCCCAGCTGAAACTCAGACACCCCCATCCCTTGGCCACCCAAGTCCGTGTCCTACCACAACGTAACTGCCCCAGGGCCAGCTCAGACTCCGCACTCAGTAGGGCTCCGCTGCTGCAGTTGAGGGCTGCCTTTACTCGTAAACAGATTTGTCTCCTTCCTTTACACTCCAGCAAGATTTGTCAGTCTTTGTGAAATGAAAAGGGAGGCAATGAACAAAGACTTTTGACATTCGTCATGTTTTCCACAGACCAGAACTGATTATTGTCCCAAGCACCCCGGGGAAAGGGGTAGCAGCTGGTGTTACAGGAACACTATTATTTTCACCCTTTGAAAAAAGACATTTCCATAAGGCCAGAAACCACAGCACATACAATTACATATTTCTGCAAATTCAGTTTTGTCTCCTGACAGGGAACTATTTCTCTGCCAATAAGGTGTCCAAAACCTTTTTCCCCCTCTTAGCATCGATTAAAGCTTTGGGGCACCTTTTCTCCACTGCAGAGTCTGACCCCTGGCCCCAATAAAGCACAGCTCCTGACAGCTCCAGCCAGGACAGACCCTGTCAGATTCCCCTGGAGAAGTCAGAGCCTTTGGCCATGGGAAAGGAGGAACTCAAAGACAGGAGCAGGCAGAAAGCACCAGAAGGGTGGCAGGAGGTTCTCCCATCCCCAAAGACTCCAGCACTAAGGACGAGCAACAGAGACTTGGCCCCCAGGCCCTGTAACTTTGAGCAGGACCCTGTGGCCACCTTGGCCCCACAGAGTATACACCAGCACAGCACTCACCTCTGCCCTCAGCTCAGCCCACGCTTGAAAAAAGACAGGAACTCCTTCCCCCTTGCCTTTTATAGGGCCCTGGTGCAGCCCCTGAACCAGCTGAGGGCAATGAGCTGTCACCTGCCCCACCGGCAGGCATTTGAAATGTGCTCTCTCCTGCCTACCTCCCCTCCAGAAGTCAAATTTGCTGCATTCTATCCTTCCAGTAACACACAGACCAATTGTCCTAAGGCAACAGGGCTCCAGTGACAAAGTAGCCCTTTGCCTTGCAAAGAGAGCAAAAAGCCTTTGACCGTCACTGTGCAGAGAGGCTGTGGGATGCTGCCTTAAGACCACTATTGCCTGTGCCTCCTAACATCTCCTCAGGGATGTTATCATGTCTCTGGGTGTGTTTCTGTTCCGAGAAAAGATTAGCTCCCCAGCTCTGAACCCGCAAAACGTCCTGCCGCTGGCTTCTGCAAGCCGTTTCCTCAGAGCAGGCTTAGTACTTCCTGCTGGCAATTTCAAAGGTGCTAATCTAATGAGTCATTAGAGACAAATAAAAACTAGGAGAAAGAAATTGACTTAGCACTTCTTCCCAAAAAATACTGTAACTGGAGAATTTTAAGTAGAGTGAACCAGAGCAATTTTAATAATATTAAGCTTAAATTGACAGCAAAATGAGTGAATACAAAAAAGCAACAAAAACCCAAATATATATAAACCATAATGCATTGTGAAAAGAATATGATTAAGCTTTCAGAGTTACACATTCAAAATTTAGACAGTGCTGGGAATGAGGTCTTTTTCTTTCCTGGTTAAGAAATACCCTCCCATATAATCACATAACAAAGACTATGTACTAGTTCATACAAAGGGAGCTGATCTCTCAAGCTTCGTGCAGCTGTCATTTACCCTCCCGTGCCCAGCTCTGCAGCACTAGTGACACACCTGCCCCTTCAGCGTGACCTGCACATTGCTGTGACCACATCTCATCACACATGTGTTTTGTATGTCCTAAAATGAAGTCGTCAGACTGAAGGTAATCAAAATGGCACTGTTGTCCTGTCCGTCTTAATTGGGGGAAGAGAGACATCCATTTACTAGGGTGTTTTAGCAGGATTTGAGCAGTGGGCAGAGGCTCATTTACAGCCAGGAAAATGCAGGAGGGCATGGGGAGAAGATGAGGGGTCTGTCCAGAAGCTCCAGGAATTTGGTGGAGTGTTCCCTGGCAGCTGTGTCACCCAACAGGGGAGCTGCCACTGAAGAGTGGCCCTATTTTCTGAACAGCAAACAAAATGAGGTGCTGCTGTATTCTCATTCCCAAACATGGAAGGACCAAATTCTTTCCATGGTTCAGGTGGTTCATCTTGCATCTGCCAAACAGTAAATGAATTGCTGCTCAGCAGGGAAAATGGACTCCTGAATATTGCCCCAAGGTCCAAATCATGTGAGCCAACCTGTGTGTGTCTTGCCTACTCTTTCCAAGCCTCAGGTAGAAATCACAGGATTTACTGTAAAAATAAACATGAAAACTCCCACGTACATTTCCTGCCTTCGTTTTCATTGTTATAGCAGTGAAAATAACAGCAAGGATTGAATTCAGACACTGTCAGACACAGATTAAATATTTTAGCAGCTTGCTCAAAAGTTCAGAGACACTCTACAGAAGAGCAGCTTGGCTGAGGGTCAGGCATGGACCAGCAGCTCCCAAAAGGGCCCTGAGAACTGACCTGCACTGCCGCTCATCACCCAGGGCCAGCGCTGCCCTCATGGCTGTCTCCTCCTAACTCATTTCAAAGATGATGATAGAGCAAAAGGAAGGAAGGGGCTGTGACAAATAGCCATATTTTTGCACAGCGAGTACTAAGTGATGGCACAGGGTCAGTCACTAACAGGGCTTTTCACCCTCTCTGCTCCATGTTTACACTTCGGAGGTCACAGCGACTCTCATGCCTCACTAAGTGTGTCTGGAGAAGGAAAGACTACTGATGCCCTCATTAGGAAGGACTAGTGGGTCAGGACATGTGTGGAAACAGAGGCTGGACTGAGCTGTAGGGTCTGAGGGTTTAGGAGGGTTTGGCTTGACGAGAGGCATGAAATGCAACGTGCTCTGGCTGGTGCCTTCTCTGTTGCTGTGTCGGTGGTGCAGAGCAGCAGGAAGGAATGCAGCCGGTAGAGAAAGGGCTATCTGGCACAATTGCTGGCTTTCACTTTTCAAAGGTGGATAGGATACCAGACCACGTCTTCAGAGCGCTGTTGCATCAACAAGAACTTTGTAGCCTCTCATTTTAGGGCAAACGGTGGCATTTCTCATGTATGACTGTAGCCTGCAGTAGCTGGTTGATATCAGCTCCCTCACCAGTTATTAAGTTTCATTTGTAAAATAGCTGCATTGATCACAGCAGATAATTACTTGTTAATAATGGCATTCCTGATAAATTGCTCTTACCCTGAAATTTACTGCAGTGGCTTTGACACTTCCTTATTGGTGAGATTTGTGATGTTTGATAAATTCCTGCTTCATGTTTGAAAGCTTAACAGGTCTGCTAGTTTTCGTATTTGGTGTGTTGGGTTTTTTAAAAAGGGTGGCGAAAGAAGATGAAAACCTGAGTGAGTTTGGAGTGGTATTTTCAGACAAACCATGATCATAGATATTAAATCAGAATTCAACTCTAACCACTTAGATGATGGCTCAGGAGGGAGAAAAGCGAAGCAGGGACATGGATTTTCTCGCACCAGCTCTTGGCTCTTTGTGCCTGTTGCTCTCTGAGGCAGCCACCGGAGCTCAGGGGGCTGCAGCAGTGTGGGACCATGTGCCTGCACCCTCCCCTGTGCTGCCAGGCTCTTTCCTTTAAAGTGCCACCCTGCCCCTTGGTCCAGGTGTCCTCCCACTGCTCTATATACATGGGATACTCTTTTGAGTACATTGCACTGAGAGACTGTAGGACATAGGATGGCAAGAGAGAGAAACTGAGATGTACACAGTGGCAAATGTATAAAGACATGATTACTACAGGGCTGGTTTTTCACTGTGTCACATCATCATTATTATTATTCATAATAACAACAACAATAACAATAACATCTCCACCACCAAATACTGCCTGATACCAGGGGGATTGAATGTCAAATATTTAGCATAGTTAGGATTAAGCAGAAATAACAGCTTTATGATTAGCGTCTGAAACTGCTGCTAATAATGCCTGATTATGCTCCTGCAGAGGAAGAATTATAAGTACTTAAGGATAAGTAACCTCCCAAAAGTTGTTAGCAGCATAAAGCAGAAAAGTACTGAGAAGACCAATAAGTTGTCAGCTGTAACAGGGCCGTATGTTTTGTGGCCAGAGAAGTAGAGTGAGAGAGGAAGTGATAGCAGTCTCCAGTAGATAAAACAATAGTTGCTTGTCTCCATGTCCACAGCTACCAAAGCTTCAGGGAAAAGTTAAACTTATGAGCAAAAAGGGAAAAAAAAAAATTCCTTCTTGAGTTCCTGCTGTGCAGTGGAACAAGGCAGACTCTTCTCTCTGCATGGGACTTCTGTCCCTTAAATGCAGAGACCTTGTTTATTGGAACTTATTTTAACTGTAACTTGGCAAAATCTTGCCTTTCTGCCAGTTTCTAGCTCATTAGGTTTGTCTTTATGAAGTTTGCCACCTCCTCTGGGCTCCTCTCAGCAGTCTGTTTTTCTACGTGTTTAGTTTCTGCAAAACTGCTATCACTTGGCAGCATGCAACAAGGCAGAGGCAGCAAATCTGTTCTGTGGTATAAAGCTGGAAGTGAAAGAGAGAGGAGACATGCAGCGACACACCAAGGCTTTTGCAATGTTCCCTGTGGAGGCATTTTCTGTGCCACTTGGCAGCTCACCTGAGGCTTGGATGATAAATCTGATACCTGTGTACTGCGACCAGCAGCACAGTGTGGCCCAGACAGCAATGCCTGGCGTTCCATAAAACAGCTAAATAAATGAAAAAGCATTGTCCACCATTCTTCCATGCTGAGAGCATCTTGTCTATGTCAGAAAAAGCTGGAAAAAGTGAAGGAACACAATGATGGGCTGGGTGCTGTTACAAGCAAAGACAAAGGGATTTAGAGGGGAAGCTCCTGTGACAGGAGCCAGAAGAGACTGACCCTCCTCCACACACTGCCTGAGACTTTTTGTGTGACAGAAAACTACTGTTTATTCCTATTTATTGCTGCACTCATGTGCATCCCTTCTTGGCTCATCTTCCCTGTCTTTCAGATTGTCTCAAAACATCAATGTTGGCAGGATCTGCCAAAACAGGGCTGTTGCTCAGCAAGAGGTTCTTATGCTTCCATTATGCAATTATGTGCATCTTACTATCTGGTTACCACTTCTGCATGACCTGTATCAGCCAGATCCGTTCAACAAGACAGGAAACCTGGAATTCTATTAGTCAGAGACAAATACATTGCTAGATTCACACAGTAATCGCTGCACTTACGGGAGCGCATCAATCCAATTCCATACGCAAACATACCTGCTGAAAACACAATGTACCACTGTGTATGCAAATCCAATCAATAGATACTCCGATTATTCACATAACAGAAAATACATGCAGGATCCTAAGTGCAACACTTCTTTGTGTTTGAAATTCACGGTCTTGTTGAGGCAGGAAACGTGACTTCCTCTAAGTGGCTGTATTAGGAACGTTCAGTTCTCCCAAAGGTGCCCTCCTGTAGTAGAACACAGCGATATGAAGTGCATTCATGTAATTATTGCACCTAAACACATCTGCTGAAGAAAAATCAAATGATTTTGTGATGCTTGTATAACACATCCTCTCCACCTCCCCTGCCACCATTTAAAAAGTTTCTTGCTGTATACCCTGGGCAATGCTAAGCTCAAGCAGCTCTCAAAATCCAGATAACTCCTCCTGAAACGCAGGAGTGCGTGTTGCACCCTCTTGGGTTTCAGCACGTGTACAATGGGATTACCTGAACATCAGCAGAAATGCTGTTCCCTGGCCCAGGATGGCAAAAGGCAGCCCTCCTTAGGAACGGTGTTCTTCGCTGGGTGATGCCGTCCCTGAACTTCAGCCTCCTGGGGCTGGAGAGACACAGTCTCATGGGTCTCCTTTAAATGTCGGGGCTGGAACAAACACCTAAGCAAGCCTGCCACTTTGGAACAAGGGCAAAGCAGCTATTTGGCTGAGTCTGTTTCTGGTGTGAGAGACCTTCCAGGTACTCAGTCTACTGCAGCCAGTGTTTGCAGAATTCTCCCACTTCAGCTGTTTCAGACAGCTTAATTCTGCCTCAGATATAAGCTAAAGGGTGTGCGGGGTGGGAAGTGTGAATAGGCTTTTAGAAATACCATGGATTTTTTTGGTAGCAGTAGGGAGGTGATGTCTGCAAAATACAGGATTTTTTCCCAGCAGTTGTCTTCCAAAAGCTGGTTTTATTTGCTCGGAAGCTGACAAGAGGAAGGAATACCAGGCAGGAGGAGCACAGCTGAGCATGTCCCGCATGTCCTTCACAGGCTCTGGAGCACTGCAGACATCGGGAGGCATGTAGACCCTAACCACAGCTGATGGGATTGACGTGGGCTTTGCCTTGAGATGGCAGATGCCCGGGTCCATTTCTACAAACAGTTTTGCACATCTTTGCATTTGCCTTGGGAGAAACCACAAACCGAATGTGTTTCTGTTGAGGCCAGGGGAAGGACTTGAAAAGCTCTGTGTGTAGGGTGTCAGCTGCAGGTAAGAGTATATCCCTCCAAAGCCGCAGGCCAGCAGCTGGAGCGAGCTCATGTCCCAGATGGCTCTCGTGTGCAGAGGGGTGGCTTGGTACGGGCACAAACACCATTCCCTGGATGTAAAAGGAATCTGCTGCCAGAGGAGCAGTCACATTCCTGGTGCCGTTGGATTCTGTAGGGACAGACATGGTAGTTCTCTCTGTCCAGAAAGAGACATCCCAGGCTGGGGGAGTGAGTCTCCCACGACTACGCTCTGCAACCAGACTCAGCTGCCAAATACTGACATGAGCTGAAATTTCCCTTTGCCTCATGCCTGGCATTCTGTCAGGGCTGTAACAAGCATTGGACCGTTTCATACACTTGAAGACAACCTTTCAAATAGAATGCTCTGAGGAGCTTTGCAATACATTTGCCTTCTGTCGCCTTGTCTCAGCCTTCCCTTTGTTGTTTCATGGCCAGACTGGTGGCTGAAGCTTGGCTGTGGTGTGAGGAAGACACAATGTCTAGCTTTGTCTTGGTCCAGACCAGTGATGGGTGGTGCATCATATCCCAGTTTTGCTCGGCATCTGAAGCTCGGTTCACTGTTGCCTTGAACCACACATCTCTGAGTGAGGAGGCAAGTAGAACACTTTGCCCTTTTGCTCTTATTTTTGTAGATGTTCATCTTTCTGAGGTGGATTAAAGGGAGATTCTGACCTTGCACATCCAGAAAAGTGAAACTGAGGCAGAGGACAACCTCTAAGAGTCCTGACTCTACGATATTTACCTGAAAGCCAGTAAATTGATGCCCCTCTGTGACCCCAGTGTGGGCCAGAGGGTCAGTCTGGCAGGCAGACAGTCCTGCCGATGTATATCCAAGCTGCCAGATCTTACATTTCTCCATTTTATTGCTGCATCTTTTGATTCCCCTTAGCTGGGAAGAATTTCAGATAAATGCTGCTTGACATTTTAAACTATGAAGGTTTTGGTTCCCTGTAATTACTCCAAATCTCCAAGAAAGCCTTAGGCAACTCTTAGCCTGGATTCCTCTTGCCAGATGGAGTCCCTGCCTTTTTGTCAGGGATGGAGGCTGTATATGCTCATTGCTTCTCCCCAGGATTTGATTTCAAGTGAAGGTTGAAATGCTTTTCCAGAGAAGTACCACAGCTGATGGGGAAGATAAGCAAATGGACAAAACAGGAGGCAGGAGTGAGCTCTATAGGGCAAAATGATATCAGATAGGGTCTCTTGGTGGCAAGATTTAAATAAATCTTTGGGCAATCCCCCTCCTGGGATGTGTGACCAGTTCACAAACTCTGCAGTAGAGAAGAGCAGAGGTGTATGAATGGTATTTTAAAAGAGCTGTAAAAGGGATGGCTGATAATACAGGCACCTGTTGCAAATATTTTTTCAGTCATCAGACTGAGCTAACCAAGTCTGACCTGTGCTCCCTCCTGGGCCCACAATAAATGTTTAGCACTCGCTGGAGTGGATTCACAGGCCAGCATGGCCAGAAGATTCTGGGCAATGCACAGAAGATGAAAGTAGCCAATTTAGTGGAAGTGTCCTTTAAGAGCACCAGCCCCAAGAATGAGACTGAGTGTGGCGGGAAGTTTGTCAAAGCTGGCAACATGCTAGTGACTAAGTGCTTCAATTACAGGATTAGTAATGAAAGGGAAGCTGATGGAACTCCTTGCTGCATCTTCTCATTATCCCTCCATCTGTCTCTAAGGAAACACCAATAAGATATTTTGTGTGATGTACCAAGCTCTGAAATTAAGAGAACAGCAATGAAAATCAGAAGGAAAGCAACTTAAACTTGCTAACAAAGAGAAATGGGGAAGGGCAAAATGGGGAAGGGAAAACTTAAGGGCTTCTGATGTTCACGTTGAACCGTGTAAAGCCCCAGTATTTGAAAAGCACGTGCTGCATGCAGTAGTGAAGTTTATGGCTTTGCTCTGCCGTCTCATGTCCCAGCTGAGCATCAATTAGGCCAATACTAGTTCAAAGCACTTATAGAACAGCATTAAGCCACAAAAAGAAGTTCTGATCTGCAACAGCCTGGAAGACTGAGGGCTGGATGGCATTGTGGTATCAAGGCAATAAGAAAAGCTTGATGTTAGGCTGTCAAGACAGAGGAGAAGGAAAATCTGTTTCCTCGTTTGCTGGTCACTTGCAGGTCAGGGATTATCTAGCTCTCCTGCAAAACAGTGCAAGTATATTTTGTTCTATTGATCGTTTGCTAACTTTGATTTATTTACTGTACCCAAGACTGTCTGGATAATGAGTTTGGCTCCTCAGGCTCCAGCTGCCTGCTGCCCTTTGGAGAACTGGACTTTTCCAATCTGTTCCTATCTCCCAACTCTCTTGCCAGAAACATTCCTATACCCCTGACCCGTCCCACTTTGATTTGGGCTCCTTTTTCTCATCTTCATTCTGTCTCTGTTAAGTGACAGAAAATGGGTTGTGCAGCTTGCACGGGGAGGGTTGTAATTGATGGGCTCTGCCTGCAAGACTATTTACTAGAATATCATATTTAACCTGACGTGCAACCAGACTCTGGCAGTTGGGAGCTATGATTCATGGCCGACACGAGGCCTCCAGTAGCACATAAGCAGGGACTCATGGCTCTTCCACTTAGCTAATCAAATGAAAATAGAAATTAAGTCTTCAATTAATCTTTCCCTCCCCCCGAGGCTCGCCTGTGGTGCTGAACAGACCCACATCAATCTGCTAGGAGCCAACAGGGAGAGAGAAGCAGGCTGGCAAGAGGAAGCTTAGATATTTTGCCGAAATATCAACAATAAACCAGAGAGAAAAGTCCAGGTTGTGGTTTAGGCTGTGACTAGAAAGTTAATTTTCAGGTGGTCACTGTCATGTACCTCTAGGTGCCTTTCCTCAGACAGGTTTGGAGCTGGGCTGTGTAAGGTGATGCTAACATAGTGTCAGGGAGGTCCTGGCAGAATGCTTCCGTGGAACCAGCTTTGTCTACATAGTGCAGGAAATCTGAGCCTCTGGAGGAAGAAGTAAGAGCACGTGTGTGTGTGTGTGTGTGTGCGGGGGCACATACACAAGTGTGTGACAGAGCAGCTGAATTATACTGTGACATATGACTAGGAAGAGCGATGCACCTTAACTTAAATGTTAGAAAATTGAATATAAAACCTTACAACAAGGTAGACAGGGATAGTGACTGGAGCAAGCAAGGCCAGTGAATCTGTATTTAAAGTTCAAGGCCTGACAAAATATCTCACGGCCTAAGCAAGAGGACTAGCTCAATGGAGGCTGATTCCTGAAAGATAACAACTCCCTTTAGGCTTGAGACATTTTGTGCAAGGCTTTGGGCACAAAGAGCTTCAGTCTTGGACAGAGGCAGCTTCAGCTCTTAGCAACTCTCTCCCTCCCAAAAGCCAGCATCCAAATGCAGCTGGGTGAAGAGTTCTTCCTTCTGCCTACACAGACAGATAAACGTGGGCTGGCAATTAAAGTCCAGATTTTAAAATATAAATGAGTTTGCATTTGATTGCTGTGCGTCAGTTGCAGAGCAAATCATGTATATGCATGACTCTGCCTCCAAACCATCCCAATTCACACGGAGCACAGGCAGATCTTCTTCATTTGGATCCAGGGATGCATCTCCTGATTTCCGGTCAATATTTCCGATACTCTATTGTTTGCATACCTTCTGACAGCTAAAAAGAACCAGTCTCAGTCCTGCATCTAACAAAGCCTGAGGGCAGCAGAACTGGCAGAGTGTCTTTTCAGACGTTACCTTCTTGGTCGCTTCTATTGCCAAAGCTCTCCCGGCTGCAGACTCTGAGACCCGTGGGAAAGGACACGTTCCTTCATGCACACTAGCCTGCTCTCATCCTCCATTCAGAGGGTAGTGTTTCTGAAAATGGTGACTCTGCTACAAGTTCAGTAAGACCTTTCTGCAAAGCAGAGTTCAACAGACACAAATATTTCTTTTTGAACACAAATATAAGGTTAAATACAAATACGTACAATTGCATAGTACTGGGTTCACTTACCACGCTAATTTTCTTTCATAGGCTACTGAAGCAAACTCTGGTAGAAATTATTCAAGGCAGCCATGGGAAATCAAGCCCCAAACTGATTGGCTTCATGTGGGAGGATTGCAGTTATGCCTTTCATCATTATTTATATAGCTGGCTTCATTTCTTTATGGGCATCTTAGCACATTTTTTAACGTAAGTGTTTGTAGCGAGACCTGAACATACCAATTAAGTCATTAAGTCATTTGCCACACTAAATCTCACAGGAGTGAGATGCGCATCTATACGTTAAATCAACCTTCAACAGCTACAAAGGATGAAGACACAAAATTGTCAGTAAGGAGCCTTGCGAGGCACCTTCAAATCACGATTAGTGTTTGTTTGCCATTGAGTCGATACAAAGGCTGGCATACTTACCACTGGCATACTTCCCAACTGGGCTTGGGACAGCAACGGAATCTGTCCACTGTAGTGGTGTGACTTCTTGGATCTGGATCTTTCCAAAAGGCACCTGGAAGATTTTTGAGTGTGAGTGACACCCCTAAAAAAAATCTTAGTACTGATTTTCACTTTGTGAGTTATTTGGTCTTTTGCTCACTCATAGGTGTTAGATAGCCTTGAACAGCTGCACATCACTCAAGAAACGTCCAGCAGAAAATTCACTTGCTATTTTTGGGAGGTTGGAGGAGCAAAACATCCATTTTTTCTTGCAGCCTGCAGGCTTGAATCCTAATTCTTGTTCTTCCAAGAGCCACAGAGCTCATGACAAGGAGATTTCATCCTTCATCCTCAAAACCTAGGAAGAGAGTTACTACTGGCAAGGTGTCTGAACTGTCTGACAATGCCTGGAGAGATCTGGGAGAGTTCTATTATGACATGTCACACAGAACCCTTCTTCTGGGATGGAAACATAATTTGACCACAGAAAAGATAGATCAGTGGACTGAGAATCAGTATGGGCAGTCCCAGAAAGTCCTGTAAAAATTCCCATGCCTTATTTTAATAACAAAAAATAGTTATAATTCCTGTCATTTGAATTTCAAATCCAACAGAAAGATCTACCTGATGCTTCTATTTTAAAATGTGATTCTTTCTTCTCCTTTCTTTTCATCTCCTTTTCAAAGCCAAACATCGTGTTTCATCTCCAAGCACTGAGATTAAAAAAAGCCAAAACAATTAGTGGGGAGCTGATGAAGGTGACAGGGTCATAATTAGTGCTGTTCCTCTGCAGCATGTGTTTATCATGCTAACAGAACAAGTCGCTCACAGGGCTAGAGTCATGAGCTGCAGGAGCACACATGCCTTTTGCAGCTCTAGCACTGTTGCGTTTGTTCCGCATGGAATAGAAAGCGCAAATAAAATATTTTAAAATATCCTCTTTGGTGTGCAAAAGGCAGACAAACTTGACCAGATACTCGGAACCCGGGGTGAGAGCAGACAAAATCCAGCTTCCAGCTCTGTGCACAGCTGTTGCATCATTTATGCCCTAGGTACAACGCATACATTTATTTCTACTGCAGGACAGCAGGGCAGATGCTTATCCTTTTCCCCCACACTGTTCCGAGCTCAGAGATACCCACAGCTTCAGCCACACTGGACACTGCTCCCCGCGACTCCTGGCTCACAGCCCTGAACCTTCTTGTGATGGCCTTTGCCCTCCAGAGAGATGCTCCCCACCAAGTAGAGAAGAAAGAAACCCCAGTTGCAAAAAATGCAACTGCTGCAACTGCCCAGCTGGTTTTTGAATGTTTACCAAAGGACCAGAAAATAGGTCTTGAGAGAGCTGCTAGTAGAAATCTGTCTAATTAGGTACTTACTGAGCCTTTTGAGAACTCTTTGCAAGTAGCTTGTTTTCACCCTTCCTGCTCAAGCCCTGATCAAGTAGGTTTGGCTAGTAGGTGCTACTGGTATTTCATGAGGACTTGATTAAGCTTCTTAAAACTATTTTGTCTTCCTGTATTCACAGCTGAAAGTGAGTAGCAATTACCTGGAGAGGACTTCCCTGTGCAAATCCCTTGGTAATTATGTGTTCCTAAGTGATTAGTTCCCTTGCCATCCTGCTGTAGATTTTTACTTTTTTTCCCTGGTGTTGGAAAACCAATTGGAATAAAGAAACAATCAGCAACTATTATTTGACTAAATACAAACACACTGAGGATGAGTGGAGCACGTGGGAAATAGGAACTGCCAATGCTGTGGAGTGAACATTACATCCAGGGAAGCACTTTTTCTTACCCTGAAAACTGTTCAAAAATTGGATGCTTCAGGAGGGATAGCAACCTCTCTGCTTCAAGATACTTCAGTATTCACCGGCAGGGAAGGAATATCTTGGAATTGCAGAGGGGTTTGCAAATTCCTTTGATGTGATTGGACCTGCAGGAAGATATCCGTGCCAATATATCCATATGTAAGCTTTTGTGGTGAAATCTGCTAATTTTCCCACCTTATTGCTGCATCAATTGGCCAGATCACGATCAGGCGTGAGCTTGCAACACTCTGCGGTGCCACAGTCCACCAAGAAAAGCAAGAGCCATTCACTAAATAGCAGTTTTACAGCTAACTGGTTGCTTTCACTGTGGTTTGGCACGTGTCTGCAGAAAAGTGCCCTGAGCGGTCAGTAATAACTTTAAATCATACGAACTACACATGCCCTGCTGCAGGATGGCGTCACTTGTCAGCAATTATAATTAGAAGTAGTTACATTGCCGATTTAACCAGCTGATGTTTGTCATTGATGGCCAGCTCAGTACGCTGAGCAGAGGTGGACTGCTGCAGGATTAATAAAAGTCCTGAGTTTAGAGTGCTAATCTGGGTGGAAAGTACCTTTCTAATTAAGCTCATAGACACCTGCTACCAACATGTAGGTGGTTATTAGAATTTCTTTTTATAACCCATGGGCAAATCTTAATGCAAGGGACACCTGGAAAATGAAAATAGGGCACCTCCTCTCCCAACAAATAATGGCAGTGCTACAGCAATTTTCATTCATCTATGATCCTTATCCAGCTGTTACCATAGCATCTCAATGCCTGGCAGCCGCGTCTGTCATCTGCGCAGCGTTCATTTACAGCAGCAGCCAAGGTTCCTTGTTATTACTGCTTGAGTGCAGAACCGAGGTACTGGGACTAAGTGACAGGGCAGAGAGCGTGGGAGAAACCTGTGTCGGAGCAGGGAATCAAACCCACCTGACCCAAATCACAGCTTAATGCAGGCTCTTTCTTCCACAGCAGTCCCCGAAGGCAGCAGTATCAGCTTTATCAGGGAAGCTATGGCACCTTCAGTCCTTGCAGTTCCTTTTCCATGAGCTCAAGTAAAGCAGGGCAAAATTCACCCTGGTCACTTGCCTGTTCCTCTTTTCTACCTTCAAGCAACTTCAAAAGTTACCATTAATGCTAATGAGGAAAACAATACCTGAGCATTTTGGGATGCAGAGGAAAGACTTTCTTATACAGACCTTGTGCTGGAGGAAAGCTAAACACAGATAATGCCGTAGTTGGGATGCAGGACACACACAGACCACGTGGTGAGTCATAGACAGAAGGATACTGTTTGTGCACACCTTGTCATGGTATTTCAGATCTGCTTAAATCCTGGCCAGGAAGAGGATTCAGGTAACAGCCTGCTGGCTTTTCTGGTAATGTGCTCCCCAGTTTCTGCTTGCCAGAGTTCATTTATTTGTTCTCTTTATTTGCCTTCCTACAGAATAATCAGCCTCCCAGATGCATAAGCTTTTTGGAAACTGTATTGCAATCAGTATAGGCTAATTTGCTCCCTGATTCTAGGATCAATAGCGCTTGTTGACAGCCACAGGCCAGATGCAGGATGAGAGGGCAGAGAGGCAGAGCAGAAACAGAATAAAGCAGGGGAAGAGGTTTTGGTTTTGTTAAGTGAACTGGACAGGCAGCCCAAGAGGTTACAGACAGGGAGAAACGTTTGGAGATATCCCGGGTGCTACAAAATTACTTGACAGAATCTCCTGCTTCCCTTACTGCACCCCAGCAGCCAGGCAAGAACTCTGCCTGAGACAATGAACTGTACTGATCATGAACAAACTGAGCACCAGGGACCCTTTCATAGAGGCACAGGGATATAATAAAGGTAGCAGCTTCCCTTGTGGATGGAAGATGAGTTCCTCACAAAGGCAGGTATTTTCTGCACTATTGGCAGACTTGCACAAGAGCAGCACCTGGGCTCCCAACTGAAACTGAAGCCTCATTTTTCAGACACATAATGGCAAACTTCCCCATTTCCCAGAGTCTGCAGTCTAAAGCACCAAACCTTGTCCCACCTAAGCATTGATTCAGTGGGATTATTCCTGCTTAGGTCACTGTAGGATCAGGCCTGTGGTGAAGCATGGAAACGTTATTGTCATTGTCTTACTCTAACGCTGGGAGCTCAAAAGTTTGAAGAGACACTGCTTTTCCCTGAGACAGCACATGAAATTCTCATCAGAGCTGTAAACAGATTTCAAATCAGCTTGGATGTGTTCTCTAATCAGAAACACCACCTTCTTGATAACAAATGGTATAAAATCACCCACCAAAGAGCTCTCTAGTATGAATCTCTCTATCACTTAACGTAGCTGTAAGCTGGCTGGTCTCTCCCGTAAAGAGCTGAGTGAGGGGAGATTTTTCAGGGAGTAGGAGAAGATGGCTTCTTTTGGCATCCAGAAGTCCTCCTAGGCCATCATGCAGCAGGCAAACGTCCTGAACCTTCACTAACAGCTCACAAGCGTTACCCTGCGCTGTCGCTCAAACCCACCGAGTCCAAAGGAAGACCAGTTCTTACTAGCACCCCTTCCACCATTCCCAGTTCATAACAATGCCGATGCCAAAAAGAAATAAAACTGGCTGCACACAAAGTTGTCAAGCCTGTAAAGACAGGTCCAAAGAAGCGAGGAATAGCACACATGCTCACATAGAATTTCTGGAGGCTTACTTCAGATTTTCAGGCAGGTTAACTTTTGTCCAGTCAGTACTGGCTGCGCACACAGCTTTGCAGACAGCTCCCAAAGTCAGAGTCATCTTGTTTGTTCGTTCAATAGAAAGCAGCCTGTTACCATATTTATCTGCTGATGTAATGTAAATTACATGTGAGGTGCACGCTACAGAATATCTGTGCAATTGGCAGTTAAATCCCTCTCTTTTTTTAATAACATAAGTATTCTGATTGCAGCATTGACACATTCTGCAGATTCAATGGTTAAGCCTGAAATGAATGCAAAATGAAAGGAAAAATTGTGCGGATAATCTCCAAGCACCAATTTGCCTATTAAAATTGATTTACTAACTCACAAAAAAACCCCTTTGTTAGTAATGGAGGGGGAAGGAATTAGTAAGTGGAGATGGTTGGAACATTCTTAAGAAGATGTTTTTTCCTAAACATGCTGGTTTTACAGTTTAACTGTGAGTTTCAACAAAACTTAAGGGAGAAAATAAAAGAAAGACCTGGTCTCTGGGATGTTGGCCTCAAATGCAGGAGACCCAAAGTCAGCTCACGTCTCTTGGGCAAAATCTTGCAAGCTCCAACCTAACTAATCTGGCATGCAGTGTTGACCTTTACTGGCTTTTACTTAACAGGAAGGAGAGTCTCCTAAGGGATGGAAGCTTGGGCTCACCACAGCAGGTGAGCTCTCTGTAAACACAGGCAAGTCTCTTCCTGAACTTTGCAGAGATTCTCAGCGGAGACAAATGCGTGTCTTAGGGATGAGTAGCCAAGCCCTGTAACCCCTTCCTGCATGCCCAGAACATGATGCAGCCAGCTTTTGGTGTCTCTGAAAAGGGGCTGACTGGTAAAATCACAACCCCGTTCCTTTTCTTCGCACAAAGCTTCAGAAAGAGGAGCCAAGTGAGGGGACCAGGCCAGGTGCTACCTGGAGTGGCCTCACAAACAGCACCAAAATACAAGCTAAGCTGTAATTAAGACTGGGTTTTTCCTCCACCAACAAAGGTCCTTCACACATAGACAAAAAATAGCTTTTATCCCTGCAGTAACAGCACAGACTACGTGGAAAGAAGGCACTTGAATTTCCCTCACTGGGAGCATCTCCAGATCCCAAGCAGATTTTTGCATTTCACAGGCTACATTAGTACAACAAAATGTTTCATATAGGAGAGCTATCCAACTTGTAAGGCAAAAGCAGTAACAATAGGAACTTGAACTTGGCACTTAATTTTCTGTGCGACAATTCAAAGGCATAATTTCCGTGACAGTTTTTTCCCCCTAATTAGAAGCATAATTAAAAATCACACTTGAAAAAAAGGTGGTATGTTCTTCCCTCCCCCCCCCCGTGCATTTTCCCTTTCAAGGAAACAAAATCCTTTTAAGATCAATTTAAAAGCAAGATTGCATTAGAAGAACTACGTTGGTAAGTCTTTGGAAACAGATCTAGTTAAATTAATGCAGTCTTGAAAAATCTAAATCAACTCCTCTTCTAGGGCAACGTTATATGTTTCTATCCCCTATCTCTTGAGAAAGCATCCTAGGACTTGTCTCTGATGCTTGCAATTCTTTCTCTTCAGATGGAATCCAGAAAGGCACTGCAAACTGATAGCAATGCATTCAATGATACAGAAGAGAGGCACAAGATAGTGCACAAGATTACTGAACCAGGAGCGCAGTAGGCCATTGTTGACAATGTTACTTAATTTGGATGTAAATAGGGACAGTGAAAATTACTTTTAGTTCTGTGAATAGTTCATTCTCATGTCGTTCCTAGAAATGTATCAAATATTACTTTGCCCACGCCTCCAATTTCAGTAGCAAAACATTGGTTAGACAACATCAACTCTATTTGTTTCAAGGCCTTCTATTGCTTTTTTTCCTTCATTTTTCTTAATTTTTCCCCAGTTTGCAAGGAAAATGTGTTCTGTCCATCCACAAAATGGAGTTTTACTGCACTCCAGCATCTCCCACCCCCTCAGCCAACTTCAAACAAACTTGGCAGATGAAAAGGGCTCTGAGACTGTAGCTCTATATATTCTATGACAGTATGAAGCTGAGCAAAGAAGAGCACCCCAAATTAGCATCCCAGTGGAAAAAAGGTACTTCATTAATTCAATAGTGGTGCTTTTTCGTGGAGATAAAATCTCCCTAAAGGATTCTAACAAGAATTACAGCTGAGATGGTGATGACCTAGGAAGTTTCTGATGATTGCTGCTGTTAGTCTGACCACTAAACATTTGAATCAAGAAAGGAAATCTCAGAGACTTCAGCCAAGGAAGAACACTTTCATGGGAACAACCCAATTTACGTGATGACAGGCAGAGAGATTCAGAACACTCCACTAATTACAAGGTGGCAGTAATTATTGGTATAAAACTGATGTTAAAGGCAGATGAAAAGTGTTGGTGTCATTTTTTAGGCACAGAGTTACAAGGCTCAGAAATGTCAAGTCAAAATTTCACTTTGAAATATAATTCCAAGCCTTTTATATGTATGTTTTTTAATCTAATGACAAGCTGGAATCCAGGACTCGGGAAAATAGCTTTCTTTTATAACATGTATCAGGCTTTTTTGTGTCTTGTCTCTTCTCCAGAAAAGTAGCCAGACTACCACTCTGGCACAAGCCCTCCGTTTTAAGGGAGGTGTTTTGAATTCCCTGATATCAAAGAGGAAACCTTATGTTAAGCAAACAAACCAACCCAAACAAAACCGAGCCACCAAAATCCACAGTCACTATCCCTTCTCTGTCTAAATGTTGGATACCAAAAGACACAAGATAAAACAACAGCTCAGTCACACAGTAAGGGATGCTGCCAAACTTCAGGGCCAAAAGTTCATTTACCAAGATGCTCAGACAACACCTGGAAAAAGCGCAGAGCTAAAGGGGACAGAAGAGACTATCCCAGTAAGTACACGTGGTACAGAGAAAACCTGAAGAGAGGAAGGTTTCATTTGGAGCATTGTATTTCTCTTGCCCAGCACATCATCAGGCGGATGCAGGCTGTATTTGCAAGTATTCACAACTTCAGATGTGATCACTTTGAATCAGTATCAGTTGGATGCAGACAGCATTTCCACCCCTGAGAACGTAGTGGAGGCTGTATTAATTCATCATTTCTTTATTATGTCCAGGAACAGAAGTCCATTCTGCATCTTGCTGTAGCTTTCTGTGAGAACCCTTTCAAGCCATTGCTTTGTGTCTGCAGCAGAGCAAGCATTCTCACTGGGGGCACAAAACTTCTTTGGTAAAATCCCCTCCATCTTTTCCCCGTTGACATAAAAAGGAATAGTGGCAGTCACAGGGGGTGGATTTGGTTTTGAGGGTTTTGTTATCTTATTAATTGTTGTGGTTTTTTTTTTCCTTTGCTGTCCTCTCTCAGCACCAAGTCACACTGAGGAGTTTCCCCTCCATGTAACAGAGTGAGTGGGAAACCTGCCCTGTTTGTCTTTGCAGCTGTCATGTTTGGAGGCACCAAATTCAACATCTGAAAGCCTCCAGTTTCCAAATGCTTACTTCCACCCAGGAGAACATTACACATTCTTTCCAAAGCACTACATGTCCCCCAGTTTACTTATTGTTTACGTAATCCCCCACAGTAACTTTTCATGTCCCCACCTCTACAAGGAAAACATCTTTACACATAAAAATATTATTGTGCAAAGAAGGGCTAAAAGACCCCACATGGCATTTTCTTGCAGACTCTTACCTAGCCAGTTGCTAAACCAGAATGGAAGTATTTTCACCTTTCAGCAACTTCTTCCCATAATTTGCCTGCACTTTTCAAACTCTTGCTGTGGCCCCACAGAAGTGGTTGAGCAGCTCAATCAAGGGAAGAACGTTACAGCTGAGAAGTGGTCAGCAGCTGTGTGTCTTTAAGCTGGGGCTGTTTTTTTAAAGCCTGAAGTAAATCTATGAAGGTGCACTTCATTTGACAAAAATATTATGAAAATGAGATATTTCTTTTTACTTTGTTTTTGTTTTGAGAGATACAAACAATTTTAAAAGTTTCACAGGAGAAATTGGGTGAAAAATCCCAAGTTTCAATGTGAAATAAACATTGTAAGGCAAAACAGGCCCAGATGAAAGCACTTTAGTAGTGCAGCCTTGCAAATTTCATGTTACAGCAGCCACCTAATATATTTTGATGTCATTAAATCTCTTGTCCTGCAACTGATTATGATGTCTGGCTTTGTACTGGGAAGGAGGAGCTCTAGAAGGTTTATAGAATGTAAGGAAGGATTTGTGTCACTGGTGGTGTTTGGAACACCCACACCAAGACCCCTTCTAAATTAAACACGCACTGTTTGGTTTCTGGGACTGCAGAAAGATACACAAACTGACCCGTTACGAAAAATACCCACATGGTATTATCCATGGACTCTGCCCATGGATATCATTCTTTCTGCATTTTGTTCTACCAGCTTTTGACAAGGGTACTGTTTCAATTTTCCTTCTCGGCTCCCTGCGGTGTGGCTGTGAGTCCACAGCAGTCACATCCTCAGAGCAATCTTCAGCTTTGTCTCACCTGCACAAATCCTGACCCTGACAGCAGCCATTCAGCCACAGAGGCGGGTCGGGACTGACTCTGAATGAGCCCTTAGCCCATTGACAGTAATGCACGAAGAGCTCTCTATATTAATGTAAATTACTCTTAATTAGTACAAGACAATAAACTTTTGCTTTAGGCGAAGAGACACCGAGATTGGATGCAATATGAACTATAAAAACTAAGAGAGATTGTACCACACATGTTAGGGCCATCTGCTGATAGTGTGCCCTGCTCTAAAGACTTTGATGCCTTCATTATGTAAATAGAGGAGATTATTCCATCCTTAAGACTCCAGCAAGATAATTACCAAACAATAAATCACCACAACTCAAGCAACTGAAAATGAATTTTGAGCTTATCTCCATAATTGCAATTGTATTGCTGTTATTAACTGAGCAGGATAGAGGATATCAGGCCCCAGAGATACTTCCCTACTGCTTGTGATTTAAATTAGAATGGTTTGGCATAACTTAGCCTGCTGGAAGGCTGCAAAGAAAGGGGTTTAGCTTGCAGTAATTTGACTTTACTTCTCTACAACCATGATTTCCACTTGCCCCATGTCCTGGTTTATGACTGATTCAGACACTCAGAAGGCCTGATACAAAGCGTATGGAAGTGACACCCAGCCTTTCTACCAATATCAGTAAACCCCAGACGGAGTGCTAAGCCCACCATTTGTTCAAACTACAGCGTTTCAGAGCTGAAAAACTCCTTCAGTCCCCCTTGCCTAAACCCAGGTTCATTGTCACCCTTACCTGCTTATAGTTCTCTAAGGTCCTGAGTGTGGCTGAGCAGAGCATGTAAGTACACGCTTAACTTCTCCAGAAGCACTACCTCAGCTTTCTGTGCATCATGCCCTCATGCAAAGGCCAGGGAAATACCACTCTTTGTCAAAGTTGCTTTTAAAAGGAGCTCCTTATTACGACCAGGCGTATAAGGGGAGATAAACTGAGAGAACATCTTATATTTAGGCAGAGTACAGCCACTACAAGAGCCCAGCAGAACAGAGAGAAAAATCTCAGGGCATGTTTTATTTTAAAGGCCAAAGCACTGTCATTTTTGGCTGCTTCAGGCTGCATATTCATTGAAACAGCTACGCTCCAAGTAACAAGGGAGCCAGGCATGGAGCTCCCTAAAGCTGTGCTGCCACAGGAGTTCTTCATTACATTGCATCACAAGTGCCTGTAGTATTTCAACAAATCAGATGATGTTTCTTCCAAGGTTAATTTATATTCAAACATAATCAATTATAGGGATTTAGCAGAGCCATATGTTGCACGTTTAGGTGAAAAGGGATGAGATCTGTTATAAATACATTTATAAAGGAGGAAAATGTCTGATGGTTTGGGAAATTTAGAGATATTGAAAGAAGTATTTGACATCTATATTAACTCAAAGCCCTAAATGGGCTGGGCTTGTTTACATTGCTGCAGTCTTATTACAGGGTGAATTTTACCAGCTGTCTTGCTGAGCAGTCATTTAGCCTTAAACTATAGTTAAAACTGTCATGGTTTTAAGCAAATTATATTGCGTAAAGTAATTATTTCCCTAACTGCAAAGAGGATCCAGGTAGCTGGTGAATCTCATTTCTGAAAAAGAGCTAGCACAGCGCCCTCTCCGTAAGATCTGGGAAAGCACAAGAGCTAATGCTTTGAGAAGATCTCTGCAATCCAGAAAAGGGCAAGCTCGATTAGTTAGCTTGGTACGTTTGGGTATGAAGCAGACAGGAAGGGAACAGATTTCTGCTAAACCAGTCTGTTAATTAAACAGATTGACCATTGATTCCAAAACATCAAAGCAAAACTCGTTCCCCTTGCAAGGTATTCCTGTACCAATAAATGTTAACCCTCATGATTAATACAAACTTTACATTTGCTGTATCTGAGGGGAAATTGCTAAAGAGGCACTCTGTGGAAGTAGACTACAGCAGTTAGGAAATAGCCAGGGTGGGGAAGAACATTAATTATGTTTGATTAGTAGCGATATGCAAACTCTCAAAAACCCCTAAACTACTCTTTGTAGCCAACATTCACTGTGTGGAACAGGACGCACCCAATGTGATTTGCTGAATCTGCTGTGGGCTCTGAAAACTGTAATATATTCACAACTTTGATGGGCTTTGTCTCCCAGTTTATTAGAAAGAGACTGTGGCCCCCTGTGCATATCCATCCCTGGAGTTTTACTCATATTGAACAACTGCATCTTTTCTGCCTCGTTGTGAGTACGAGCCTCCTCAGCTCCACCGTTCCTGAGCCGTTTTTCACTCCCAGCTAAGCGCTCTTCTTCTTTTACATACTAGATGATGTGTGTGCTGCACCAAGATGGACCCATCTGTTCTCCTTCTTTCTACTATTTTGTAATTCACTGTAAACTGAAGAATTAGAACCCAGAGCCCTGCACAGCACTGCCCAGATTACCCTGTACCCGTTACCAGCCAATTCCAGCAATGTTTTCATTAAAGCAACAATCACATTTATATGCATGAAGCAACAGTTTCCCAGGACAAATTTGTACTTCTTTTTGAGCATGGGCCTGAACACAGCTTTGGCTTCTGTCTAAACTTCTGGCACACAAACTGTAGGTGAACCCAGTGGTATGGAGAACAAGACTTGAGCCTCATCCTCCCTTTTGGGCTTTCTTGAGCTTGCACTACTCATCGTGCCAGAGCTTTCCTTTGTGCTTGACTCTTTCACCACGTGTAGCTACGTTTCTGTTGGTGGCCAACCACAGCTGAAGCCTGGCAGAGAAGCTTGCTAAGCTCCATGGTACACGGATACAGACCTTTCAGCTACTCAAGCACATATGCCTTGTACCGTGTATTTACTGGCTGTTCTGTTTGGTTCATTGTTACGTCCTTTATTGATCACTTTTTCTTGCAAATCACTGTTCTAACCAGTGAGTTTCTTTTGTATAATCAGATTTACCAACTTCTTCGTTACCTGGTAGTGGCTGTGGCTCTGGTTTTGATTAGGAAGGAGAAAAGCTCACTACACACAAGTATTTCTTCAGGACAGTCCCCTTGTGAGGCTGAATTTGGCGCTATGTGTAACCTGTCTAGTGGCAATTTAATATTGCCATCAAACATTCATTCTAGTGTCAGAATGGAATTTGCATTATATTTTAGGCCTCATTTAAAACAAGTGCTGCCCAAGAATCCAGCAATTAATTCACCCATCAGCAAGAGCTGATGCACTTACTCTCAGCAGGGCAAAGCACCATTGAAGCACTGCCTCTCTTTACATTGACTGTATTGCAGTCCACTGAGAAGCCACCACACCAATCCATAATGATGCTAAATTAGATATTTCGAGGGCTGTTTAGACATACCTTTTTATTTTTTACCCACAAGATGCCAAGAAAATTTATTTAACGTGTATACTTCTGAAATAATGATGTGTTAAAGAGGCATAATGGAGCAAAATTCCCAGTGAAGGCTGGATCAGAAAAAGGGCAGAAATGAGCTTTGGATTTGGTGTGTAACTGGGGGATGTAACTGGATTTTCTTTGATTGTATATCAAAGTGTTGTCAGTCTTCTACTCTGCCTCAGGGAACAAAACTTGCAGCTGAAGTATTGATTAATACCAGAGGCTCTACCATAAATCTGTCACAGCCAACCACGAAAAGCAGACATTAAAAACCTTGAGAAAACTTAACTCCCCTGGTTCCCAATGCTATGGCAGTGCACTGTGGCTTGCCTTTCACAGCTGTTATTTTGCCAGTGCCAGTCCAGCACCTTCACCTTCCACCTTTGTCAGGTGCTGGCCACGGAAATGGAGACTCGTGGGGGACAGCCAGAGAAGCAGGAGACACTCTCTCCTGTCCTCAAAGGCAAAGAATGCAGTGGCTGGACACTGGAGGAGGGCCTGTGTGACTGGGAGAGAAGAGTGGTTCTGCAGACTGGTCACTCGAGAGCGTGCCCGCTCCTGCTGGCAGGCAGCAGCCCTATGTAAGCCAGAGGCACCCTGAAGCCATGTCGGGGGAGCGGCTGTTGCACCACCGAGCAATCACAATTAACTTTAATTACATGTCTCCACTGACTGCTGAGTTTGGGAAAAATAACAAGGAGGTGGAAAAAAAGAAAAGGCAGAAAAGAGGCTCTTGCAATCCAGGTGAATTTTTCCAGGCTGATTGCAAACACTCAAGGTTCCCAAGGGCCTTTGTTAGCAGAGAAAAAGCACCAAATGAAGAAATGGAGGGAACAGGAAAACTATTTTCCTTCTCTCTTTTAAAATAACCTAGTTAGAGTTCAAAATTTGGGACATTTATGCATGTGCTCTGCAAGCATCTCCAACCGAATGGGGGCCATCACAGTATAACAATTCTCTGCTTCCCTGATGTGAAGTGTGTGTGACGCAGCTCTGACAGCACCCAACCAAATCCATTTACACTGGAATATTGAGGTACTGAATTTTCTTAAGGTTAATCACAATTCACAAACCACACCTAGTCAGGTGCTTCTAAATCATCATAGTCTTGTCCTTATCTTTCGTGAAAATACTGCATTCAGTGAGACGAGTATCCAGCACAAAAGGCACCAACTGGTGAAGAACAATGGCAATGCCATGAAGTCTTGGCCCCTTTCAGGAGCACATCTTTTATAGTTATCCTCAAGAAGGAAATTAACCGAGTTTTTAGTTTCCAAAAAGCCACCCTGAGAATTAAGTGTGTGCTCTGCAACCCCCAGAGGCATCAATATGCATATTTCAATTCTTTATTCACTTGTAAATGTTTATTGGCTGTCTGCTTCCCCCATGGATTTGCTCTCTGGAGAGCTAAGTCGATATTTTTTTGACACAGGTACAGCAAAATTTTTATTTGAATGTGCACTGAGAGCATTTCCCCAGTTGAGAATCCTGTGAGAATTGAACAGACCACTTTAGAGGGTAAAAGAAACTGTAAAAAGTACTAAATAATTAAAACATTAAAACCAGTTGTAGAGTGCTCTTCTAGATTCAGGGCTATGTTAATAAACAAAATGGAGTTAGGGAAGTCTTCAGAATGCCCTGTGCATTAAAGTAAATGTGTTTATTTCATTATTCTCATGCCACAGAAAGGAAATCCACAGCAGGGGAATGAATGGCAGTGTGCTCACCGTGCTTGCACTTACACAGGGTTTCAAATTTTTCAGAGGCCTCAGTTTGAGACAGTGTCAGGTTACTCAATAATGGCGTGTAAGACAGTTTGAGTCATGTTGTCCAGATCAAGTATTTAACAGTAAATTTGTCTGTAAGAAGACAGCCCTTATTCACCAAATCAGGTAAAGAACACAGACTGGGCTGAATCTCGGGTGAGCGCGTGAGATGCTGGTGAATATGTAAACTCCAAATCTACGGTAATCCTGAGCCTTTGTCCTAACTTTAAGCTAAGATGAAGAAAATGCAAATACCCGCCCACTATCCCACAGTAAATTAGTGGCAGAGATAGATCAGAGCTCCCTTTTTCCAGTCCTCTCTCTGATATTAGAACTTTCTGGTGCATTGCTTTTGGAAAAAAATATTTTGAACTCCTTATTGATGCCTTATTCACAGGAGAAACTAGCATTCTCCTAGCCCATCTTTGGAAAAGGTACACAAAGATGAGAGTTCATTCCTTTTCCAGAGAGCTATCAATATCCATCTTGGCTTCTGAAGAAATTTCAGGCAAAAGACTATTGATTTCTTAAACTTGAATCAATTCAGTCATTTCCAGCATTCCATGACTAGATTGGATCTGGGCTCAATCATGCTGAGAATACAACAGGTGTGTAGCAGCCACACCACTTGGAGGATCACAGTAATTGGGTGAAACAGGACATACTGCACATCTGCCTAACCCACACGGGCTCCACGCCAGCAGGCATCAAAGGCAGCCCACTAGGGGCACCTCTTCCTATAGACTCTCAGGGACCCGAAGGTGGCTGTTCTCTCATCTGGAGCAACAATTCATTGGAATTTGCAGCAATAAAAGAACAAGCCATGCCCATCAGTGAACTGCATTCACGGCTGTTCGTGAGATGCACCGAGTAAGTACCAAAGTATTACCCTTAGTTTGTATCACAGGAAAAAAGGTCTTCCAAGCTGGGGCTCCTTCATACTCCTGTGTGTTCTTGTTAGATTACAATAAAAAGGAAACGGAAAGTACTTCAAAAACCATCAGACCAAACCCCAGATCATGTCAGCTGAGGTACTTCTGAGGCAGCCCATTACTTTTACACTTTATTACTAGCTCAATCTACTAAAAATACAGCATTTTTGACAGGACACTTCCTGTCGCATTATGACTGTGTGGCTGCTTAAAAGAATATCTACAGCTGTGTCAAGAGCTTGAATTTCCCGAGGACTGATGTAATATTATGCAATTAAAGGCAAGTCTGTAACAAGTAGTGGGTACTTTCTCTGGCAGAACTAAGTAGCTTTCATGCACCAGGGCAAGGCTCAGAGCTAATCATCTCCCAGAAGCTAATTCTGGCCCTAATAATTCTATGTGATGGAAGCAAAGACTCCCTCTGCACTAGAAGCAAGTACAAGTCTGGTAACGTTACTTGTTTTGGCAGAATAGAGGAAAAAAGCAGAGCATTCAAGTTCACAAGGCTCGTTATGACTAAGCTGCCTTCCTGAGCTTCATGTCTTTTATTCAGAAGTCAGATATAGGTCTAACCTGAGAGAAAGCATCTTCTGCAAAAAAATGCTAATGTGCTGTGCTATGTATTCACAGTAAAGGTGGCACAGCATCCACCCGAATGACTTTGCAGCAGTTCACTGTGAAGGAGGACTGAAGTTGCAGGGGAGCTCATCCTATGGTTGTGTACTGGACCCTAAAAAGCCTCTGTCTTGTCTCCAGAGGCGTCAGAAACAATTCCACTTCTGTACTTGTGTCCAACTATTCCTTGCATCAGAGAAATAAAGTCAGTCAAGCCCCTGTCTTTCTCTTCACAGTTTTCCACACCAGCAGCCTGTGACAAAACAGTCAACTAATAAGCTATCTCCTGAGGATCTTGATGGCTGATATTTCAGGGCCATTTTACTTTTTCAGGGGCACGGTGCAGTGCAGGAAGCCTCTTACCTCATTCTACTTTCAGTGCCATTCAGGTGACTGAGTTTCCTGTTAAAGAAGCAAGAGAGAACACATATTAAGGAAATACTGCAGAACACTCATGATATTTGCCCCAGGAACTGAATTCCGCTTGTTATGTCTCAAAAATCAAAGAGAAGATATGTCCTAGGAGTGATGAGTTTACTCCATATTAACCAGCAATGATTCTTCACAATTGTCTTCTTGCAGAGAGCTGCTGTTGATCAACCTCTAACCAAGGAGCTAGTGACAGGGCTTCCTCAGTGAGCAATCACAAACCAGAAAGGCACTTTCTTTTAAGAAGGTTATACTTTAGAAGCTTCATTTTGTTTTGGCTCTAGGTTCAGGGTTGGGTTTTTCTTTATACATCAGGTTTTCTTGTTATTGTGCTTTATTCTCTCCCATGATTCATCTAACTCTAGGGCATTTATTGAAATTCTTGATACAAATTCAAGGGAAATGAATCTCCCTTTAAACTTTATAAGGACAGCTACACAGCCTGATTAAAATCTCTTGCCAATTTGCACCAGCTGAGGATGTAGTTCTTCATGCTGCAGACTAACAATCTGGGTGCATTTCTAGCACAGGCAAGAGACGTGATATGTAACACTGTCTTCTGTCAGAGAAGCTATTGCTTTTGTTCATAATTTTCTGATAGACGCAATAAAAGCTGTTTTCTTCAGTAAGACTGAAAAAATGTGGTGGTGGCAACACACAGATGTAACTCTTACAAGCAGTTGAGCACATCCTCACTGTAAATCAAAAGGCCTATGCAGGTGGTAAAGACTCAGTGAGACTCAGATATCACCCACTAAATAGCTTACCTGGTTATTAACTATTAAAGCACTGTTTTCCTGACTTGGACTGCAGTTGATTTTCTTACAGATGGAAATCATACTTGTGGCACAACTAGAAGCCCAAGGAAGCTAGGAGAAGATGAGATTCTTCTGGGCCTCAAAGAAAGTATAAACACATGAAAGAGGTGTTGTCCGTTCATTAAATTAATACATCTATTTTGAGGTAAGTAAAATGTAGCATGTACTAAACTTTCCTGTTCTGCTATCAAGGAGAAATCGGTGTTCTAGATACTGCAAAACAATAATAACTGATACCTCCTACACTGACACTGAGTAACAGTTTAGTGCTTCAGAGGAATAATTCTGGGTTACCGCAACATTACAGCAATTTCTGTGACGGTTTCTGGGTTTTGAGCTAAAGGCGGCAGCTCTAGTATTCATCCAGTGATCCTGGCACCATGAAACACAGAATGGAACATCACTTGAATAAAAAGGGAACTATTTCCATAACACTCGGAAAGTTCAAGAGAATTTGGTTTGACTTTATCAGTAAAGATAACTCAGAAAGACAAGCGCGTGTACATTTCCCAACAACTCATGAAAGCCATATTCTAAGGGGATCAGTAGCTCTGCTGTAAAATGGTTAAGCTTCCCATGTCAAAAAAGGTTGCAATTATTCTAGATCCCCTTCTTTGGAGACAATCCTACAGAAACTCAGCCATTTTAAAAGCTAGCCATAGAGATGGGGTTTGTTCCATTTGATCTTTGTCTAGTGTTATTTGGTAATATGAAAAATACATTCAGAAAAGAGAATCAAGCTATTTCCTGAAAAAAGAAACAGAAAAGGTCCCTTAGGAAACACCCTCCAAATTATGGCCTCCTAATCCTTAGAAAGTTAGGTAGCATTAAGGATATTAAACTGGAAGAGAATAGTAAAATGTTGCAGCAGCAGCTGCATTTTCATCATCCTTTCGCGAACCGGTTTCTCTTGGTATTTGAATTGCAAAGAGAGCTATTTACCATTACAGAGAGTGTTTAAACCAGGAGCTCTGTGGAAAATTTTAGCCTGGGGGGTTAGCAAACACACAGGACCGTGCCAGGACTTTTTCTGCTGGGGAAGAACGTGAGCGAGTGATGTCCCCCTTTGGCATTGACCCGTTTCTCTACGCAGAAAGTATACGGGCTGTTTACAGTAGGAAGAACAGCCCCAGTCAGGTTCCTTACTCTGCAATTTCTGCCCTCCTTTCCTCTCCTCTCCATTCTGGAGGGTCATTCCGTATTTTCCTTGCTTTCCCTGTGAAGCCCGACAGCTACGCGCACAGCGGGGCAAGCTGCGAGCCCGGAGGCTGCCCAGCATCCCCGGACCCTGCGGGGCACCCACCGGCACCCACCTGGGCGAGCGGGGGGGGCCGAGCCTGCCTTCCCCCCACCTCCTCCGGGGGGCTGCCCAGCATCATCCCCAGGGCAGGCGGCATTCCTGCGCAGGGCAGGGCAGCCGGGCGGGGAAAGAAGCATTTCCACCGTTTTTTTTGGCTTTTGTTTTTCTTACCCTCGAGGTGGGGGCCGGTGCTGCCACCGCGGCTCTCCGGGAGCCGCCGCCTCCCCCGGGCCCGCACCGCGCTCCGCCCCGCCGCTGCCCGCTCCTGCGGCTGAACCCGCCCCCGCCGGAGGACCCCCTCGTCCCGCACCCCCGGACAGCCGTCTCTCCCCGCTGGGATTCAGGCGAGGAAACTTTGCCTCCCTCGACCCCCGACCCCAGCAGGCGAGGCAGAAAGGGAAGCGCTGCGGGAAGGCGCTGCGGGAAGCCGCGGGCAGCGAGGGGAACCCTGGTGGAAACAGGTTGTTGGGATCTCGCCGTGGGAGGAAGGGGCGGCTCTGGTTACCAGCGAGCCAAACCTGGGGCTCTGGGAAATGGAGACGGAGAGGCTGCTTTCACACCCAGCGACGCGCTGAAGGAGATGGACAGCGAATTACCGCAGGAGAGCTGTGCTCCGAGATCGCCTCTTCCCGGGAAGCTGCTGCACTCCCTGCGCTCTTGAAGTTCTAGCAGTTGCTCGCTCAGCTTGGGGCTAACCACAGCAAGTTCCCTCTGCGAGAGTCCCAGTTCTCAGGGGTCAGGCAGGTGATTTTTTTTTCTTTTTTTTTCTTTTTTTCTTTTGGACTCTCTACTTGTGCGTGAATACTGAATACCAAAAAAGTCTGCTGGAAAGCCTGGCAGAGCTTGAGAGAAGCCACGGTGGAGAGTTGTGGTGTTTTGGATATATTTGACACAAAGTACCATCACCTCTGCTCGAGACAGTCGTATGGCTTGAAGGTAAGATATGTGTTGATGCATTTCTTCAAGAAAGACAAATATTGTGAATATCCCGGTGAAGGAATAGAGACAATAGTAGCTGCTGTAATCACCACTGCCTGGAAATGTAAATAAAGACAGCAGAAAAAGAAAGTATTTGTCAGTGTACCAAATGATCCATTAAGCTGTTCTCTTGTGAAATAGAGTAGGTGAAAGCGAGTTTTCAAACTCAGAAACGCAGACTGTCTTATTTTTTTCTTCTAAAACACTATCTGCAGACCAATAAACAACTGTTATTAAAAGCTAAAGAGGCATTTATGAAGCTAGGATCATTTTTAGAAGTTTGATGCTTAACATTGTTCTCACATAGACACGATGGAAATAGAGTGACAGAGAAAACTGTAGGAGGAGGATGTGTAGATAGAATATAATGTAGGAACATTCAATTTCCCCAAAGATTGAGACTGTACAATCAAATTGTTTGAGGGAAAACACTGTTTTGGGGTTTTTTTCTTATGACACTCATTTTTTTTACATATGGCAAGACTTGTGCCCCTTAAAATTTCCTTCTCAGCACCAGTCTTGATGTTGAACAATCTTTCCCAGTGAAGGATGGGAGATCTGTCACCCTTTCCTGAAGAAGCCCTGGAGGGAAATCTTTCAGAAATACTCCTTTGAATGTTGCAAGTAGATTCTGTGCAAGGTTTACAGTAACCTTTGTGGCATGAAGGAAGTTTGAATTGTTCCCATTTGTACCTTAGTATTTTTCTACTGCCCTTCACTTTTAAGTTTCATCTGGCTTTTTGAAGCCAGGGGAAACTGGGGATTTAGGGCAGGGAAACAGACTCTAGGATTGTGTTGGGTCTTATTCAGTGCTCAAGTATTTTTGTTCAGAGTTGTTGACTGTAGGTGGTTTCTACACAGATAACACATCCTCACATGTTAATTCTCAAGTATCTCTCAGCCTGACTTTCTCGCATGCAAAGCATGGAATCATAGAGCTAACAGCATGTGGAGCAATGAATCACTGCTCTTCAAGTAGAGTTCAAAATCAAAAAGAAAAATAACTTGACTGTTTTACATATAACCAGCCCCAAGATTATAGTACAACTAGTCAAATAGGTTACACACACAGTTCCCTGCAAAATAGTGTGGGTTATGTTTCTTACATGTTCAGTGTTTCATGTTACTGTTCTTTAATTGCACAATAGGATTAAAAAATCATAACCTGTGCTTATTTATTTTAAAGTCTGTGAATTGCTTGTAGCAATTTAGAAGAAAGGGTCTATTGATGATATTGCTAACTCCATCAAGGAAGTGTAGACACTTGTCTCTGTAGTATTGTTTAGTTTTTTTCCATGTAACTTCTTTCTCATACTACAGAAGTTCTGTTATGTTAGAACCTTTATTCTTTACTTTCCATACTTCTGAACATCATTTTTGTAAGAGTACTTTCCACTGATTTATGTACCGTGTGATTATCTTCTGCTTACATAGATTAGAGGTTACTGTAAACCTTGCACAAAATCTTACATAGTGTACAGCATGACAGGCAAATATGGGCGTGAGAGCAAGAAATAGAAGGGCAGCCTTCAAATCTTCTGACCATTAGACATGGTAACATCAGGAGGAATAACTATATGTCAGATTTAAGTTTGGGCTCTGCCTTTTCACTTAATATTCCTAAAGATATCTATAAAGCAGTTATCTGACAGGCATTAAGTGAATTACCTTGCATGATGTATCACGTATCACAAAAAGCCACCCAAATGCATAAATCCATGGCATAAAAACTACCATGCTTTTACATTTGCATATAAATTCCATGGCCACACATGCATGGAGATTGCATGTGTGTAGAAAAGAGCTTCAACCTAGTACACTTTAGCATTTATAAAGCAAAAGTACATGTTTTGTACTTCAGAGAGAAGCAAATGAAGTCGCAAAGCCAGGTGAGGCTGGGTTAACAGTACAGGTTATACTGAGGCTAACATGGATCATACCTGGAACCAAACAGATTCCTTTTTCCTTTACATTTTGCTTCTATGTCGCTTTCACACTCGGCATGAAAGGCTAGATCACGATGTAGATTGGGTAAGTGGTCACACAGCATCCATCACACCCATCTTGGTACTGCTCCTGCAACCCAAATCATCACGAAGGCCACTGAAGTGAGCAGGTTACCTCCACATAAGCCTGCAAAGCCAAGGAGATTTTTATATATGCACTCCCCTCACGAGGAAATCACAGCTTGACATCCACTCACTCTGCATGCAGTGCTTGTATGCAAGGCAGCAAGCACAAAGATTGCACTTTAATCTTTTCCAGCTTTGCTGGAGTATAAGACACCCGCCTGGGAAAAATACTCAGCTTTTCCTCTAATGGCACTTCATTGTTGGTTCAATGTATTCCTCTTCATACTCCCTCAGGCTGGCAGATTCAGACTATTACTACCATTAGCAAAAGCTCAAGGCACTGATCAGTTGATAGCACAAGTTACAAACAGGCTGGTAAAGGCAGCTGGAACAGAACGGTGGTGTTCTGCAGCTGGATTGAAAGGTCTGAACGATGACACGGGCTGGTGAGGGCGGGTAACTAAGACGTCCCCACTCAGTGAAACAGAAGGGCCTAGCACATGAAGTAAGGTTTCCTGTGTGTGTTCTTCTGAAATCTCCATCCTCCCATCCTCTGTTTACTTACACTTTGGAATTCAAATTTGTCCTCATAATACTTATATTTTACTGCATCTCAAAACACCACAGAGAACTGTTCTTTCCACAGTAGAACTTACTTTCACAAAGTATGATTACCTGCTATGCCTCTGTGTTTACCACTGGCTTTAAAAAAAATACAAAGAAATTCACAAGGCATTGCTGTATTTTAAAACCCCTTACCACCAAGTGGATTGTTTGAATACTACTGAACACATAAGGTTCTACATTGTGTGACAAAACCTTGAGGATCAGGTGTGAACTGACTTACCCTTGGGCTTTCTTTCCTTGGCACCCAAGATAATAGATGGAGTTGTCGTCTCTGAAACTGTAAGGAGTATTTGGATGGAAACAAAAATTAAGGTTCCTTCAGAAGAAAGCAGAATTTCACGTTACTTGTGAAACTTTGGACGTTTTTATTTCCACCATGTGAATGAAGCTGTGGAAGAAACTTCTAAGCCCTGTGCTCTATATTTTTGCAAAGTATTTGCTTGCTTGTCTTGAACACCCTTGTGCTAGACATAGCCTTTTTCTCACTAGCAATGTTCTTTAACAAGTATTACATAGAAATTCTCTGAAACAGCAAGGAATTTTGAAAATGCTTATCTTCAAATGCACAAGTATTTGTAGCTTTTCAGATATGAGTAAGATGGATTTGGCTCATAAACCTTATAATACTTTCATAACTGCTTTTCAATTTCACCCTCTTGTGCACAAATTTCTTCTGAACACTTAGGAAATCTGGAAATGAGTGTTTACTTTCTCACATGCACATAGCTGACATTTCAGTGCCAGGAGATATAGGACAGGGAGTACGTTCACCTAACATATAATTTAATTGTAAAGCTTCTTGCCACAGGATATCTGGACGTTAAATGTTCTTAAATGCTGTCAACCTAGGTTCAAGGGGACACTAGGTAACTTCAGATCTAAAGGGAAATTCCACTGATAGTTAATAAATGCATAGAAACCACCCTGGCTCAGTCAATACCTGAAATGCAAACAGCTGGATGATGGGAGAGTACTTGCAAAAGTATCACATATACTCACTCCGTTCTTACAGTCTTGCCCAGGTAACAGCTTTTGGATACCATTGGAGAAAAGATACAGGGCTGCTTGAACTCTGTCTGAGCTCTCACGGTTTTGTTTCTAAGGCTACAAAAGAAAACACAGTAGGCTACATGTTAAAACATATTGAGGTGTGGAGCATAGGGAGGAAAGATTTTGAAAGATTTGTTTGGGGTGTAACTTCATTGTATTTCACAAATAAAAACTTTCAGTAACTGTATTTGCCTTGGCTAACTCTTCAGGAGCACACGAGACTGATCAATTTGTGCCAGGGTGCTGTTAACTGGATTCTTTGGGAAAGAGGGAGGCAATTGTTTAAGTCCTGTCAAATGCATCATTCCTTGTGCTGTTACAAAACCAACCTATATTCAATCTAAAATGATTGCTAATAAGTATTAACTCCTCTACCAATTGTTCCGCTTCAATCATGTTTTCTCTTGCTGTCCTTCATCCAGTTATTTTTAGCAACATGATTTTTTTAAGATGTGACTATGTGTTCAGTTGCTTCTTCTCCGTACATCCCTCCCAATTATCTTGGTGGGTATTTTTCTCTCAGCCCCCTGGAACGGGTTTATTTCTGGTTTACTCTTCGCTGTTGGTTTCCATGTGGTTATGTGGGAGGCTGCACATTCTTTATCAAAGCGGAGAGCCATGATTAGTCCATTCAGAAAATGTAAATGCAGCCTTATGTGTTATGTAGCACTGAAGAAAGGGAGATGGGCTGTAAGGAGCAATAAAAGCAGTCAATAATAGAACACAGTGTTAAGCCCTGTAGGTAGGCCTGGATGATCACACTTCACATTTCTAATGGAGCTAAATAAACATACTGAACCTGTGAGCTGCTGTCTGGGGAAAGCTAATCAGAGTGCAATCCGGTCCTGCTGAACTAAGTGAAATCCACTGCGATGGTGCAGCCTTTGCCATTAACATTCATTTTGATTTGTACCTCCCTTTCTGTACGTGTTCCATTATTTATCCCAAATTTCAGACTCTGTAGCCTCAGCTGTTTCTGCCTGACATAGCCCAGGAGCTGGAAATACACTTATTAGTTGATAAATACACATATTTGATTTTGCTCAACGCTTCAGGTTGCCAACTGCTAACGTTGGGGATGTATCAGCAAAATCAACACTATTGAGAATGCACTGCGCAATTTGCAGCTTTATAGAAAAATGAACTCTTCACCAGCATCTCAGGTTTTTGAATCATGCTCCCCTGAATGCAGCAGCTGAGATAGCTTATCAGAGAAGTTACATTTATTACCTAATATACTACACCTTGCAAATTACTTGTCTAAACTGAATTCTCACCCTGAACACCCCAAATTTAGGCATCTCAGGCAATTTGGAGTTTTAGCAAATTAAGATTCTGTGTGTAACGGACACTCTTCTGACCTCCAGTTACCTCTGCATCTGCATATTTCAAGCTTTTACATACTCGTATGACAGTCCAGAAAAATGTGTTTACCTACAGGATTACCAAAGTCAGATTTCTAACCTTTTAATCTGTTTTCTCTAGTGACCGCTCCAGCCGAGAATACCTGTGAGGTACAGCCTTACCTATATGCTTGGGAATCTAGCATTCTCACACATCAGAGTGAACAGGGGGCCTCCAGCCAGCCTTCTTTCCTTTAGACATTTACACACGGATTTAGGAGTCAAATTTTACTCATCTGTGGTTGAAAAGCTGCAATTATAAAGATCTTATTAATGTCAAAAGCATTAAAAATAGAACCACCACCCCACCTCCCATATATATCATTAAACAGCAAGAATCACCCTGGCCTCAGCACATGAATCATTTATCACCCTCATGAGGTTATGGTTGCTTTAAAAATGTCTTTGCGATTGTACAGGAATGCTTTAGCCCACCACGACTCTGAGTGAACAGGCTAGGTATGTGTAAGCTCCTTAATCACACTTTTTACATGACAAATCAACAGTAAGAGTTAGAGGTTTTAAATTATCTTGCTGACTAGGGAGTCAAAAAGTCAACATCAGAATCTCCATGCTAGGAAAGGTTCCTGTGTGTCCTTATTGTTGGTTTGTTTTCATGTGAATGCGTGTATCTCAAGTTGGTCATGATCCATGACTGGGGATTCTAGACCTTTGCCAGTGTTAACAGGAGACTATTAAAGCATTATGGTTTTTATTATTATAAAGCATTACAGCTGTTAGTATTATTTTACAACTGTGTACCAAGGTATCAATGAACTTTAGATTTCCTGTGGCCTTTCCCCTCTAGAAAACTAGACAAAAAGAGCAGTCTTTTCCTCAAATTTTGTAACTGGTTGTAAAGCAGGCTTTAGGATTTCCGAGGATTGTACTGGCACAACTGCTAGAGGTAGTGTGTCCAGGTGGAAGGGATCCCTGGCTGCAGATCCGCTTCTAGATTGAAGACAAGGGCTGAGAGTAAATATCAGCATGTTTGGTCAGATGTGGTTTTCACCCACGTCACTGCCTGTTGGTCTGGCTGGAGCTCCAAGTGGCTGCACTGGGCTTTGAAGAAGCTGAGCTTAGGTTATCTGTTAATAACTAGAGGGCTTCCTTCCTATCTGTTAGCGAGCACTGGGCATTGGAGTTGTGCCAGGGGATGTTTCTGAGCAGGGATCACACGAGAGCAGACTAACAAATGCATTTCTATCACAAGGCAGCTCTCAGGAACTCCCCGGGAGCTGGGTCAGGCCCTCAGAGACACGAGGCTGGGTGCTGAACTAGCAGCACATAGCTCACTGCATTAACTAAAAGAACATCAACTTTACACACCTGTCTGTCATGAAGGGTTGCGTGTTTCAGGCACACAAAGGCATTACTCTTTTCAAACATCTTATTGTGATCATTCTGAACAGCATTGGCTCTGGAGAGCATTAAGAACTAGGACTAGCTGAAAACTTCACGGCCAAAACTATTTCCATTGAAAGTTGAACTGAATCAGTATTTTGCAGGAAGTAACTGCTTTTCTCACAAGTTTGTTTCTCTTTCCTTCTTTCCTTCTCTACCAGTACAAATTCAGAAATTTCTTCACTAACATTTGCTTTCACTGCAAAAGTTTCTGGGTTCAAAGCTTCTGACAGAGGTTAGTGTTCATAGAAGAGGTTTCATTTCTGTCACTGGCATTTTACTCTTCCCTTGTTCCACACCACCAGTAAAGTCCAAATAATCTTTCTAGCATACAAGTATATGCGTTTCCTTTGAAAGATATTTCATTAATAAAAGGAGAAATCCATACAATGACAATGTCCAATTATTCATTATGTAGGAGGATGTTTGTCTATACCATGTCTGTTTCTCTGCAGGCTCCTTTGTCATCCTTTCCTCCAAGTGTTATTTTTGTTTATCTATGGAGGTATTATTTTTTCAGCGTGAAGGAAGAATCAATTAGGAAATTACAGCAGTAACAGAAAATGACAAAAAGGGATAATAACAAGGTTAAGATCCTTTGAGGCTGCATTTTGCAATTCAGTTTAGTATTGAATTTCTGACTCAGAAGGCCTCAGAGCCATACCCACAAAACCTTAGCATAAGAAACGTTGTTTGTAGAGACAAGAAATAATTTAGAANAAAGTAAAGCAGTTACTAAGTAAGTGCAGGATATAGTTTAATAACTCAGACATTTCCATCAGCATTCAGTGCCTGCCCAGAAGACGTCCTTAACATATCAGGTGTGACACCACCTTGACCACTAAGAACCTGTCTGATTTTGATGCAAGTGAAAAAGCAAGGTCATAGGCCAAACCAGCAACCCCTGGTTACAGAGCAAATCACATCACTTACAGATGGGTTTGTATTTGGTGGGTTTTTTTCCTGGAGAGAACCACAGGCTCAAGAAGGGGACCTGTGTCTGTGGGATGAGGATATAAAAGAGAACATCTCTCCTCTGCATGATTACAACGCACTTCTTTAAGGAATGCAAAGGCCAGTACCTGCTGGAGGTTTTTCTTGGACTTCTGTGCTTGTTTCAGCTTCAGTGAGTAGGGCACGTGTGTTCAGATCACGCACATTTAGCTTTTAGTCTTTTGCATTCCCTTATTTATAATGCTGATGAATTAAACAGCCATTGAAGATAGCACTGGATCTAATCCTGCCTTAACTTTCACAATAACTTGTACTTAGCGCTCCATAATTAAAAACATTAGTGGCTCTGTGTAACATTTCATCTGAAAGAGTATCTGGTCCCCGCCAAATAGGGTGAAAATATTCATAACTTTCTGGCTCTGTTAATGACTTTGGATTAAAGAAATATGGAAATAATATGGAATTCATAACTAGAGCAGGCCCAGATTACTGGTTTTATGGACTATTATGGATGCTGTATGCAATGGGTGCACTTAAAAGCCTCAGATAAAATGAAGTATTCACTGTATTAGGTACCAGATGCACACACTGCAAGAAATGGGTCGTGCCAGCCAGACATTGTACTTCTTTACAACTTTGACAGCTGCAGCCTTTTTTTGACTGTACCTGCCAACTGAGCCCAGATAAATCGTACAGGAGGAGCTGTTGGTACAAACAATATGCACAGATGCTCTGTTCACCCCTTCCACTTGTAACCTCGGCCAGTAAATCTGGAGGGTTTTGGGGCTGGGGCGAATCAGTTCTGCCACCAAGCCAAGCATTGGTTCTGTGGGAAACTGCTGGGATTTTGAACAGAGAGTTGGAGCCCTTCCCAAGGGGCCTCAGTATTACCGCAGCAGAAACAGCAACAGTGGCAGTGTTTCCTCTCCTAATGCTCCTTTTATGTATTTAGCTCATAAACTTTCAGGGCAAAGTGGCTGTATTTTGTATACTAAAGTCTTCTCTATACAAAGACTTCACAGCAGGGTGGAAGTTTTGCTGATGGTGTAAAAAGTCAACAGGGAAAGCTTAGGAGAGCAGCTGTTCAGTGTGTGCAGTGATTCCAGGGCTAGAGAAGCGCAAACCAGGCAAAAGCTTTGATTGTTGGGTGGCCTCACCCTCCACTACAATCCATAGAACAGGAGAAGTGTTTCACTCATCCCTTGCTTTGAGATTTGCAGCACCCTCCCAGAACCCTTTCTGTGTTTAAAACCAATAGCCTTCATGCAGCAAAGGCCATGGCAGGATGTACGCAGACTACTAGTCCAAACACGAACAGCAAGTCTACTGATCTCTCTAGAGAATGTAGTACGAAGTCCTGTAACCTGCTCCCACTTAAAATAAATCCCTCCTCTGACCAAGCAGACTTCTCTGCAATTTTGAAACGGAAATGACTTGAATCATTCAAAAAATTGAACCATCTCTTGAGCACTGAAGCTTTGAATAACCTTTTTCCCTGGCTAGGGATTTGTCAGTGATGTTAGCAACAAGCCATGTGGAGCACAAGTGGAAAATACATTTCTTTTCAAGGCTTCCACCAGCTGTCAGGTTAGCAGGTCCTCCTCCTCTGAAGAAGAATCAGGCCAAAATCATTAACTGAGCAAGGGATACTCTTGCAACAGGCTGGAGACCTGGGAGACCAATCTATTCTTAGGCTGTGATCCGCACACATGCTGTGGTTAGACTTCAGAATGCTAATGAGCTTGCCTGAATTTTAATCAAAACCTATGGGAGAAGTTCACTTTAGAGCCTTCTGCCTAGTTCAAACAAGCAGAACAGATAAAATCTTAAGCCACTTTTCTAACGTACTAGCTCAGGATGAGGCAAAATTGCCATGTGTTCACCTGGAAAAGAAGTTGCACCACACATAGTAGAAGCAAAGTGCCTACTTACCTGTGGGTTGATTCACCCATAGAGGTTGCACGAGGTGTCTGAAGAGACATCACAAGCTGACTATCTTCTCTTTCCACTGCAAAATATAGGAGAACTTAATATGTAGCAGAAGACCCCTCTGCCCTTAGGAAGCTTGACACCAGCCTAACAATTCCAAAGGCCAGGCTGAGAAAAATATAACCCCCAAAGGCACAGAAAACAAACTTCCTTCCTCCCTCTCCTCTCCCAGTGTAACTAGATGAGCATCTTTCTTTAGGAAGCCAGGATAAAACCACTGAAATCAATTTGACTAGTGAAGGGCATTAAAAGTAGCAACCAGAACCTGATGGACTATATACGGAACATTGAGGAGCTTCAGCAAGTAAAAGCAAGTAAGAACAAACACTCAAGTTCTTTAGACATGTTTGAAAATCCTGTCCTCAAACACTGGCAGGAGGAAGGCCAGCTTCTCTTCCTTCCCTCTGTCTCCATGCAAGGCACAGCTGTGAAGCAAGCTGAGCATGGGGTGCAGAGAGCGCAGATGCTGGATTGCTATAGCAAGAGCAGAAGAGAGTGCTTGACTCTGGCAAAGCCAGTGTGGGATTTGATGGTGAGTCAAGCAGGGGCAACATCAACATTGTATAGGTTTATCTGATCACGTATGACACTTCTTGTCACATTGCATCTTTCATTAGCTCAACCAAAAGGCAGGGGGGAAAGGATGCCTGGCTCCTTTCTCCTCTGCCTCCCTGCCGTGTGTTCAAATGGGAGGGGCTGTCCTCAGGTGCCCTGAGGGAAAGAAGGGTGTGAGCAAGGAGTCACTGCACCATCATCACAGGAATTTCCCCAGCCTCTGGAATGTGAATGACACCAGGAAATGGGTCCTGTCAGGGGTCCCAATGGCAAGTGGATAATTCTCTGCAAGGTCACTCTCTGTAAAATTTATATTCTTCTTTTTGTTTGTTTTTTGTTTTTGTTTTTGTTTAGATTGTTTTCCTGACATTCTCAGGTGAGTTTTATTTGAAATAATTGCATGCAGCTCTCTCTCTCACATGCCTCCTTGAGTTCCAAATACACACGCTACCCCTGTTAGGCAAGCTGAGGGCCAAATCCATTTGAAATCATGACACAACTCCCATGGGGAAGAAAATAATGCCTAGGAGTAATAATTTTTCCAAGAACACGAGCTTTTGTATCACAAGCAAGAGGGAAGAAGATCTGTTGCACAGTGAATTTCTGCCTCAAAGAGGACACTACATTGAAAAAAAGAGAGGACATGATGCAGCAGCATTAGAATGGAAAGACAAACTGGAGAGAAAATATATGTTGCATATATAAAAGGTGCTGAACCATTTTGCATATCTAGAAGACTTTCAAGAAGGTTAGATCAAGAAGCTCAAGTGAACACTTATCATGGAATGGCCATGGAGCTGAGCAGGAACCACAGGACTCTCCGAGTCCTTTCCCACACAACTGCCACAGTAACAGATAGTGATTTACAGAACCTGATGATCCAGCCCAGTTCTCCTATGGCTGAAAGCACACGCTGTGGGACGAGATGGATAGGTCCAGAGCTAGGGACTTTCTTTACTCACATTCTGCTTGCAAAGATGACAGAGGTTGGTGTTGAAAGTCAGGATTTAAACTGAACAGTAGAGCTGATTTGGGTCAGGGATTAAATGATTAAAGATCATTAGGATTTCAAATTTGAGGAGTACTGGCTGATCTGCACAGAGCCACCTCACCTCTCCTCTGCTGATTGTAGACTGTAGTTATACTCATTTGCCAAGAGGGACAGGACAGTAATTCATCCAATGTTTTCCTGAAACTTCAAATACATGGAAGTGGCACTTAAAGCAAAAAGGAGTCACAGGAATGTTGTGCTGATTGACACATCTTAATCAAGTCTTCTACAAAGAATCTATTAAAAGAGACTTCATGGCAAATGTTAGTCATATATGGTTTGGGACAAACACCCACAAAATCTGAAGAAGAGGGAGAAGGGGAGAGAGGGAAGGGAAGGGAAGAACTCTCCTTTCCTCTGGAATTCACTTCTTTTGGCAAACATTTTTGCAAACAAGCTTAGTGATGGGAGTGGCAATGAAAAGAGCAGGTGTTAAATGAATGTTAGATGGCATAAGTGGAAGGCAAATATTTGATCTCCTCAATCTGAATTATTGTTATTTACTTTTAATAAAGTATTGCTGAAGGACTCAGAGCTAAAATGTCTTTGTGCTAGGTGCTGCATAAACATGGTAATCCTGACTGGAGAGAGAAAAAAGGTTTATCCAGCTAAGGAATTAACACAATCTATTTCTGCAATCATATTAAGTTGCGTGTTTCAAATGCCAAGCACCAAAACATACAGAAAACGTTAAACAGATAAACCCAAATAATTTTAAGAAATCCTTAAACGTCTGCCACATTGTAACCAGCACTTAAAAGTAAACATTTTGTTCAAATTTCAGCTGTTTCTGTAACATAGCTACTGATGATGGGGAACAAAGAATTCCTGATTAAGGGTTATTTGCAGACATTGGTGGATGATCTCAAATACATAACAAATTCTAAAAGAAGATAGACCACCAGTATCATAAGACTGGGAATTTATTAGATTAGTCAGAGATCTAGTCAGAGAGATCTGGTATTAGGAAACATATAAAAAATTAAGAACAAAATGGGCTTTTCTACAGGAGAGAATGTTAGGTCTATAGCAGTGCAGTACTTAATGAGAAGCAGTGTTTTTGTAGCCAGAAGTCCTGTCTCTGACAGCCGCCATCTCTATGTGAGAACACGGAGTGAAGCAATATGCAATATCTATGCTATTAATTCACAACCTTATCTGCAGCTGTTACAGATTTTATTAGATCCTGCAGTGCAAGAGCTGATTGTTTTCACAATTTGTTTTCAAACGAACCTGACCTAAAATGTTGGAAGGGGTCTTTTTTTTTTTTTTTNTATTTACATTTAAACACCAAAAACTGAGATCTGCTTGGGTGTCCAAAATCAAAAGCATGTACAGTCAGAAGTTATTCTTAAAAAATCCTTGTCTGCCCATCCTGTTCACCAAGCTGAGAACTGTTCAAGTGGGCTGCGTTTGGAGTAGCTCCAGCTCACAAAATGTTTAATCTGCCAAATGCTCAAAAGGTAAAAGCTTGCCCTGTACCCACATATTCTTAAAGAGCACTAGGAATCAATGGCTCTGCTCCAGCAGCCTGCCAGGAAGGAGGCAAATTTCTCTTCTGAATTACAGGTGGGTAGAGGGAGTGATGGGGTTTTCTGGAAGGAGATTATTGCTAGAGGAAACTATTTATACCTGCTTGCATTCTGGAAGGAACACCAGTCTGTTGTGATGTGAACTGCTCTTCTATGTTTGGGACGACTGTCTCTGCATGTGTTGAGTCTCCTTTGGGGAGGGCTAGCAGGGAGACCACGGGCTCTAATGGCTGCTGCCACACTTTAAGAGCCCATGCTTGAAGGCCTGGAAACCTGCTCTGGGGGGCAGATGGTTCTAAATTTTCTAAAAATATTTGCAAAATATATTTCAAAGTTGGGTAACCAGAAAGTTAGATCTTAACAAAGAAAAGGACATAATTTAACTAAAATTTCAGAGGAGACAGTTACTGCATTTTTTTCCTCGTTCTGATAGGAGACTTTTTAACATATTTGAAATCCTGATGGATTCTGAAAAGCTCATTTAATAAAGAAGAAAACAAAACACCCAAGCCACTACAACTTTTCAGTGCAAAAGTTATTAGCTTTACCTGTTTAACTTCTTAGAATGACAAAATGTTATAATCAGAAAATTCCAAGTAATTTCTGATAAGACCCTGTATGACAAGCAGCAGGTCTTGAATAAAGAGAAGACCTTTTTAGAATGGAATCTGCTCTTTATTAGCAGAAAAACATGCTAAAGCAAGTTAAGCATGTATTTCTCCAACTCTAGGGAAGATATCACCCATTTCTTGCCTTCCATGAGGACTTGCAAAAAAATCTCTCAAGCCTCTAATTACAGGTGAGATTTCCAAAGGACGTGAAAGCAGGAGGCAGTCAATTCCCAGTGAAATTCATCCTTAGAAGATCCTTCTCCAAATGGTCCAGATTAATGTGTGCACTGGTTTTCAATAGGAGGGCGGTAACATGCTCTGTTCCGTCTGTGCCCTCTCTGCCCATACTGTAGAGTCCTGGGAAACATTTTGCTCCATCAGCACTGTGCTCAGGGATAATGGGCAAGTGCTCTGGGAAAAACAAAAACCTCTTCCCTTTCCTCCCTGCAATGCTATTTCAAACTCGGGCAAAAATTCATGGTATCATAGGGGAAGAAGGATGATTAGTGTACTAATACCACATACGGAGAAGTGAGAAATCAAGTGATTTCTTGAGGTCAAAAGCATCAGAGCATCTGCATTAAAACCTGGAGTCAGCCTTGCAGTTCTTGACTTGCAAGGCTATTATAATAAGATCATTCTGCACCAAGTCCCACAGGAAGTAAACTGTCTGCTTTGTAAAGAACGGAGCTCAGGCTGCTGTGCTTCTCCTCACCCTCTGTCCCTGTGCTGCTGTTAGGGAGGTGGTGATTCACATTACTGAATTAGTGCAGAGAGCTCTGAACAATGCAATTATTGAGAAGTAAAGCGCTGTGAATGGAAAATATTGTGGCATCAGCGAGAACGGTTGAAGTCGGTGACTCAAAGGCCTATGTGGCAGGAGTGTATTATATCCAAACCCCATGCTAATAGCAGTTCTGAGCACTTACAGGAGGAAGTGCTTAGATTAGGTGCTTTACAACACACTCCAGGGGGACATATGCACGCTTTCTAGTATGAAGATCCAATTAGGTATTACGCAAGACCAAGTGAAACGCAGAAATGTTTTTGAATCAGAAGTGAGCAATAACTGTGGTTAAAATGCCTCGCACTTGTATTTTGAATAACAAAGGACCTGATGAACAGGGAGCCATGTAGAAAGGCAGGAAAGGCAGCCTTAAAAGAGGCTTTTGCAAGGACCTGATGGGAAGAACTGCTGTATTGGATAGATACAGTACTGAGGTTAGAATTCAGCCCCCAAATCCTTGTCCAGATCTGTCTCTAGGTGCCTGTACCTCTAGGTGCAGAGGTAGCTAAGCCCACTGCTTGTGTAATCTACTTACCACTAGAAACTCACTTACCCCTAAGAAAATACAAGGAGTGTAGAAAGTTGCGGTGGCCCAGTACTGTCTTCTAAAGAGATACAGTCAGTGCTCAAAACTGCTCTGAATGTAATTACTGCCAGGACCTCATCAGTCATGACTGTCAAATCCCTGCTGTATTTGCATGTACTACTCAGTTCCTGAGAGAGTCAGGTTTATTTAAAGCTGCTAAAACTTCACTTACAGTGTTCAGTGCATCGGCTGATCCTGGCGTGTCAGATGCCAAGGCAGGTGGCAGGGATTTTTCATCGACATTAGCAGCGGCAGTAGGTACTATGGTTCTCAGGTCAAGACAGAATTTACAACCTTTTTCAAATTCCTGGCCTTTCTTTCTCCTTCTCAATGTCTGCCCCTGTGTGGACGTTGATGGGAAGAGGTTCCTACTGCTAGCTGTTACACACCTTCCTTGCTCTCCCGTGAACCACCACCAGGAATTCACAGCACAGACTATAAATTCTGGTTTTACATGCAAAAAATAATGAAACCGCTCCAGAAGCAGCTCTCCCTCACACAGTGCTCCCGAACAGGGAAACTCCTCAAACACGCTTTCTTTCTCTTTTTCTTCCACCCCCTCCCTACTCCCAAATATATTATTTCCCTTGATTGGAATGCATCAGTTACATTCTCAGTGGAGCCCAGTAAACAACATCAAGAAGCATCTTCAGGACAGAAAGGATGTCAGTTTGACAGCTTTCCTGCGGCCCATTGGTTCCAAGATTTCAGAGGAAAATGACAATACTCAGAGCAGCAGTATACTATGCAAATTTCACTTCGACATTGATTTCTGGGAAACAGAAATGTCTTTGGAGCAAATCTGTCTCTGAACACCTTTCTCACACAGTCTAGGCTAGGCTTTCAGTAACCTGATGGGTACATCTGGGTAGCTGCAATTAGGAGGAAATAGGTGATCTGGCAAGAACTGCATGCAAGAAATACCTTGGGAAAAGGAGGTAGAGACTGTTCCGAGACTGCTGTGGGAACTGTGGATCTGCCATCTGAATATTGTCACTGGTGGCTTTTGCTGTTGTTTTCCCATTATATCTGCAGAGAGTTCAGTCACTGAGGTATTCTGGCAATCAGCAGTCCCCAGATCAGCAGCCCAGACTAGCTCCGAAGGCTACAAATCTTTACCAAACAGAAACCAGATGCTGCAATGACATGCATCGTAGGGTCTGCTAAACACTGACACTAACTCAGCACCAGGTCTGTGAATATTTTGTCCCTGAGGGTGTTTCTAAGCAGAGTAAAAAGCAAAAAGAGTGTTACACCTTCGTTATTTCTAAGAGAAAAAAAAAGGCATCTGCATTGAATCAGGGCATCTCTGGCCTAGCACAGAACTACGAAGAGCAGAGGGCAGCCCCAGGATACTATTCAAATGCAGGCGAGCTGTAGGCATGAGTTTCTGCTGCAGCCTTTTTCCTACTGCTTCCCTGTGAGCTGTCTGGTACATCTATTGCTGCTTAATACACATTTCATGTTTCAGATCTTGCCAGAAAGACAAACAGTTTTGCTGCTGCCAGTTGTGAACATTACACATTTGCCAAGGAGGTGTCATGCTTGTTTGCCACAAGTGTAATTAGATGATCAATCATGAGGAACCAAGGAGAAATACCAGCATTGCAAAGAAATGTATTTTTCAGTTTGTTCTCTGAAAAGAGCAGGCAGTTAACTACAAAGGAGAGAAAATCTCTGGCTCTGCGTTCACAGCCTCTGTCCTGGCTCTCTTTTCCCATCATTTCCAGCAGGGAGGAGCGGCCAGACAGCAGGTTTCTTCCAGTTGCTCAAAGACATCTGGAAAGCATGGAAACCTGTTGAGAGAGTCTATTTTCCCCTGGATGGCAGACTGCTTCCCAGTTAGGCCGTGCTTGACCGGGGGCACTCAAGCAAGTTCACCAGGTCTGATGGAAGGGGAGAGCAGCAGGGACGCTCTGTGAGATGCAGGCATGTTACTGCACTACTGGCATCAAACACAGGGCTGCAACCTTGCCGCTCTGCCCTGCCCTTCACCTTTCATTAAATCCATATCTGGATTAGCTCAGCCATGCTAAAAATCCGAGTGGCTCCTATGTGGGAATTAAAGTGGCTTTACTGCGGTTAATTCACAAAGGAATTTGTTCCATTTCAGGACTCTACCCACACCTGCATCCAAAGTCTCGGCTAAAACCGAGACTCTGTTTTGCCTCTGGGGGTCATCTACAGGGATGATGAAACTCAGCAAGATCCCACAAGGACAGGGCATGGCAAGGTGCTATTTGCACTAACTTTTCTCTGTATTTATGATCGCTTCCGTCTGCCTCCATATGAAAATGCAGGTGCCTGGAAAACATGGTAAAAGGCACTTTCTTTTCTAGTCAGCTTTTTAAACTGGTTCTTTCTTCTCTACTGAAAAACTGTCAGCGGTAGGATGAAAAGTGCTCCTTAAAGCACTGCTGAAGGACTCACAAGACACTCTAATGGCCACCGTAGTGCTTCCAAATGATACCAGTTCTATGTCTGGAGAAATTAAGATTATTTTTAGCACTGAAAACTCTAACTCTCAACAGCTAAGAATTAAGAGTTGCCCATGTAGTTATAGTTTTGTACCATATGGATATGTAATAAATACAGCCTTTAATTGCACAATCACAAATTACACTGTGTTTTAGTCTCCCTATTTCATGCAAAATATTTGGAACTTTCTTTGCAATTCATTTTCCCAAATTAAAACTGTTCTGTGTTGTTTTTTTTTTTTGTTTGTTTGTTTTGTTTGGTTGGTTTTTATATAAACACCTAACCTTTTCATTTGTGCAATGTTCCAATGTAATCTTCTAACTTTCCTCATGATGATCACCTACACGAAAAGACAAAAATTATTGCTGTAAAAGCAGGTCTACTGAAAAAAGAATAATAAAATATTGCAAAAGCTGCAGAAGGAAATAGAAGAGACTATTTGCTCACTTTATACAGGGCCTTCTATATCCTCCCTAAACCCTGTCGGGTAAATGCCCGATAGACAGGCATGAGCGATTAGCTGATTATGGTTCCTCCAGCTCCACCAGTGAGCTGTGGTAGCCTGCAAAATGAGCAGGGCAGAACTCCTGGGCACATCGCTCACCCTGCTCTCTGGCCATCTCTCCATGACACACAATTCTGTTTTGTGAACGGAAGTCAGAGCTCAGAAGGAGCCAGAATAGGACCAAGGGGCTAATCCATATGTGCTGAGGGGCACATATCTAACCATTCCACTCCTTTCCTTCTTTTAAGATATTTTTCCATGTTCCTGCTTTTTTTTCCATCCTGCATTTTATGCATGTTTCTGCCTTCTCTAGGGAGTTTTGCATTATCAAAGGGCAAAAGAAGAAAAGAAAAAACTGTTGCTGCATTTAGCATTGATTTTTCCCTTTCACTCTGAGTCACATAAGCTAACATTTAATTAATTTCTGACACTTTGACAGTTTCTAAGAAGACATTTGTAGAGCTATCAAGTGCCGCTGATAGCACTGTCAGACAGACACTTTTTGAATTATCAGCTATTAAGGACCCATATGCAACAAATTTCCAAGGATTATTATACAAATTGTTCTCTGAATGAGAAAAGCACACAAAAGCTCAGTGAAACATAAAGAAACCATTGTTCCCAGGTGAATTTGATATTTGCAAATGTTTTGCTATTTTGATCGCTTACATGGTTTAATAAATTGAATTAACTTTGTCTTTTACTAAGAAAATTAAATGGCCTGTTTTAGAATGTCTTCAAACATGGTCAGATTTTCAAATCAGAGTGGTCTTTATGGAGATACAACTTGAGAAACACATAATACTTGTGAACGAGTTCCTTTCAAGATCTCTAAAACCAGAACCTCCAAAACCAAAGTAGCCAAGATCTCCAGTGGCTTTAAAACAGCTCTTGCCTTTATTCTTTCATCATAATAGTCTCTGACGTGTCACCATTTCTTGATGTAGACTACAGATCACTGTGGATTATGCCATTTCAGAGACCCTCTGCAGCTGTGGGTGGCCATTTGGGTATGATAACTCCGTTTTTGCTGGCCTCGCTACACCAACTCGCCAGCTGACAAAGAAGCTGTGTTTCAGCAAATGAGCCAGAGAGGCATTTCACCTTGCTCAGTGGCACAGCTATGACTTGAAGTTAACATCTGTCTGCCTCTGCTGTGCGCCCGAGCTGTGTTGTTACAGACTGCTACACCTGCTCCTCCTTGGAGCATCTGGCATTAACGGTTCTGGTGAGCTTGGGGAACCTATTAGCTCATACAGTAAAAATCAGCTCAGTGCTGCTCTCCCCGTGGCCTTTGCGGCTCTCTGAAAGTCAGACTCAAGTGCATGCCAGTCAGATCTGAGCACACCCAGTTCTGCCTGTACTACCAAATCAGTTATGCAGAGGACAGGGATGATTCGCAGACTGAGGCAATGTTCATATTTTAGCCCCTACTGCTTCAGCAAACACATTCTGCGGCAATCCTTTCTTTTTCTAAGTGTGTAGAAACACCTGCAGGACCCAGGCCATCGCCAGCAGCTACTGCACAAATCCTGCCCTAGAAGCTCTTCAGTGAGCCCACCTAAATGAGGGCCAAAAGAACCTCACCACGCAGCCAGGAAAAAGTCTTTCCAGTGTGCCAGAGCCTGTGGCCAAAGAAACTACAGTCTCATTGCAAATGTAGAATTTGTTTTTCATAAGCTGGCACCAAACAAAGAGGCCCAGCACAGACACCTGCGGACAAGGCTTGCACGATAGAACTTAACTTTTAGCCAGTTTCTTACAGTGTGGACATATGTACAGTTAGATGCCAACAATCTAGGTGTATGCAGAGTCCTGATATCACCATTTTGCATCACCTGCTGGCATAAAATCCATATAACATCATGGACGTTCATTCGCCTTCACTAGCCTGCACCATACAGAAATATCGCCTAAGAGATATCAGTTCTACTGTAGTCTATCATCAGAGCAGAAACCATGACCTTCCCTTCATGCACTGCATCCCACACAGGCTCCAGAGAATCTCAAGAGCGAGGTAGCACATGTAATTGTTTTAATTTTACATTTTGATCTTTGACTGTCTTTTCAATGTCTTTGTGTCAGGGTGGAGCTAGAACCTGGCACTTTTACCTCGATGGATCCTCTAAACCTCTCTTGGTACAACGGTGACATTGGTGACAGGAACTGGAGTAAGCCACTCAACGAGTCCAATGCAGACCAGAAGCCTCAGTATAACTACTATGCCATGCTGCTCACCCTCCTCATCTTTGTCATCGTTTTTGGCAATGTGCTGGTGTGTATGGCTGTCTCCAGGGAAAAAGCCCTTCAGACTACCACTAATTACCTGATCGTGAGTTTGGCAGTGGCAGACCTCTTGGTAGCAACCCTGGTCATGCCTTGGGTGGTCTATCTGGAGGTAGGTGACCTGGTTTTCTTTTTCTGTACTGAGTGTTTCTGGTGAATGGGGAGAGAGAGAAAAGGTTTAGCAGCCTGGACATCATCTATTTCAAGGTCTTCTGAATTTCCCAAAACTGTTCAATTTCCTGACAGCTGGCCAGATTTCTCTGGAAAATTGACATGACAAGAGATGAAAGGCTGACTTGAAAATGCACTGTTGATCAGAGGACTAAACTACAATACAATTGTGTTGAAAATCTGGCCTTTAAATAGAGGGATCAAGAGTGAAAAGACCCCATTTTTGTTTTCAAAACCACACAGATGAACTGTTCGTTCCCAAGCATAAGAATGAGTCTGCAATAATATCATGGGTATCACACTAATAAACTGCACCAAAGAGTAATCAGAATCTTATTTCTGAAGGAAGACAGTAGTTAGAAGAGCGGGCAATTATGGAAGTAGGAAGCAAATCCAGAGCTTTTTAGTCACAATGTACTGGAGAAACAGAAGAGCAGGTAAACTACTTTTCACATTGCTGCCATTAGTGTTGCTTTGGTACACAAGAGCTGTGTACTTCTGCATACAGAGCCATATATGAGTGGCACTGTGGTTTGTGAGAGCCAAATAGTCCCAAGACTGCCACCTGTTTACTTGATAGCAAATGGCTCTTGTAACAGTGAATAGTCTGAAAGAACAAAATGCATCTCTAGAGGAAAGAATAAGAGAAGATACACCGGGCGTCTTCCCTGGAGTGCCCGTGTTCTTCATTCAGTTGAGAGCTGGCATGCTGGTGGCAAGAGGGAATGAATGGTGGTGAGAGAGCACAAGATGGAAACTATAGTGAGTGTACAATTAATTTTCAGGCACTTGTTTACAAGATAAAATGATAAAACAAAGAGGAGAGCAGGGGAAGAAGCCATAATCAATTATACCATTAAGCATTAATGCAAAGCAAAACAAACCCACTGACATGACATAGGCTGTCAAGAAACCACAATACTAATTATTGCTCTAGTTAATTATTATTTTCATGGCACTTTAAAAACATAAAGCATTGCGCATCTGCTAAAGCTTATTAATGTGACCACAGGCTGGTTGTGATTGTAGTCAACGCCTCCGGGACCAGTTATGCTCTTCTATTATATTCCCCTTCTATAACAGCCCATTTAAGCAGAGGCTTTTGCTGTGAGAAGCTCTTGCTCTCTTAGACCCAGGTATAAGACTCTCTTAGACATTTCTTACTTTTACGTGAAAGACTAAAGCACAAAGCACGTAAGATACTTCCCCCTCTCTGGGCTTCTGTGTACAGAGCTTCCTTAATCTGCCAAGTAGGACAATCAGGCCTCTACATGTCAGCAATGCTTTTTTTTTTTTTTCTAATTTACTTTTGCTCCTTCTGCTCTTATCCACAGTCCGCTAAACACATTGCTAGCTTCAAGCAACAAAAACATGACAAACGCTGACAGAGAAGGAGCCATTGGACTGACGTGGGTTATGCATTCTGTGATCCCTCTCTGGGTCTGCAAACTGAAATCAGAACTGGCCAGAATTCTTTGTTCTCTAAGTATTGTCATGTTTTTGTTTTTTTAGGATTTGTATCACAAGCTCGGCCAAAATGTAATGTCAAAAGGAAGCCCTTTTAAAAATCAGCCTCCTTGCAAACAAATCTACCTCCAAGCTTCTGAGGTTTCTCCTACATAAATGAAAGCACTAAGAGAAAGAACTGCTGCAGTTTACAGAATCTTCCATAAATTTGAAACTATGAGTTCAGGAAACTGATTTTGCAGAGGTTTATATCTGGCTGGAAACCTTTGCCTTTGGGCAAATTCTTGAAGTTACTGATGTAACTGTCTCTAAGTGCTTTTTTAATCACTGAGTATTCATCTGTCACTCAGGTTTCAATGCAGTCATTCTTTCTTCTTTATGCTGCCTATGGTTATGTATATCAGAGCAGAAATAACTGAAGAATAGATATCTTATTCATTCTATTTTCAAATGCAGTAGGACTCTATTTTTATTAGAGGGAAATATACTTTTTTCATCACATGTCAAATACAGCGGTCCTAATAATTGCTATTAAACTTAATAGGCAAAGTTCAGTTTCAATAGCAACATAAGTGAAGAAGAAAAGGCTACTGGTAACTGGAAGTGTTATTTGTTCTTTGTCTTTATCACGACACGTAGTGCATCCAAGAATTTTCACTCTAAATTAAATAAATTTCATTCACACAAAAAAACAATAAAAGAGAGGAATTTCTACCCTGTTTTTTTCAAACTGAGAAATGAAGGAAACTTGTGCTTCTCTGCTGCTGGTCTTTGCTAGGTATAACTGCAAAAAAAGTGTCTAATAAAATGCTCTAAGTACAGTTAGAGGTGCTCAGGATATAAAATTAATGTATTTTCTTCCTAATACAGCTTTGCAATGCTTCAGAGACCTGTTTAAGCTCCTGGGTAGTTTACTCAGGAGCCTTGCACTCCCTAATGTCACTGGAATATGAGCCCAGGTTTGTGCTTGCTTTTTGGGCTGCCCAGCTCAATATAGATAACAGAATGGAATAGGAAGGACAAAAATCACACCAGCCCTCAGGAGAATGCTCGAAGGAATGGCTTGGATGGAGCAGAGTGCTTCCTTTGTGGCCGTGCCATCATTTCAGACCTTTAGGCTAGACAGGACAAAGTCCTCGAAGGCACTCAATGGCAAACAATCCTACTTGACACAGCGTGCAACTGATTACATGTGACCTGATTCCAGCTGGAACTACTGTAGGCAAAATTTTGATCCCTCTTGAACCAGCAGAACTCCAGCTACCAGCAAGCATCTATGTCTTTGTGCAAAATTCTCCCTTTAGACCTTCTCAAGAGGGTGAATGTTCAGTGAATTCTTTTACTGACCTTATTCTCTCTTCTGCAGGTGGTTGGTGAGTGGAGGTTTAGTCGGATCCACTGTGATATCTTTGTAACCCTTGATGTTATGATGTGCACTGCCAGTATCCTCAACCTCTGTGCCATCAGCATTGACAGGTGAGGGCTCCATGGCAGTGAGTTGTATCAAATCCACAGTAGCACGCCACGGCTGTCTTATACGGCCTGATTTTACTTATGACTCAGAGACTGGAAAATGCTGAGAGCCAGTGGTGTTGCCATCTTTTGAAGAGCAATTTAGGGGATCTAAATGAGGTCTAAGCTGGGATTCCATCAGAAACAGACACAGACTCAAGACTGGTCTTGAGAATGTAAGTGGAGCTGTTTGGATATGTCCCTGTTAGTTTAATTCCTTCTGTTTATAAACCTGAATAGGGAAGCAGACATCGTTGGGAAAGCACAGCTCAGAGAGCATGGAAGAGAAATGGTACACTAAGTTGACCTCAGTCTCATGCCTTTCAAAACAGGGAATGCAAACGTCCTGGAGATTTGTGAAACCTGCCTTGCCCTATATTCTCTTGCTAGAGCAGGCTTTCCAACACAGTAACCGGGTGTAATTTTCCACAAAATTTGTCAGCACTGGCAGAATAACAGTAACCTGGCTTTGTATCTTCACACTGCAGGTACACAGCAGTAGCAATGCCAATGCTGTATAATACCCGCTACAGCTCGAAACGCAGGGTCACGGTCATGATCGCTGTGGTCTGGGTGCTTTCATTTGCCATCTCCTGCCCAATCCTCTTTGGCCTCAACAACACAGGTGAGTGGTGATGCCACCTGCAGCCGGCTATTGGCATTTTCCTGGCTCTACTGGGTCCCCAGATGGTCTTCTGTTAGAAGGCAGGAATAAACGGGGATCAGGTTTTAGGTGTACTGGGATCTATCTGCCCCCGTTTCAGGTGTCCTCTCCCAGTGTCATCCCAGACTATTTCTGTCAACTTCTTCTGTATCCATTTCATCTCTTGCAGTTCCAGACCAGTGTTTTAGACACATCAGAACTCAGGCTGTGTAGTTTACACAACGCTTGTCAATGTTACTTTAACATTTGTCTACTACAAAACCAAAGCCTATCTTATACTAAAACATGTGAAAAGGAAAGTCACGTGACAAATAGCTTCACTTAAACAGGCAAGAGAAGAACTTGGTGAAGAAGACTGGATTGTATACAGCACAGGACTGGTGGGCTTCTGGTTGTAAGGCAAGCGACAGACAGGGACTTTGGGTCATAAGTGACTCCCTGTGGCCCAAGGGGAGTTTGCTGTTCTGGTACCACTTACAGCTGACGTGGGGTAGCCCCTAGAACTGAAACACCTCACTCTCTGGCTATCTCTGTGCCTTCTGAAAGGGAAGAGAAGAGGGGGAAACCAGTCCTTGCTCCAAGCAGGAGCAACAACAAGCCTGAAACTTTTTTGTCTTCCAGACGAGAACGAGTGCATCATTGCCAATCCTGCCTTTGTTGTGTATTCCTCCATCGTCTCCTTCTACGTTCCCTTCATTGTCACCCTGCTGGTGTATGTGCAGATTTACATAGTGCTGCAGAAGCGCAGAAAGCGTGTCAACATCAAGCGCAGCCGCCGCGGCCTGAACTCAGACACACGAGCCCCGCTGAAGGTAAGCGGACTTCTGCCTTCCTCTCAGCAGCCTCCATCCTTTCCCCTTCCTGCTCCGCTTCATTCCCCAAAGCACATCCCCCTTTCCTCAGATGGCACTGGCTGGACCAGGTGAAATACTGAGTCACAAAAGTGAATGCTGTGTCCTGTGCCATTTGGAGTCCCAGTTGCACCCTGGATCACTGGCTGGTGCTTTGCAGACCTCCCAGGGTCTCAGGGGATATTTCACCAGCAGATCTGCATTAGGAGCTGATTCATTAACCAGCCTGTGTTTCCTTTGGCTCTAAGTTTGGGCTAGTAACCTGACTACAGGCTATACTATTTTCTGAGTCAGTCCTGCTGATGTGACGAAGAAGTTCAGTGGAAATTATTTGCGTGGCTAGGGTGCCAACTACATCACTGGTAATGATGCCTCTGCAGTGAAAACAGCCTCTCAAAGCATGAGATGTGTATGTAAGTGGAGTCCAGCTAGGCACGTTAAGCATGAAACTGCTTGTCAGAACGCTATTCTGACATCACATGCAAAACAAGCAGGAGGAGATTGTAGTCCCAGAGGCACTGCCTCCAAACTGCATTGCCTCAGAGACCAGTGCCATGTCAAACAAAGAAGGCAGCGAGATGGGGGTAGGCAGAAACATCAGCAGATCTTCGCAGTTTCCTTCCTTTGGTGAAAAGTGCGAGGGATACTTGCCTATATGACTGCTTCTTCAGAGTAGTTTTCCATCATTCTTAGTGCCGTAGTCACACTGATTAATTTCTGCTTCATGCCCTATGTGTGTATTTCCACGTGCCTCCTTTACCAGCTTCCCTTCCCAATTAATATCTGCTTGTGTAACCTCTGAGCTGGTGCTTGCCCCTTAGGACAAATGCACTCATCCAGAAGACGTCAAGCTCTGCACAGTTATTGTGAAGTCCAATGGGAGCTTCCAAGTTAATAAGCGCAAAGTGGTGAGTGTTACAGAGAAGTGGTAGCTTTTCAGAGTATTTAGCTTTCCCCTTTTCTTCTCTCAGGGCACAAAATGAATGTATGTAGGGTGGGAGAAAAATAAACTAAGAACGCAGGTTACCATTCAGTCTCCAAATTTAAATACTTTTCCCATTCCTTAGAGTGAAGCAGTGGGTTTAAGATCATAGAGCTCTAAAAGCCAGACTAAGCTCACCTAAAGATCAGCTATAAAAGCCATGACATTTTAACATTTTGCGTCTTTGATTTTCTTCTCCTCTCTGTTATTTATTTTAAGTCTTGGACTGCATTGGCTTTGTTGGGTTTTGCTTGTTGATTTTGTTTTTATTTATTTATGTTCTGAACATTGAATAAAATCCACAGGAAGTGGAGACAGTGTCTCTCCCATTTCTTAGCCTCTTTGTGCAAGAAAGGAGGGTCATTCACTGCAGTTCTGTGGATCCCACGTACCCAGAAGTATTCTTATTTGTGACACTTTACAGGCCATTCTCCAAGCATCTACCAAAAACGTAGGGAGGGAGAAGAGGGATTGGTTGTTCTTCAACATCATCCAGCTCCACTCTGTAAGGAACGTTCATTGCTCCTCTGTGTATACTTATCTCTCTTTATGTTGCGGACATTTGATTCTTGTCCAGGAGGCGGAGAGTCACATAGAAGATATGGAAATGGAGATGGTGTCCAGTACCAGTCCCCCTGAGAAAACCACCATCAAACCAGCGGCACCAAGTAGCCATCAGTTGGTTGTGCCACTTGCTTCTAATCAGGGCACCAACTCAACCCTGCAGGCGTTGGACAGCCCTGGGAAAGTAGAGAAGAATGGACATGCCAAAGAAACACCCTACAGAGCCAAGGCCTTTGAGATCCAGTCTATGCCCAATGGCAAGACAAGGACCTCTCTCAAGACTGTGAGCAGGAGGAAACTGTCACAACAGAAGGAAAAGAAAGCCACTCAGATGCTAGCCATTGTACTGGGTGAGAGTGCGTATTGGCTTCCTCTTGTGTTTCTGCTGAAAACCAATAGCTACCCAGGACGAGGGTAGCCAGCCTGAATGTCCTGTGTAGACTATTTTTCCAGGCCCCCACAGAAATAGTTTCACTGGATATCTTGGAGGATACGTAGGCAAGTAGGCAAGATGTTGCCAATAGGGAAGCTACCTCCTTCCCAGCTAGAACAGTTCACAATGCTGTACAAAAGGCTCAGAAAGCTGTGCATCTGTGGGGTGTTTGGACTGCCAAAAGACAGCTAGGTGCAGGGGCAAGAGAGCTGATGGGCTTTCTAGAACACAAAAGGCAGCATAGTTCAGCAAAAAACTGGCACCCCTGAAAGCCAGATTTTTTGATGGAACTGGCCTACTTGCATCAGCAAAGAAGTTATTTAATACCTGGATACTCAGAATATAGCCTATGAGACCTAACAGACAAACAGAAGGCTTATTTCTCAGGGAAACATTTTTCCTTTATACCGAAACATCCTTACTGTTCTCACAGTCTCAAAATTTGTCCAGCTTTCAGCAATCAAAATCTGTCTTTTCCTTTTCCCTCAGGTGTTTTCATCATCTGCTGGCTCCCATTCTTCATCACTCACATCCTGAACATGCACTGCGATTGCAACATCCCCCCAGCATTGTACAGCGCCTTTACGTGGCTTGGATATGTCAACAGTGCTGTCAACCCAATTATTTACACCACCTTCAACATTGAATTTCGCAAGGCTTTCATGAAGATCCTCCACTGTTAAAAGTAAAAGCAGTGACCACATTTTTAAGAATGAGAAAAAAAGAAACTAATGCCATTCACGCACACAAACGGGCAGCCATGGGGAGGTCTCGAGCTCTTGTATTGGGCATAGGGCCTACAGTGTTACAGCAGTGCCATGCCCACGAGCCTCTTGGTGGGGGTGTAAAGAGGACCTTCATGTGGGAGGTTCTGTCATCCCTCAAGGTGACCTTTGGATTCTGGGACTCCAATCCCAAAGGCACTTTTCAGAGCTACCCTCACACTGTGTTTAAAGCGGAAGCAAAATCAAGACATACTCACTTGATTTTTGCCTATGGCCATCTAACCTTGAGTGCATTAAACACAGACACTCGCAGAGCCATGTGAAGGTAGCGATAGGTCACTGCCGCTACTGGCTTGCGTGTTACATCATTGATAACAATTCTCACCAAAGACAAGACCATCTTTTCCGCTTCGCAATAGGAGCCAGACAGAGCTTGCGGAAACTCCATGCAATAGCTTTGCCTTCACCTCGAGCTGACTTACCCAGTATTAAACTGCTGAATCCTTGAGAAAAAACTTTAAGAAGTCTCCAAGTGGGCTAAGAAGGTTCTGCCACCTACCGATCTAATCCCTGCAGCAATGTGGGCCTACAAGCAACAGGCGGAAGGAAGAAGGGGAGCGCGAGTCTCATGTGGGACCAGTACATCAGTGTAAATATGAATAAATAGGATGAATTGAACAGAAGCCCAAGCCAAAAACCAGAAGGAAACTAAAGAAGTGATACCTTGTATTGCATGGTATACATTCGGATCAAACAGGATACCACTATCATCAGCCAACCCAGCGGCAATTTCTGCCCACCAGCATTTCATCTCTAGTCTCCTACAAGAAGTTACGAAACTAGGTGAGGAGTATTAATGTGACAAATGTAGAAACATGAAGACAGCGTGCCAGGTGAGGCATCTGCAGCCACGTCCATCTCAGATATGAACAAGTCAGCCAAGTTAGGTCCAGTTCTTCTCACCTAACTTCAGGGTACCACGAAGCTAAGGACCACCTCGGATATGATTCGCCTATGTCTCTCAATAGAGAGAGTTCAGAATAACATCGTGCCTAGTTTAAATTAACAGTAAAAGACATAAAACTCAGTGTTTTAGAAAAAGCCAGAGTCCTTAGCTGGACCTGCTCCTATGTCCAAGTTGGACTCTGGAAAGGTCTGGACGATTCCAGCATCCCTTACCCTCTGATATCTAATGGCTTAAAACAATTGAAAACGCATAACAGCATAATTTCACCAAGGTGACTTTGGCGTTGTCAAATCCACACTTTACTTACTAATTGTCCTCAGTTCAAAATATATTTTTTAATACCTCTGTAAAGACAATATAGTAAGATGAATGAAATGACATGGAAATAGGACTGGCTAGAAATGAATGTAGGATCTGGAGGAGTAGATGATTACAATAGCCATACGCAGAGGCAGGCTCTGAAGTTCTAGTAACCTGCTGTTTTCTAAAGCTGTTAAAACACAACCTGGAAAGCAATATAATCCCTTTTCTCTCTATGCAGCATGTGGAATAATTGCAGAGTTTTTGCTTGAGAATAGATAAAGACCTCTGTCAAGGGGGCTTTCTTTTATTCTCCCGTTTTCCCATATTGCTAACAAAGCATTTTCTTGTGGAATGGACTGTGCTGGTAGAATGTGTTCCAGCTGTATATCCAGGAGAGGTTATGCCAAGCAGCTACAACACATGCTCTCAGCTGTTTCCTGAAACTGAAAAGGAATCCCCCCTTGATCCACAGGTTTCCACTCTAAACTTTGTATTCCTGGAAGAGGCCGATAGCCAGTGTTATTGGTATTTAACCCACGGACTTGTATAACATTTGCTCATGGCTCTTCAAGGTCTGTTTGTAGCTATAAATTTAAATGAAGGGTAATCCTACAGATGCCTAAATGTCTCCAGCTTAGGGAGGAATTTTAGCATATACCCGCAGCAGAAATAGGTCCTATGTACTAACTGCATACAAGAGCACACGCTTGCCAGGGTGACATTTTGTTGACATACATGAGGTGGGTGTTACCTGATACTGTCAGAGCAAAACGTTATGGAAGTGCAAGATGGGGCCAGTCACTCTTCTGTCTTAGCATTGTAATGCATAGCTAGGAAACCTTAATACTTCATGTGATAATAGGATTATAAGAAGGGAAAAGGACCCCAATTCTTACAGGAGCACATGAAGCCTTCCAGTCCTTTTTTAATCAGAAAATTTGAAACACTAACTCAAGAGGTCTCAAGTGTACGTTATCTGTTCTTTTTTTTTCCACAATTCTAACTGAGCAAGTTCACTCAGTAATGGGAATCAACTCAAACTGGTTTTACTTAAAAGATTCAAAGAATAATGTAAACTCTGTAAGGTTTTTTGGGTGGAAAAATAGTAACAAGCTACCACTCAATTTTCTAACATATTTACAATCACCAAGCAGAAAGGTGCCATTTGACGTAGTGAATTAACAGATGGGGAGCGGAGTCAAAATAGAAAATAACATGCATGTAGACAAAACAGCTTTAAAGCATTTGGAGGTTGCCATAGGTGATATCTGCCCTCTACTAAAACCTGGTGTGAGCCCTCAGAATAAGTGAAATGTGAATAATATCTTAACTTTGTGCCATGATTTTATTTTGTGTTGAGTGTTAACCCAGGACAAAATCACAATCTTCAATACTGTGAACCTTTTTCAAAATTTTTTTTCTGAATCTAGATGCAGAACCTTATAGCTCAACTCACCTGAACAACTAGATAAATAATTCTTCCAAAATGTCGTGGAGGAAAAGAGCTGCTGAAAAAGGTCCCACGTCCTTCATACGTTTGCTAACTTGGACCAAAACCCCCTGGTGTTGTTTCCTGAACATTAAGTATTTGTTGAGAGATATTACCTGCAGCCCATCATTCAGCCCAATGAAATTTTAAGCCTAAATTTCTAATTCTCCAGACTCAAAAGTATCTTCTGGGAATATCTGTATCCCCACTGCCCTTGGAAAGGTGGTAATGTCACATCTGTTCATCTCCTCTGCAGCAGATTTTCCTTTCCCATAAAACATCTACTCTTACAGACAACGAAGTAAAGCACTTTCCATCCATGAATCAAGCCTTCTTTCAGAGGATCAAAATATATAATCACCTCTGGCTTTACAAAGAACAAACTAACGGCAAGAGCAAGGACAGTGTTTGCAATCTGTTCGCACAGCACTTGGCTCAATGACAACCAGCCCACAGCTATGATGGAAGGTGTTTGTAGAAACTGCTGGAATGATGAGAAGTCAGTTGCATCGTATAGGACTCCAGGGCCTCTTGCGCACAGATTCGAGTCTAGCAAATACAGTCCTCACTGTTACTTCCACTCTGGAAAAAATACTTTCCGGAGGACTTCAGATGGCGGGACATGCTGCTGGTGGTAAGGGTACTGATATGTTTTTTAGAACTGAGAAGATTTTGTTTCTTTGTTCCTAAAGAAGAATTTAAGACCCTTGCTATAGTCCCTATTTTGTGATTCATTATTTGTAATTGAACCTTACTTCTGCTTATTGAGTCTTCCTGTTCCTGCTTTTCTTTCCTGTGATTCACAGCTTGCTGAAGCCCGTGTGGCTCGCTGCACCCTCTGAACAGGTTTTAATTAAGAAGCTAGTGAATTCTGCCTGCACTGTATCTGGCGCTTGCCTGCTTGCTCCCACTACAGTCATGATACTGTTTATTTTCCTGATTGAAGAGTAAACTAATTACAGTAAGTCTAACCAGCTTACTCAATCCTGCTGAAATAAAAAGGAGAACAGAAAAAAAAAAAGCCGCTACCTCTGTGGTGAAAAACTCCAGTGAAAACAGGACTCCCTCAAGAGTCAAGAATGTATAAATACCCATGACAAATACATGTGACACCAACAAATGTCTTCATGCAGCACTGTAATTAAATAGAGACTTGCACAAGCTACACTGATGTTATATGCTTTTTTCATTCTTTTTCCCCAGAAGCAGCAATACTGGTGTTTAGCTGTAAGAGGTAAGACCCTAGGGACCTACATTGGGTGATCATCTAGCAGGAAAAGATGGCCCTCAGATGACATTTGTATTTGTCATGACTTGCTTTTCAGATTAGTTGCATTTTTTTTTCCCTCCCTTATCCCAGTCTATCCTTAAGAATTCTAGCTTTTGTCTAATCTGAAGCTAGGAGAATCAGACATGGGAAAGAAAAGGTGTAGAAGGATGCAGACAGAAAAGAAACTGTTCTTGAATTTCTCCATATCTCTTCTCTTCTAGATAGAAGCAGACTGGGAAAAATTTAGAGGAGGAAGGGATGAAAACCAGATAAATACCTAGCGAAGAGCAGTCATGCTGGTACTTCTGGCATCACAACAGCTGCCTGTATTTACTTGTTGGCACTACCCGTTCCCATCTGGGTCCACGGGCAGTGCAGGTTCAAGACAAGGATTGAAAGCCACTTTGACATCGTTTGTCTAGCTGAGCCATAACACTTGAGGGCAACAAATATATACCAGTCAAACGTAAACACCAACCTGTATGAGTTTGGCTGGCAACAACAAACAATTGTGTGGAATCTACAAAATCGCACTCTCTGTGCATGGAAAAAATATATAGAAGTTGTTCAGACCACTGGCGCTGCAGACAATTTGCATGATAAGTACAACATTGTATTTGATGCAGAAGTTATATGCCACAAAAAAGCAATTATGGACTTTACTTGGCTAAGCGCACCCAGCCTAAGAATGCACATCAGTGGGAGTATTGCAGCTGTGCACCTCTGTCACTTGGTCTTGCACAAGAGGTTTTGGTGAAGAGCCTGCATGGGGCTGGCAGTGCCAACAGAACACTGCACCTGAGCCCTGTGTAGCGGCTTATGCCATGGTTAAGTAACTAACACGTGGCAGGTTTTTCCCTTCTGCATTTCACTTGACTTTTATGCCAGAGAACATCATTGTTTCATTTAAGAATATTTGTATTTATGTTGCACTCACGGTTGCAGTTTCCTCAAGCTACCTGCTGAGATGTTTGATATTTATGCAAGAACTAATCCAACAGATGCATGTGAACTTCAGCCAGGCTTAGTCAGCTCAACAGTAAAACCTCAGCTTAGACTGCCACACGGTTGGGGTTTCCGGGTAGTTAGTTCTCTCTAAGATTATTTTCTTTATACAAAACAGAAGAAAGAGAAAAAAGGGAAAAAAATATAAAAATATCCTTCCTACTGCTAGGATAGAAAACTACGTATGTCCAAGAACTACCAAACTGCAATTTCACCTTAATGACATTTTGGATCCTTTGCATGAACCAAAGGTCTTGGCTTACAAAGTTTTAAACCAACACAGAACAGAAAGATAATCCCTGTCCTGAAGTCTTCAGCTTAGACAATAACCAGGATATCCCAAACTACAAAGTTTAACTGATGCTTCATTCTCCTTGTTGTATGAGCCAACTCAATGTCACCACGACTGACAGAAAATTAGGTGCTCAAATGTCCCTCCACCCTAACACGACTGAATAAATGATAGTCCAAGATGAAACAGCAGGACATGCACCAGATTGTTTTTAGTGTGTCTAGCTCCAGCCTGTCAGGATAAAAGGCTAGCTACTGTGAGGTTCTCCCTCCCTCACAGCAAAAGTTTATTTCTGAGCCTGTGGACTACAAAACAAACCCAGCAACCACTGCCAGCAAGCACTGTTCACATCGTTCAAAAGAAATCAAACAGAACTGATATATCCATTTCCTGGGGCATTTCAGCTAGTCCTATAGTTTCAGGTTGGTCGGGCTTGGCAGAATAATGGATATGCGTTCTTCTGCGTGTCTAACAAGAAAAAAAAAAAAAAAAAAACAAACCAAAAAAAAAAAAAAAAAANAAGAAAAAACCTGTTGTACTTGTTAAATTAACTCACTCTCTTTAATCAAAGCTTCTTTTAATAATTAAAACTGCTCCCCCAGCTCCTGGCTTTCTGACGGTACCAGACTGCCTGCTTCATAGACAGCTTTTGATTCATAAATAACAACTTTCTTCACCAAAGAATGAGTGACAGTGGTGGACTAAACGTAATTAAATTATAATGAATAATTAAAAGACCTAGAAATGTATTTAAAGCTACTTAAGAAGCAAAGCAAAACCCAGGCCCTTTAAAAGAGGAAAAACATTTTGCATTCCCAAGCCGACATGCTGGGCCCATGAAAAAAAGTAGGATAATGAAAGCAAGTGAGCATATTTAACCAAGCTTAGCATTGCTTCCCTGCTGCATGCAATCAACTGTATCCATAGCTTTGATGAGACTGTAAAGATTACATCACTTAAATCTCAGCTGCAGGGTTTTATGCCAGAGTTACTGAAGGGAAGCAAGCAAAAGGCGCAGAGGTTTAGTGCTTGCTCCACGTTAGAAACCATCACTCCTGTTTTTAATGAAGCTACTACAGGGATATTAACACACTGCTAGGGGAGTTTTGTAGCATTAACAGGGATATGACATGGTGTACACTAGCAGCAAGCTTTATAAAAGTAAAGCAAAATGGAAGTCACAAATATACAGAAAGCTGATTAAAATAGGCTCTACAGAGTGATTGTGGAATTCAGCTGCTATCACTTCACTGGAGAGTGTCCTCAAAGGAGGATATACGAGGTAAATCAGCCTCTCAGGACCACTGCCCTGTCTCAAATGCAAGAGATTCATCAGCTCTAACTGTGAGAAGGCCAAGCGGGCAGGGCTCTGCACGTCTCCTGCCTGACACAGGAGTCCGTGTTGAGAGGTACCTGTGAATCCGTGACTCTTTAGCAAGGTGTTGGTTTCCTGCTCCAGCCGGCCCTGTGCCCGCACCACAAGTCTTCTGCCACCTCCTCCCCATCACTTCACGCACACCCATTTCAACAGCATCTTCCTCACTTTGGCTTCTTGCTTTTCACAAACAGAGGTGGGATAGGGAATATCTTAAGGTATGACAGATTCCTGACCACAGCAAGTCACCCTGCATTTCAAAACAAACAGGCTCCAGGCTCTGAGCGAGCAGAAGACAGGGAACCACATAAAGCTGTACCTCAGCATAGCCAAAGGATCCAGGCACTGCCCAGATCCTTTTTCCTGTGGGACAAACTGCATGTAACATGAACAGCAGCAGACCCATTACTCAAGGGCCTGGTTCCTCAGCAGCAGGCAATATCTCTGTGAACCTGGCACACATGGATGTCCTGTTGAATGTGAAATGCTGCTCTGTTTCTTTCTGCTCATAAACAGACAAGATCTAAGCATCACTAGAACAAAGCCAGAGGCTAATATTGTGGGCTTTTAATAGTGACTATTGCACATGGGGAAAAAAATAACCAGTAGAAGACAAGGATCCTCAAGGAGGTCTCAGCTTTCTATCTGTATTCATCTGTAGTTTAACCACTACATAAACCCCTTTCAATTCCATGCAGACCAGACAAAGGGCTACAAACCTCACTTGGGATAAAATTGTGTCATAACTTCAGGTTTTGTGACTGCATCAAACAGTTCATAATAACCGTTGTTAATATTTATTTAATAATACAACCACGAAGCTGATTTTCTTTTCAGACCACGGGGAAAAGCAAGAACCCCCAAAATTAACATTAGTAAGAAAACTAATCTTGTCTTCAAGTATTAACAGCAACAAAGAAAATCTCTGTGCAGGTCTCATGAGCACAAGCTCAAAGAGCTCTGTCAAACCATAAGCTGGAAAATGTACAAGGCTACAGAGAAAACCCTAGGAGTGGGAAAAGATGATGGAACAAGACATATTATGAGTTGAGCGCTTGTATGTGCGAAGAAATGGGCAGTCAGTGCTAGTCTAAACAAATATGCTTGCACATCTCTCTCAGAATACTTCCTCCCTTTGGGCCAGCTTTAGTCAAAAATAAAAGGGACTTTGATCAGGCATAATTCTTCTGGCTTGCTGGAAAAAAACAGCAAGGTTGAAAAGCAGCTGCTGTTGTACCTTTAAAAAGACTTGTGACATAATGGCATGAGAATGACTTTGCTCAGGGGACTCCCAGTGCCTGGTCTGAAGCTGAGATGAATACAGTGTCATATGCTCTGGCCAGTAGATTAAAAACACACTTATATGCCCGTGTCTGGCCTGGGTTAAATCCATTGCATGAGATGGTTCGATGACACATGGATTAAAAAGCTGAACTACTGCTTCTACCTCCCTACAGGCCTTGGGCTGGGTTCAGCAGCAGGGAATAGTACAGGTAATGATACAAAATGAAAAGATTGGACCCAAAACAAAACCGGTGAGTTTGGAAGTGGGCTACAGAATCTAAATCTAATGAGTAGGCTGGCTAAAAGCAGAGACACCAGGAAAAATATTTATTCCTTTGTAGCACTGTTCACCCACTTGGCACTGTTTTGCTATAAATGCCAGTACAAGCACAGAAAATCAGGGAATCAGCTTTTGCAATATGTATGAAGGCTGGAGTCTAGATGCAAAAGTCACACCAAATAAACCAAGGGATGTAGATTTATGACTGAATTATTCTGGCTTGCCAATTTACAGTGCTATGGTAATTGAGTTTGTTCATGCTCTCAGCTAGTGGCAGATGTTCAGTAAAAGGCTCTAGGTTACATTCCATCATTGTTTACATTAACATGCCTACCTTGCACTTGCTACGAGCTAAGATTATGCAAAGAGTGAGTTACTGTGGCGCAGTTAATGCCCGGTAACCTGTTTAGCCACGGAGGTATGCTTGTCTGTCTTAGCCTGCCTATCAAAGGTAATACTCAGGTCTGTGTGGCAGTTCTCAGGGCATCTTGTAAGAATCATGTCTGATTGCCTTTTTGATAAACAAGCTCAGTTAATTATTTAAAAGATGAAACCAGAATCAGTGAAGATTACAGAGACTGAGGTACTAGGAACTGGAATGAGATTCAGAGATACCAGTGAAAGGGGAAATGCTAGTAAATTTTATCTTCTTCATAATTAAAAAAAGCAAAGGGAAGTTTTCCATGGAGTAGACTAATTTTGAGACTCTCTTCTTTGCCCAGCCAGTCTGACAAAGGAAGGCTGCCTGGATAAAGTGAGGTGCTTGGAAACAGATATTTGAAGCCCAGAGCTTTGGAGTAGAGCTGTCACCCTGCAGTAACAATCACTGCACTTCTGCCAAAGGGGCGCCAGCAGTGGGGTAGGGCACCTCCATTCATAGGGCATTCATCCCGATGTGTCCTTGTGCTAGAGGTGAGAACAGAGGTCTAGGAACTGCATTTACTGCCTGCGAGAAGAGGAGCTGACTTTGTGCAGGTGTGTGTGCACGAGCATGCTGGACAGGTTAATTCATAAGCAGAACAGATATTTTTTGCAATAAGACTTGTCTTCCAGCTGTCTTTTTGCCCTAACTACATATTCCCCAAGAGTCTGAAATCCATGCTCATATTTTAGGCATAATAAAGTGGATTTGACATTTTCACCTGTCTACAAATACAGTTAGGCCAAGCCATGGCCCAGGAGGGAGACAACCCCATGTCTGTACAACACGGGAGGTAATGGAGGCAGTGCCACAGCATAGTGAGCGGTGGTACAAAACCTTTTACTTGTTTCTTTCAGGATCTGCATACAACAAATTTTAGGTTTTCTCCTGGTTTTGTTTGTCTTTCAGAAGACTAATAGTGGAAGAAACTGACAGCCCTGATCTGAGCAAAATCAAACAAAACCCATTTCCTCTGGTTATTTAGACATTTCAGGGAAATCCCTCCTCTTTTGATCATACCTCAAAGCAGAAAATCTTCAAGTAGACTCTGACAGGAAAGCTTTCACCTTCCAAGGAGCTGCCATTCCAGCTGCCTGGAAAAGCAATGTGGTAGCGACAGAGCTCATCAGACCCCTGGTCTGTCTGGACTCCAGATTTGTCTGCAGACAGAAACCAGTGCTCTCTGGATGGCAGTCACAGTAAACAAAGAGAAAAAATCACTGAGGAAAGGGAAGGGAGCTGAGAGTCCTAACTGAGATGGAAAGCTCATACCCTACCAGTGGAGAAGGCACAGTCCCACCATGAGACCTCAGCCCAGAGAATCCCATTAGGAGACTCCAGAGCATAGCCTGAATGCTTACAGAAAGGGTTGACACACGCTGAGAAAAGAAAAGCATAATGAATGCACACTGAACCTCACCTGAGGGACAGCTGGCCAGCACAGGGATGAATTTTAGACGTGACTGATAATGAGTGAACACAAGGCACACGTAACTTCTGCTACCTGCAAAGGGAGAATGCACTCTCCTCACGGCGTGCAGAAAAGTGCAGACACAGCCTCCTAGGCAAATAGTCTGAAATTGCCCAAAACCTCATCTAATCCACTTGCCTGAACATCCTGCGCTCTCCATGCTTCCTGTAGGTCAGCCAGCACATCCCTGTTACCCCCTTTCCTGACCTCCTTCATTAATTCTCTCCAAAAACAGACTTCACCCACTGTGGCACTCTTCCCTACACGCTGTTTTAAACCTTTTATTCTCTGTTGAAAACCAAAGATGTGGATCTTTTAGCATGGAGACTGTGAAGAGGAGATGAGCCAGAACTGTTTCTCCCTCCTTTGTAGTGCACTTGAGTGTTTGGCCGTAGAGAAATGAGGGATGGTGTTAGTTACTACCTGTCCATGTCACATTCTCACTGTCAATCTCCAGGCTGTTGGTCTCTTCTCACCAGATTTTGGATGACTTCCACCTTTTCTCTGTTTGTTTATATGACGGTGGTTGTTGTTTTTCTCCCTCTTACTTTTTAAAAATGTCTCAGTGGGTTCGTGTCCTGTGACATTTTCCTGCATTCACTGGAGTCTCTAGGGACAAGCCATAAGCAGAATACAACTGTGCTCAGTCAAAAGGAGCAATATACCACCCAGCAAACAGACCTACTCATCTCTCCCTGGAGAAATCATCTTGGGTGTTAGACAACAAATTATTTCTTCAAAATAAAGACAGGTCAGTTTCAGCAAAACCTTTGGACAGACTAGAACCTTTTCCCAAAAGACAAAGCAATTCCCTGAACTCCTTTGTAAGGAGTATTTTTTTTTCCTGCTTAGAGAAAGATTTGTCCAAAGAATAGCAATAAAATCTTCATGGTGATAAGAACACTCCTCTGCCTTACTAAGAAATAAGATTGTGCTGATGAGTAGTAAAAGCGCCATGGAATGAGTCCAGATATGTCCCAAACTTAACATTCTATCAAAGCTGGATTCTATCAGTATCTATAATGTTTCTCTTTTCCTAAAGTAACGACACTGTACCACGATTAACAGCAGTGAAATAATGCTTATTTTCTCCTTTATTGCAGCTAATTACTGTACCTCTTTATTGCTGACCCTGGCCCAGTCTTCCTCTCTATAACAGCTCTAGATGGAGATGGAGTCTTTAATGTGGTATTTTCTAACTAGTAACTGTTGGGCGCTTTTTCGTGAGTTTATTTTGTTACTTGGTTGGTTTTCTTTTTAAATTCAGGAGCAGTAACCATGAATCTCTATGGTGAAGCGTTAGGCTGTGGTATGTGGGGGTTAGCTGAGCTCTCTGTCCATTCGTTTATTTTGATCTCTCACCTTCTTGATTTTCTGGTTTTCAAATCGAATCTTTTTGAAATAGAAATGAAGCACTTACTCATTAAATAGTGCTGCACTATAACTGCATTTTAGTTATGGGATTAACAAATTGCCTGTTAACTAAATTATACTCATGCAACTCAATATATCATAGGGAGGTATTTCTATTCTAGAGAGCAGAAAAGCTTGAGAATATTTATTCCAGGAGTTCACACTTGTCCCCCTTAATAAGTGGCATTAGACAGAAGGGAGCTGTAATTAAATCAGACTTAAGCTGGTCACATTGATCCCTTGCAGAAATTGATTAACTTAAGCTAAGCACAAAACCAGGTTAATTCATTAAGTGGTTGCACGTTTGCAGGTTCTGGACCCGAAACCCTGGTCTGGATACCCATGTTCGTAAGTTTCAACTCCATCAGTTAAATCCGACACTTGCTTAAAGAAAAACTACTGCATCACGTCCTTGCAAAAGCAGAGCAATTTGTTAGCTGCAGCAGTACTCAGTGACTCACAAACGCATCAGCAGTCTTCCCTGCTAACCAAACAGAACACAGCTTTTCAACATGGATACAATGAGCAACTGCCTCTTTACATCATTAGGTGATTAACTCTGGTCTCACAGGATTTTATCCTACTTGGAAATCACCTATGCAAGAGTTTGGCCCATGATCCAGGGCTTGGTAACATGAAAATGAGAATGTTTTGTATACTTCTAGTTGAGACTGGCTACTGACTTATTTTTAGGCTTAATTGCTTACATCCTTAGGTAAACTGCAGCAAGGAAGGTGTAGGAACTCTACAGATATGCAAACTTCAGGGCACTTGTTTTTTTTCAAACTGTAAGAATATTGCAGGGCAATGATTGCCCTTGGAAGCGATCTCTGTAACTGACAGTTTTTAAGGATAAGTTAGAAAAATGTGTTTGGGGGATGATTTTACGTGGAGGACAGGATACTATCCTCAGGATTCCTTCCAACTCTATGCAAAACACTGTTCTTGGTACCACCAGTCCTTGCCAGGAAAGGGAGCTATTTGCTTTTAACAAAGGATCATCCTTGATTTCTTCTAAGTTTGTGTCAGCTAATCTGTTGGGCTAGCAATTCTTTAAAGAAGAGAGAATTGTTATAGATTTAATCCATTGGAAGATGTTTGTATGGGATGGCTAAATATGCTTCTTCCATTATTTCATGCTGCTTACCTTTAAGGCAGGGCAAAACATATGTCCAAGCTGAGGGACGTGAGACCTCTTTCTCCAAAATTCTATTATTGATTCAGAAGTGTTGTGATGTTTTTGCTTGGTTGGTTTTGCCTGTTTGGGGTTGTTGGTTCCCCCCCCTCCCCCTTTTCTTTTACACTGCTCCAGCAACTGTGTTTTGCTGGAGCAAACAATTAGAATTTGCTCAGCCAAGAGAGGCTGCAACCCAGACATGAGAAAGAGCGTTTGCAAGTTTTTGCTGAATGAAGGGGAAGATCTGTAGTACTCCACATGGAAGCACTGCTGCAATTGCGCTACCCTTTTGGATTCAGCTAAAGAGAAGCAATTTCTTTTTATCACTGCTGGCTACTCCAGCCATGAACTCCATTCTCAGTCTTCTCTGCTCTCATTCTTGCCCTCATTTTTACCAAACCAGGTGACAGCCACATCCTCTTACTACGCATTCTACAGAGAGATAGCAGTAACCATGTTAGGTGATCACCTCTAACTGCTTGCTGATTGGGTTTATTGACAAATGCAGCCATCTTACTGTAGAAAGCACAGATGCTGCCTCAGCTTCATTCACATGAGGCAACTCTTGTACTAGGAAGGTTTTCCCATAGTATCTCTAAGGGGAACATACCCCTGGTGCTTCAGCATTTGTGAGATTTTAGCCCAGCTCCAGTCAGAGGTGCTAAAGAAGCTGTTTTCTTTCCATGAGGGACACTGGCCCCAGGGGCTCCTCTCTTGTATGTGGTAATAGGAGAAAGAGGGGTTATAACTGGGCCAGTAGCAAATCACAGAAGAGAAGGGTTTCATGCTGTGCTCTAAGACAGAATAAAGGAAAGTAGCAGCTGATGAAAGGATCAAAAGATGTTAAACTTGCTGGGGATGAAATGCCTGGTAGGAGAAAACAGCAAGCACTCCTTGATACCCAGTCAGGCACTCTCTTCCATTACTGTAATGAAAGTTAACTCACACCTGCATGCAATCATAGAACTGGGTGGAGAGCTGTGTTTTGAAATGATACATGATTTTGTTTCAAAGGAAGAGAGTGGAAAACACTCCCTGAAGCTGGGGAGTAGCAAAGGTAAGTGCTGGGTAGTCTGGAAAGAGAGCAGCCAGAGCAGGATTAATTATATCAGGCCATGAAAAACTTGTGAGGGGATTAAGGCATGTCTTACGCTGATGTCTGATACATTGCAGATCCTACAACCACCTCCTCGTAATAAAAGAAACACATAGAATTCACTGTTTCTCCTTACATTAAAATCACCCCCTCCTACATTCACATCATTGCTGTCAGAAACATCTTGGTTCTCCACACCTAAGGGGACACAGAAAAAAACAACCATTTCTGCTAAAAATAGAGTTTTTTCCAAGCCATATCTATTCAGACCTCTTTTCCTCCAAAATGTAGGATTATTTTTATTTTAATTTAATCTCATATCTAAGTAATTCTAGTACTGCCACATAAACAAACTGTAGCATGGGAAAGCAGAAGCTTTCCCTCCTCCAGAGTTCGCACTACTGAGAGAGGGCCACTTAGAGAACCAGACCCTGGAAACACACCCAGAAGAAAGTAGTGACTTAAAAGGTTTCTGTTTTGAAAATCCACTGCTCTCAAAAACTTTAAGCGGAACGGTAGAGCTGCCTATAGAGTTGAACACTGCTTAATCTGAAGCTGTGTAACAGAAGCACAAGGCTGCCTCACACACACACGCAGAGCCTTTGAAGACCCATTTATGTGGTAAAGTATGTCAAGCAATTTGGAGAAAACAGGGAATAAAAAGGTCAAGGTTCAGACAAATCTGGATCAGCTGAAAGATCTAGTCTTACACCAAGGTGGAGACAGGATAAAAGGTAGGGAGTTTGGGTTTTAATAAAGGTAATTTTTAAAAACAAAAAAAGAGGAATAGACACAATAGGGAAGAAAAGTGTGCATTTACAAGGCGGTACATGAAATCCTAAGCAGGGGGTGCAGTTTGAAAGACTCTGTGCTATGACTGCATGAACTTATGACCAGATTTGTACCAATAGAAGGGGTCATTCTGCAAATAAGATGTGACTGGGCATGCAGGCAATATATCAGGGATGGATTCATGCTGAGAAAGAACTAGAACACCCTGATTCCTTCCCAGAGTGTGACATCCACCTGCCTACATTCAATTAGTGCAGATATCTATTATTGTGGGAAAGCTTTCTCTTTCCCTCACCCTCTGGACCATCCTCCTACCATGCTATGCAGTAAAACTGAATGATTTGAAGGACAAGAAAAGCTGAAATATCTTCATTCTTTTCCCTTTTATTACCAATGACACACAAGATGATGATGGGAAGGACAGCCAAAGAGAAATGCCTTCTTCATAGGAGCAGCTTCTCTTCCTGGCAGAAGCAGTTGATCTTCCCTTCTCCCATACTTTTACTGTGTTGTCTGTTTAGACCAAAGTCACCTCAGTGCAAACAACAATTCTGCTACTTGCTGTGCAGGCGCCCAGCACTGTTCAGCATCCAGCACAATGGGACTTCAGCATCTGTTTTCCGCTAATCCCTCGCAAGTATCAATAACACACACAGTAGAAGAAATTCCAGTAGGCTGGAATCACTACACAACACAGAGATGTTCAGAGTAGCACTTCTGACTCATCCCATCAGGAGGCAAGGAGTACAATGGCAACACTCTAGAATTCTCTGACATGAAATGCCAGGTTACAAAAAATTATGACATCATGGGGAGCCCTGCCACTTAAGATCTTTGACAGATGTGTGCTTGTGAGGACCCAAGTGTCGTAATCACACCCTCAGAGTCATTACAAACCCCTTTTGGACCTACAATCACAGCAGGACCTAACACTGCTGCACAGCACTGTTATCAATGGTACTTTTCAGATTTAGAAAAGAAACCTTTTCTGATCCAAGACCACAGGTCCAAAGAGAGCCAGGGTTAGTGTGACCTACATTGGGATGATGCAAAATAAAACCTGGTCCTTCATTTCTGTTGTCCATCTACAGCTCTCAGTGCTTTTTACTAATATTAGTAGACCAGTGACCTTGCCAACCATATCACAGAAATAATTTTTTTTCCCCAGATATTGCAAAAGCTACGTCTACTTAGCAGATGAGAAGACATAATAATAAGAAAATTAGACATCCAAGAAGGCGATTAATATGAAACTTTCTAGTACTAGTCTAAGGTGAACTTAGAGTACTGAGAATCTACTGCTGCAGGTGTCCCCCCTCAAACAGGGGCAAGCAAGGACCCTCAGCACACATGGCTGCCTTTCATCCCAAGTTTGGGCACCATGGGCTATCCCTGCAGTTCAAAGCTGCAGGCAGTCCTTTCAGTCCACAAAAGACTCAGCAGAGAGACATTGCTAAGACTAATGAGAGAAGAGACATCTTGTGCTGAAGCACTTAACACTTGCCTTCCCAATCAAGGTCAGAGACAAAGTGAGAAACACAACTCCATTCACCCAAGTTAACTTCAGATACCTGAAAGACATGGTTTTCGCAAGGCCCAAGGTTCAACAGTTTTGGTCTTTTGAGGAATCTAAGCAGTATGCTGAAGAAAGGAGCCGTTTAGAAGATTTATGTCCTGTTACTGCTCCCTTCAAAAGACACTGCTGACATGTGCTGCCTTGGCTGTCAGCGTTGGCAGTTCTTGGTTAAGAACATGATATAATCATCAGTGTATTTATCAGCAGGGACAAAAGACTAAAATGCATTTGAACAAGGGGGAAAGGGCGGGGGATGGAGACCTATGATTAATTTTAGAAATAACAAGCTGCAAGTTGCACAGTCACAAAGCGGAGGCTGGAATGCAGTTTTCCAGAGTTTGTAAAGACTCATTTAATTTCTATAGAAACTGAGCAGCAAACAGGTAATTTTCTCTGCAAATTGCTTCTATCACTTCTGCAATGCTCTGCAAGAGGAATGTATTTCCCCTGTGTCTTCTTAATCCCCTCTTATTTTCATTATAAATTTAATTAAGCTCTTCTAGAGAACATCCTATGACATACGAGCTGAGTTTTGTTTTTCTGTCAGAGTGATGGCAGAAACGAGCTGCTGAATTGTGGCAATTGGATTTCTTTTTCTTTGTGTAAATATTTCAAATGATACGAGTAGTGGAGATATTCACTTTCCCCAGATGAATCAGTGCAGCTGAAGTTAAGAGAAAGCACTGTACAAAGAAGGTCTGTGTTTGAAGCATGCTTTCCAGCCAGTCCTTTCCTGCTGTGGACGATACCTGCAGCTGCCATTTTACAGAACATCTCAAGAGCAGACTGTCTCTGCGCAAATCAGGTAAATGCAAGCAAGTCTTGGACCTAAGCTTCAAATTCAGCAATCTGCACAGCAGAAATGAATCTGGAACAGTATTTTGCTCTTTGTCGTGAAAGTGGCATTTAAGGATCTCCCCTAGGTTAGAGCCCAGATGAACACCTCTTCCTCTTGATAGCTTATTCTTTCTGTGCTCACCATCATCGCAGGATATTATTATTCCAGGGAGGACTTTTGTGAGTGTCCTCTTTGTTTTACTTGGGACTGGGTACCAAGCAGCACATGCTGTATTATCGAGGTTTATTAGAACATAACTTAAGTGGGACACTTGTTTTGGTTTTCTCTTTGCAAATTTTAAGATTCATTGTAGGCTACTTCTCTAACATCCTGCTTATTTCATACAGTCAGTTGACACTATACAATTAAATTTTTCAATTTACTAGTGTCCCAAGTAACACAAATTATGTCTGAAGACAGATATTATAATTACCATTTATGTTACCGTGTAGAGCTCCTCAAAACAGGATCTAGGCTGTCTTGTGTGAAAAACAAATCCACACTCCCCTCCCTCCCAGTTTTCCATTTAACCAAGTGACAGTTGAGGACATCTGCCTTTGCTCCTGTGTGATAAGCGCTGGTGGAGTCACTGATACAGTAAAGACAGAAGTTTTGCGAAAGCTTAGCACTCACACCTCAGTCCAGATTTCTGAAAACCCGTACGACCTGCTCTCTATATTTTAGCTACAGGGTTTTCAGAGCAGGATGTAAACATCAAAAAGAAAACCCAGACCATCCTTACTGAATAATTAAGCCCTTAATGCCTGTTGCTGCTCAACATGAGGGATTCTGATGTCACAAACCTTTCAGCTTCAGTTTCTAACAAGAGGGGGAAGCAGGGAAGCATGAAAAGGTCACGTGACACTAGCTGACATAATGGTCAAGTATGTAAAAACCACATTGATATTTCAAAAAAAGAAGTCATTCAGTTTCTATATCACATTAGCACACTCCCCAACTGCTTTTCTATTATTCCCCTCATCTTCCACTAATGCCATCGTATGTCTGAATACACAGAGGTCAGCAAGGGAGTGCATACATACGGATAAGGCACAAGGAAGTGATCCATGCTGCTGTTAATTCTCCTGTCTCTACAACTCCGTGAAAGCAACAATTGTGATCGATGCAGAGAAGCTGGGAAACATTCACTGTACCCAGCAGACAGAAGTCAGTCCTTCAAGCTCTACTTTCCCCTGCCCACCCCCCACCTGCTACTGAGAGATTAAAGGGAGTAAAATGAATACTAGAGGTTCCTGTCCCAAATTTGAGCCCTTAAGAGCACACCCTTAGAAAAGAGCAAAAAGCCAACCAACCAAACAAAACCAAACCCAAACCTCCCAAACCCTTCCCTGGACTAACTTCAGTTACCATTGAGGTTTTGGGCTGCTGAATTCCTGCCCAGNTTTAAAGATATTACTAGTACAGAGAGACCAGTATTCCTGCTGCCAGTCACATCCATCATTTTTCAGAATTTCAAGCATCACTGCTAAGAAAAACATCTTCAAAGTGATATTGGAGTAAAAATGTCACACCAAGGGAGAGCTATCTGTCTACGGCTCATACTTCTCTAATGTTATGCCTTTGACAGCTTAACAACAGCTAAACAGCTTAGGTCTCAGCAAGAGATTTCCAGGCTGTTTGAGTGTGAGAAATATGACATTTTAATTAGAGGCGAAGCTGCTGATTTGCTACAAACACCCCTCTGTTTGAGGCTAAGCACGAGGAATGTCATTTCTGCAGCACAGCACATCATTGCATCAACAGTGGCTGCACAGGTCTGAGTTTGGCACTTCCCACCAGAGCCCCAAGCACCACTGTGGTCAGTGATGTTGGTGTTAATAGGGCCTTCCACAGAGAAGCTGCCCATCTTCTCCACCTTACGCAGCAGCTACTGCCAGAGGTACATTAAATTGAGGGTCATCTTAACACAAAGACAGAGTAAAGCAATCCTTGTGTTAACTTTTTAGCAGTTTTCTCCTTCTCTTTCTCCCCCTGGAACCCAGATCCATAGTTTCTCCTGTCTACCATGTCCCATGTGCATCCCAGCAAATGCCTGATAGCTACGAGTCTGGCTGCTATCTGAATGATAGCAAAGTAGCAAAGCCACCTTGACTATAAAGCTTGTATCAAGGCATTGAGAAAGCACAGAGAACAGACAGAACAAGAACCATATCCATTCAGAGCTTAGCAATTGGGAGCAGTTCAGTGCATTAAATTGCAGGCTTTCCATGATTAATGAAAAATGGATATCCCCACCCACCCATCTCTCCGTGTGAAAGGTCCACTGGAGGAGGGTGGCACTGGGAGTCACTTGGGACCTTAGCATTCAGTCTGCGATTAGCTGTCTTCTCTCAATTCCTTGGGCACTGACTTAATGAAGAGATGTCATTAACCTCCCTCTCTTCCACTTCAACTGATGAGTAAGAAAAAGCACTAGCAGCAGAATTACCTCTTTCAAAATACTGCCGATCTCCATGCCCTGGACTGAAGACAGGGCACATTTAGCAGCCAACACTGGGAAACAGCTCTGGATTTCAGAGGTAGGTTTCAAAGCTAAACAGATGGCTTTAGCTCTTTGGCAGGGAAATACTGTAAAGTCTAAAAAAAGATCAGGGAGCATATTGAGCAAGTGATGCTCTACCATCATCTGAAGGGCAATTCTGCAGATGCTCTCTCCATGCATAGTGCCCAATGCTTACAGAAGTGAACACCATCCACAAACAGGAACTAAACTGGGAGCCATTTGAAATAATCCTGTTTACACATATGCAATCTTTATATTTACAATAATCTATCTCCCAAGGTGTCCCTAGGGAAGTACAACTGCAGAAAGAAAGGAAGAAAACTAAGGAGATATTAGCACAGGTGATTGAAAGCTCACTCCTTACTGTATGGCGGGTATAAGCTATATGGTTTTTTCGTCTCAATCATAGCAGCCTCTAATCCCACTCTGTACATCCCCTTTCCTCCTCCACCCCTTTGAAAACTTGCATCATAAGCTGACTCTGGCAGGTAGGCAAATAGTATTCCCATTCTTGAGGAATTTCTGAATACCCCTAGCTTGTTTCTGTTGCAATAAAAGGGTATGTTTTTTAGCTCCCTGCAAAATAAAACCTCGCCAGCATTTTAATTCATAACCTGCACAGCAGAAACTGGCAAATGCTAAAAATTAACTATTTTAGTATAGCTCATTTTAAAATAATATCTAACAGTTTTGCTTTGGTGTCAAAGCATCATGAAAAACAGTTTGAAGATTTTATGCATTAATATTTTAAGTCAATGTAAATATGAAAGTGAAATTAGTAGAGGTCGGACTTTTTAATCTTCTCGAGATTTGGATGATATCTTGCAGCACTTAATGAATCTTATCAATTTTTTTTTTCTTTAAGTAGCATCATCCATTTCCCCTCAGACAAGGATTCAATTGAAAACATCAACTATATCCCTTCATAATGTAGTAAAGTTAGCCTCTTGTACACAGCCAGAAGAAAACCTTTGGAAGGTTTCCTTCAGAATCTGAAGGCAGATAATTGCAAGGCCACATTGCAGAGGTGGTAATTGTATTCCCACTGTGCGAGGCAGGGTACTGGTCAGCCATTTTAATCAGGAGGCAAGCCTGGAAGCCAAAGACCCCTATGCCCTGGGATAGGAGGGGAGAGTAAACTGGGCAGCTTCCTGTCTTTGTGGTTCAGGAAGGGACCTTGCTCCCACATCTGCTGTTCTCCAGAGTTGCAGCTGATCCGGCGTCTTCCACAGTGAAGCAACCCACAGCCTGCCCCTGGGGATGCCCCCCGTCTCTATCCAGTTTATAACAACATACTCCTGACATGTTCCACTGGTCAAATGTCAAAGGAAAATAAATGCACGAGAAGTGACTAAGAGATTTTTAATAGCAGGTGTTGTCATTACAATCATCCTTCCTGATCTTTTATTTAGAGTAGTCCAGAGACTTCAGTGGGTTAGAGCTAATCTAAGGAAACGCATGTTGTATTACACAATGAAATATAGTTATGACTCACACATCACAGAGTAGCTTAGCTTTCATAGGGCATTTAAAACCCGATGTTCTGCTCTGTCCTGATCAAAAACCCGCCAGCTTTTCACAGACAATAAGCATTTCTCAGACACACCAAATCTGGAGTAAGTCACTGAACAGAATCTCCCTGCACTAGAGCAATTCTAGTTGTTGGCTGGGAGTCCCTTTCATATGCCATTCACCCTCGTTCACATGAGGTGAAGAACCAGTACATTTCTGAATGGCTGAAGCACTAAAAATGATATTGGAATACCAGCTGAGCAAACAAGAACAATTACTGATGTGCAGCTAGAGGAGACAGTCGCCAGCACAGTCACATTTCTTTTCAGTCCAAGCACAGCCACTGGATCTTTACCAGCTCTCTATTCAGACCCAGTAAGCCTATTTGGCTGGAGCCCACCATTCCCTCACTCTAGAAAGCAAATTACGTGTTTGCATTATTGCTTTGGCTTGCTTGCTGGGGCCTGAAGTACACTGCACACACAAACAGACTTTTCTAGTTCTCCATTTATCAAGGATAAAAAGCAACACTTGCTGAAATAGCGACTCCCAGCTAATAACATCCATCAGGAAAGATGCATCTTCTCCCCTGCAGAGCTGGGGATTATTTGTTTACATTGCATCACCTTTCCAGCTAAGATGATGAAAGAAAGTAATCATTCCAGGCACGTTTTGGAAGGGTTAGTAAACTGTGGTAGAACTGTCACAAGCTGCACAAAAGTACTACTTACCGTGACAAAAAAAATAAAAAAATTAAAAAATCAAGTCCATGAAATCTGTATGTTCTTCAGAAAAATAATCAGACTAGAGTATCTTCCCGATAGAGAGCAAAAATTCTTTCCCAGCAGACATAACTTAAACCTTGACCTGAAGACAGCCAGCTCCCATGTATCAACTGTTAAGCAATAACCACCTCTCTGAGGCTGAAGTCTCCTTCGCTCTCAAGCCAGCGTACTGAGTGACCTGTGCTGCTGCCTAACTTACCATTGAGCAATTTCCCTGATTCTTCACCTTCAAAAACAACCCCCACAAGTAAAACTGGACATCAAAATGCATTTGCCATAAATATTCTACTCATCTACAGCAGCATATTTTCAGCAGAAAAGATTGAATCTAGAGAATTTAATTCAATACCTTAAGCACCACTTTCCAGAAGACCCCATCTCCTCAAAGACTACAGGAAGACTCTTAGAGAGGAGCCTTTTAAGATAATACATCCAGCTGACTGTGATAAGCCTTATTTGTCTGCTTCCACAGAGTAAGTACCTGGTAATTTTCCCAGCTGCTCAGTGCTCTTGAAAAACAAAACCCAAAAAACCAAAAAAACACTACAAGAATCTGGGGTAACCCAAATTAGACAAATTAGATACTGCTTTTCTAAGTTGGAACTCTTTCAATCAGTCTATGAAACTCCCACAGCAGCATTTTGCAGTTAAGACTGGAGGTTATTGGCAGCCCTCATAGCAGGGAATAGGATTCAGAATGGCGTGTAATTTTTGGCTCATCCTTAGAGCCGTCTTTCTAAAGACAGCCTCAGTGTTTCAAAACTGATGTGTGGAGCCAGTAAATAAGTAATTTGAATGCTTAGGAAAAAAGCTCCTGGCAGGAAAGGAATTAACCTGGAATTTCTTTTCTCTATGTTACATCCATTTACTCTCTTTCTACTACTGATTTTCCTTCCTTCCTTGTTTTATTTTATTCTTGTTACAAAAATGAGATGTCAGAAAATCCAACACATTGCTGTACCATATGCTTAGTGTCTATTTCCAGCAGCAGGTGAGAATCTCATGATTCAATTCCCACCTGTGGCAAGGCCATTTTACACCAACCTGCTCTAGAGGAAAACATGGAATAAAAGCAAGAAACTCTGGGGAAGACATGTTTATAGATTGCCATGCACATTTCCAGCATTGCAGATATGAAAAGGAAGTACATATATCTATCCCTTTCCATCCTTGCACAATAAGTATTAAAACAGGAAAGCATCACCTAAAGTCAGCATCACCAAGCCAAAATGTTCCACAAGCTTGGACAGACTGGAAAATAGCTTGTCAGCTTCCTTCTGCTCCATTTTCTTTTACTCTTTTAGTGTTTGTGCTTAGAAACTTCTGTTAAAAAAATAATAATAATTTAAAAATTCCTGTAATAACCAGGTGACAGGATGCGCTGGCTTAAGGCACAGCACCTGATACTGGAAAAGTCAAGTCATAAATGCCAGGCTGGATAAATCTACAAATCTGTCCTTCCCGGAACAAATTTGGGTCTTGAAATCTTAGCATTGTTCACAAGAGTCCTATTCCCTGATTCATTCATCAACGAGTCCTTGCCCTGAAGCAGTGTGATGATGTTTTCTCTCTGATGTCTAATTGCCAACTGGAGGGCCGTACAGCCAGTGATATCTTCTACGTCAAGCAGAGCACCAGCCTTAATCAAGGTCTTTATAATAGCCATATTGCCCTTGAGGACAGCAAGGTGCAAGGGGGTCCAACCCATTTTGTTCTTAACATTAACATCTGCTTTGCACTCCAGAAGATTGATGACAGTCAAAAAGGAGCCCCGCTGGACTGCAAAATGGAGGGGGGCCCACCCTGACTTCTCAGCTATGTTGGGATCTGCCCCACATCTCAGTAGCTCACAGACTACTGGCTCATCACTGTAGCGAGTAGCCAAGTGGAGTGGTGTCCAGTCCATGCTTCCTTTGGCATTCAGTTTTGCACGGCTATCTTTTAGCAGGTGGATGATTTCAATGTGTCCTTTGAAAGAAGCCAGGTGCAGGGGAGTCCAACCTTTGTCTGTCCTTAGCTCCACATTAGCTCCATATTTGATGAGTTTCTCACAGATGAGATACTTCCCCCTCACCACAGCCAGGTGCAGGGCACTATAATGATTTTGATCCAGGCTGTTGACAGAGGTTCCATTCTTCAGCAAATAATGGACTACCCTGAATTTCCCCCTCTCCACAGCAACATGAAGTGGGGTTCTATGGTTCTTCTGCTTTTTCTCCAGGTCTGCTCCTTGATTGGCAAGCAGTTTCACCAAGCTGACGTGTCCAAAGCAAGCTGCCACATGGAGGGCAGTTTTGCCATCAACCTCCTGGGTGTTGGAGTCAGCCTGGCGAGATAGTAGCACTCGGGCCACATTCTCAAAGTTGTTTTGTGATGCCAGGTGCAGAGGGGTCCATCCATCGTGCTCTTGAGCATTTACCTGTGCCTGGTGGTCCAGCAAGAGGCGTACGATTCTGTCGTCCCCATTCTGAGCAGCAAAGTGAAGAGGTGTCCAGCCATCATCATCAGGCATATTGACGTCTGCATCATGCTCTATCAGAACTGAGCAGATCTCTGGTGATCTATTCTGAACGGCCATAATGAGTGGAGTGTAGCCACAGACTACCTGGCTGTTCACATCAGCTTTACAGCTCAGGAGAAACTTCACTTTTTCCATGTTTCCCTGGATCACCATGAGGTGAAGCAATGTGAGGCCATTTTCATGGACTCTACAGATTTCCTCAGACAGGATGTCCTCCGGACTGTAAGAAGGTGGGATATGAACCTCTCGATTATCACTTTCTAAAGGCAGGGGAAACAAGACAGGAGAGAGTAAGACCAAGTGAAACAGCTTGATGTGCACAGGATGGGAGGTGAACATGTGAATCTTCATAGTATGAAAGCAAATAAAAGTCACTTTAGAGATAGGGAATATGAAATGAGACAAAACGGTTGCAGACAGTCTCTTAGAAAGCAATGGGACATTTGGACTCTCCCTCACAGGAACTATAGCCACTATTTTCTGTATAATTCATTTTCCTTAAATTAAAAAGAAAAAATTACCCCTCATGGAAAACTTTCTTGAGCCACATCCTTATCACTGCAGAGCAAGGAATTAAACTGGTTTTTATAGGCTTTCCTTTCTTTATTTTTGAACGGTAGGAAAAGTCCCCTACTTACCACCACTTCTGGTGTCTTGGGGGAAGGCAAATTCTTCTTTGTCGCTCTCATTTTCAGGAAAGGGAAAAGAAGAAGGCGTAAGGCAACGTAGCGTATTTGCATTCTTTAACGTTTGCACAGAGTTCTTTGTTATTGCCCTAGAATTTGGTATTATCTCCCAAGTATTTTTTTATCCAATCCTGTTACTGCATCCAAAACTCAGCAGAGCAAATCATACCACTAACAAGAATGTGGGAGCCTGAAAATTATCTCAGGATATCAACGAGGTGTTTCCTCCTCTTACTCATTTGCTCCTTATTGCAGCACATGCCCATGGCAGCATCCCAGCTGGTAGTTTTCTTTGTTTTATAGGGAACCTAAACAAGCCCACGTCCTCAATGCTCTATACTCTGGCATTTCGTTTCTCGATGACTGCACAACAAAACACAACTTGAAAATCGCAACAGTTCTCAACTGCTGCTTCTCCCTGTAGGAAGCGGACTTCTAGGCACAATTACACTCCAGTTGCTGGGTTAAAATTGTGACTATCCGGACACCCAATTTATTTCTTAGTCATAGAGATACAGGACTTTAAAATGTTTATCTGATTTTTTTTTCTTTTTTCTTCTAGGAGTGCTGTTTAAAACTCAGTTTAAAAATCATCATCTGAGCACAAATCCCAGTACCATCAGAAGAACCTCCATGGTTCTGTGGTTCCTTGAGCTTCTTCTAATGACTGAGGCCTACATAATAAACCCATTTTATCTGAACAGGTAGAAAGAAGGGTCTTCCTCTCAGAATATCACCTGGAATGCTGGCCAGCTTGCTGAATTTATTTGCAAGCTACCTATTCCCCTGAATTAATTACAGAGGTACAACCTCTGCAAACACACTGCACAAAGGTTGCTGTGGCCTCCTTGTTGTCTGATGATAAACAGTGATGAGTGAGGAAATACATTCTGAAGAACCAGTAAGAACAGGGAAAGGACTCAGCGAAATCTCCTGAGTCCTGGGAAGCCTTACTCACTTGCCGGTTCCCGGAGATGGCAGGCTTGTGGGACATCTTCCTAACAAGGCGCTCATTCTCTGGATCTACTACAAGGCTTTGTATCAGCGACAGCAACATGTCTGTTTCTATGGGGATATCTACCAGAGCAAAAAGGCTGTTAGCTGTGTAGACTACCCAGATGTTCAGAGCCCAGTACTACCCAAGGCTGTGGAAGTCTTCCATGTACCCTTACATGGGGAGGAAGGAAAGAGGATGTGCTGACAGCAAATAGGCATCAAGTATTTCCAAGGCAACAGGCAATTTAACTGGCAAAGAGTTATATACAAGCTTATGCCCCACTCATTAATCCATGCAGCTAACCCTTTGTTAATCCATATCACAATCAGCTACTACACCTGTAAAGCTTGGCCTTTGCTTAGGGTCTTGGTCCCAACACCTCTTCATTAAGTCAACCATCTGCTGGCATTCTCCTGGCCAGTCATCACTGACAGGCTCTAGGCAGGGCCTCTTTCCTGCAGCAACTTTGACTATAATGGCCATCATGTTGGCTCCTGAAAAAAAAAGCCATATGCGTTGGGCTTTTCCCCTGTGAAGACAGCTGTAATAAACATTTATTAAGTGCAGAGCATATTAGAAGAGTTCATATTTACCTGCATAAGGTTTCTTCTGCATAAGTACCTCCCAAATGACAATTCCAAAGCTGCAGACAATGAGAGATCATGAGCAATCACTCCCATACGTACACAAACATAAAATTCACTTATTGCTTTCATCTTCTTGAGAAACGGGAAAACTAGGAAAGAAGCTCTTCAGGACGGAAGGCTTTCATCCCCCACGCTAAAAGGACAACAGCTTATGAATCATCATACACATCTCTGATGCCTCAGTGAAAGTGTTGGTGTAGTGAATGAGGGACTTAAAGCATTTCTTGTGAAAGCCAGGCTCTCAGTGCCTTTTTTCCCCAATTTATTTCCATAGGGTTTTAGAGCCCTTGACTACTGGGGCTCTAAACCCAAGAAGCCCTCATTTACTTCTCGTCTTGGGTTACTGTGCAGTGTAGAGGCTAAGGAGCTGATGAACTTCCAGAACATATATGTGGCTTGTGTAAGTGAGCTGCAAAGCACTTTTGCCAAATGGAAAAAGTGAAGTTGAAATCTCTCCACCTGTTACTGACCAAAATGAAGCTGAATACTGAAATAGACAAGCAATATTACAGTTGTTTGAAAAACAAAAGTCAAAATAAATGTAAGCAGCAACAGCTATGGAAAAGCAGACACTGTCTGTTCTGTACTCTGATCTTTCTGCAATAACTTCTAGCAAACTAAGAGGGTACGGTGGAACCTAAGGCAATACAGTCTGCAGCTCGCATGGGATCAGTGCTGCAGAGGTGCATCTGGTAAGAGATGATTATCCACAGGTAATCCTACTCCCCACCACTGAGGGTGGAGTACCACGTCCCTCCCAGTGTGCTCCCCACCAAGGACATTATGCAAGGCAGAGTACCAGAATAGAAAAAAAAATGAGGCAATATGCCAGGCCCTCTTGCTCTGTGTAAGAGGTAGGTGGTAACCCCTTGTGACCAGTGAACAGAAAGGTAGGCCTTACCTGTACACATCATATTTGATTCCCGGGGGCTTGCTGTTCTGGAGAAACATTTCGGGGGGGATGTAGCTCAAAGTGCCTCTCAAAGCAGAGCTTTCAATATATTGCATTCGGCTAGACTGCTCCATCCATTTTGATAGCCCAAAGTCTGAGATCTGTTAGCAGAAAAAAAACCAGAGATCCCTCATAATGCTCACAATCTCACCCCTTCTTATTTTAGCTGGGAGATACCTCCCTCCTTCATGAACAGGGATATGAGGAGATCTTTTGCAGCTGAAACTTCATAAAACCCTCGTAAAATTGTAGTCAGTGTTTTTCACTTAGTCCAGATCATCAGCATTTTCTCCTAAATTGAAGCCTTAAACTCCCAGTTTTGGCACAGATCACTTGTCTGCTCTTCAGAATATCAGGTAATTTGTTTACCAGCTGCTTCTTATAAGACACGCTGGTCAATCTTTCCTTGAGCGCTCCTGAAGAACCTAACTTTTTAGGATTCCAGACTTAATTGGCAAAAATAACCTCTCTCTTATTTAGAGAAATAAGCTCTCCTTACAAGTCATACCTTGACATGCATATTCCCATCTAGGAGAATGTTCCCTGGTTTTAGATCTAAGTGCAGCAAAGGAGGTGTCATGCTATGCAGGAAATTCATAGCCAAGCCCATCTCATGGATAACCCGGAATTTGAGCTGCCATGACATTTTGTGAGTGGGAAGAATTTTCTCCAAGGACCCTCTTGCCATATATTCCATCACTATCCCCAAAGGACTGTTGCAGATGCCATAGATAGTGACAATATGCTGGAATTTTATTTTCTCCATCTTGGTTGCCTCTTCCATTAGACAGTTCATACTGGTCCTGGAAAAATAAAAAAGATAATTGACACCATTTCTTGGTTCTAGAAAATAAGTTACTGTATAGTAGCTTTGTGACATCCAGCATTTCCAAGCAGCCTTGCCTACCCCAAAAAGATTAATTCCGACTTTCCCCTTGAATTGCTGATATTGTAACCATGTTGTGACCTTTTGCGGACTAAAATCTAATATACAAGGTGTCCTGACTTTTCGAAATGAGCTGAGGATTTATTGGGCAAATTCAACCACTAGGCTCCTAGAGAAAACCACCAAAACTTCCATCTTAGTCCAGAAGACCTTCAGTGATCACAGAAAGCCTGGTCCACGTGCTTATCTTCACACTGTGGTGAAATTCCTAAGTGATGTTTCCCTGAAAGCATGGTATCAGGAGCAGGCACAGCGTGGTGAACCATGCCTTTTCCATATACCACATGTCCTCGTGGTAGCCTCAGTGCTAGCCTGCACGCTGCTTGCAGGCAGCCAGGGTCCAACGACACACCAACCTGCTGAGCTTGAGTAGGTGGAAGGCTGCAGGGCCAGAGGGCACGGCCTTGGCCATTCCTCTGCCTGAAGCTTTCTGCTGGTGAGCAGGGTGAGTCTGGCCCCAGAGGGACTCTAGGCATGTCTGTCCGTTGTTGCCAGTTGTGGCAGACCTGTTTCACTAAATCTTTAAACATTTCCCAACCTGCTGAACGAGTTGGGGTGCTGGGAGTGTGCTGACAGCAGCCAAGCAGTAAAGTGCCAAAACTGCATTTAAAAAGCACACCCTGGGAATGAATCTGAGCTTGCAACAATGTTATGCCACGCCAGTAATAGCTCTAAACATAGTTAGATAAGCAAATCCTTCTAAAGCAAGCAGAAACAGCCACTGAATAATAACCCTGGTGAACAGAACTACAGGACTGATGCTGGCCCTTCTCACAACCCCTGGGGAAAGGAAGGAGTTTTGGTACAGCCGTAGTGCAGGACAGCACGGTCTTGCTTTGTAATCCGGAACTCACAGGCCTTACTGAAAAGTGTAAGTCAGAGCAGCTTCAAAGCTGTTTGGAAGTATGTAAGGGGTAGGAAAGTGTTCTTTTCACTCCAACACTACAGCAGAGTGAAAAGTTGTTTAATGACAGAATAGTACAACTTCATTCTCTAGGAGACCAGTAGAGTAACTGTTAGAGGCAAATGTAGTTAGATATTTTTCCCAACCTCAGATTTCAGATTTAGTTTTTCAAATCATGGTGATTGCAAAAATAGGTGTGGCTTTGTTGGTTTTGTTTGTTTTGGTTTGGTTTTTTAAAGTAAAATTAAAAAAAAAAAGAATCAGTGAACATTTCTGTTCACATTCAGACATTCTTCTGGAGTGTATGCTAGAAATTCAGATAATCCACGAAAGCCCTGTGATTATATAATGAAATGATATATGCAGGAGTAACTTGATTAACTTGACTGATCTTTTTTTCCAAAAAGAGAATAAAATGTAAGCAAAACGTTTCAAGACAATAAGCAGTACAAACTAAAGAGGACAGTCACTGCTCAAATTGAACCATCTCAATTGTTATCAGTAACATGCCAAGAAAAGTCATATGAGCATATGATTTTTTTAATCAGGCAGGATCCTTCCAACTTGAACAAAATACAATTTTAGAATAAGTAACTTCATTAACTCATTGTTTTTTCATCAGGACTGCCTGTATCACATGTGGTATTGGCAGTGGCTGCGATTACCTGGCTCTGTTTTATCTCCACACCTAAGGCAGTCAGCAGAAGACGCTCTGCATGTGAGAGAGAGCAAAAAGTAAACTGAAGATGCAGGCGCACCATCCCACCAAGAGAAAAGAGCGTATCTGGAGGGTGAGACAAGTGAGGGAGCAGAGATCTCTGTGAGCCCAGCAATAACAGCTGGAAATCCTCTGTCCCTCAGCATTCAGCCAGGTGATTTTAATGACTAATTTAGTTTAATAGATACTCATTAGTCCAAAGATCCAGTGAAAGTTCCAAATAAGTAATCAGGCTGTTTGTATGCACCTGCCCATGTTTAGTTTAAGATGCCTACTTCAGCCTCCAGATCTCAACACTAATTGTTCCGAATAAGTATTCCTTTCCCACTTGCACACGCACATCACGCCAGACAGAAAGACACTCTAGATCACGTTTTTCCCCCCACTCTCTCTGTATACTAAAAACTTTACTTCCTGGGGAGAAGCAGCCACATGAACATTTTCTTCAGGGTTTCAGGACCAAATCACCACAGCTAGCTCTAAGTGACAGTTTGAACTGTCACTTAGAGCCAGAAGAGACCACACAGTTACCTCTCCACGCTGGAGTCCTGTAGCAGGTACGGAGAGCATTTCACTGCATAAACTGTTCTCCACCTCTTGTGCTTGACTTGGTACACGTGCCCAAAGCCTCCACTGGCCACTTTAATCCAATCTTCTTCAAAATCCTCCTTAGTGAAAACAGTTAAACTGCCCAGTTGCTGGTCTTTCTCCGAAGTCATGACCAAAAAGGCAGCCTGACAGTCTGCCTCCTGCTCAGATGGTATCAGAGAAAAATAAAGCAGCTCTTCCTACTTCTGACTTACAAAGGGAGGGAGGGAGTTACCCGAGATGAGCCATGTTACTGCCAAGAGGTGGATTCCTAGTGCCACTCTAATTTGGTATGCAGAGGAGCTGCCTTAATTAATTACAGGCACTCTGGTGGTGCCGGGCTGGGTACGTGTCTGCGCTTCCACAAAGCTGCCCTAGTCTCTCATATCCAGGGCTGGGTGGGCAAATGCTGAAAGAATACAAGAGGAAAAATGGTGCAATGCAACAATCCTTTAGCATTTGCACTGTGCTGAAGAGGGGATTCCTCACCTAAGGCATCAGTATATGCAGGGTAAAAGTGAGATGGGCTGATACTTAAAGGGAAGGAAGGCCTTACACAGGAAGAAATCCACAAGGCTCCTGTGCAGCATTGCACATGAGCCAGGCGAAGAAGAAAAGTAGAAAACACTCTGAAAAGATAAAGAACAGGGAAGACCCCAGAGCTAGCATGTGGCAAGCATGAGAACGTGAATCTAAAAAAATACAGCAAAAGGAGAAAATGCAACAAACACGGTGAGCCAGAGTGGTTACCTGAGGGATAAAGTATGCCATTGAATACCTGCAAGGGGCATTCGAAGAAACAAGAGAACACTGAAGAGCTGGTCTGAGCGGTTAAACCATTGACATGTGAGCACTGGTAACAGCATCCATGCTTTTAGTTGTTTTATGCTTTCAGTCCCCAGCTGTAAAAAAGGTTTGATGACACTCATCCAGGTCTTGTGCCTATAAGCCTTTAATGACTTAGCACAGTGACTATAGAGATAGTACGTCAAATACAAAGAGATGCTGGTTTCCTCAGCACTACTGCAATACAAATAATAATTAATATTTCTGAAAAGTAATTGTCATTGATTCTCGACCTGGAATTTTTAGCCAGATATCAGATCTGAAGAAATTCCTGGAGGAAGACTCATATGGGTGGAAGTGCAAGTGCGTTTGACACAAGGTACTCTGGTGACAGCCCATTACTCACAACTGTGAGGCTTCAGGGAAAATAAAAAAAAAGAAAAAGGAAAAAAGCCAGCCAGGCTCTGCAGCCTTTTAGGGGGAAAAAAATCACCAAAGTCTGACACATGATTGCAATTGATTCCCTGCCCACCGAGAGTGACGTTTCTGCCCCAGGTACTGCCCCTCGCCACCTCCACTCCCATTTGCCAGCACTTGCCTACCTGCCCTCGCAGCTTCAGAGCTGAGGACAAGCATGACAGGGCTCCATTGCTCTGGGGTCAGACACAGGGAAGACAAAACCTTCCTGAAATTCGCAAATTTTATTGTAGGAAGCTGAGGAGAAAGTGGGGGACTAGAGGAAAACACTCCATAGCTACAGAGCAGCAGCAGCTGCTGTTTTACTTCCTCCACAGATCTTACAGCTGTGCTGCATTTCTTGGCAATTAGCTCAGGCACCTTCCAGGATCTGTCTCAACTTTAGTGGCATTGAAATCAAAGGTTAAGAAGTGAAGCAGTCATGCTGATCACCAACACCTCTGTTAATTCTTGAAATGAACCTTTCCTGCTTTTGCCCCAAAATTGGGCAGCAATTTTACCCGTCTCTGGAAACCACCACCTGATCTCCCCGAGATTCCCCTTTTAACCAGCCAGCACATGCAGCAAAAATTCCAATGGTTGGTGAAAGTTAGTCGCGTATGGCGTGCAATTTTGCTGGCATCAGTTACAGCACAGTTAGGCAGGAAAGTAGCTAACACAGTAACACACCAACACATGGTTGAAGAAAGCATTTTATTGGGTGCTCTCAGCACCGAACAGCAGGGAAAAGGGCAGGGACAGAGAAGAGGAACATCTTCTTCCAGAGGCTGAGGTCCAGTGGTGTCATCCCCTGTGCAGATGCTGAAAGAGAAGAAATTCAGAAGGGAATCCACCTCAAAATCCCTGCTCCCAAATACTCGTTCCCTGGCATGCACACAGCCTCGGAAGACACTCTGGGTGTCTGCAGAGCCCTCCCACCCCCCACAGCTGGTGCAGCAGGAAAGGACAAAGTAGTTTTCAGACAACTT
>VXBW01007602.1:0-77236 GCA_013400375.1 Thinocorus orbignyianus
CTTCCAGCAGGGGAGCTGGAATGACAGGGCTTAGCCAGGAGGCAAATGCTGGCCCTACAGGCAAAAGGGACAGGGTTGACCCCAGCCCTGGAGCCAGGTGAACCCCTCTGTGCAGATGACTAACCCAGGAGAGGCAGCCTACGGGAGAGTTAGTGACTCACAACAACAATTTCCTGGTGACTGCTAATCTACCTGATTTTATTTGTAGATGTGCATATAAAAGAAGATGTCAAAACCCTAACAAAGCGCACTTAATGCTCAGGCTTATATTATTTCCACAAGCTAATTAAGATCAATTCATCACACACCTCTTGAGGCAAAACAGCCATCTGAGATACCTGGGTCATCAAATGTTAAAACCACAACAAGGGCAGAATGGCAAAAAACATGAAATCCAGCAAACAAACAGCTCAAGCTCCATTCCCAGGGGCCAGTCCCTGGAGCGGCCACAGCTCCAGCTCAGAGCCTTCACAAGCTGCAGACCCCCCCAAAAGAGCATCAGGGCCTATTTCCTACAGGAAATAGAGAGAAACCAAAAAGCACTCTCCAGCAAGTAGGTAACTAGTTACAAAACATTTAACAACAGACTTCAGCTCTGCTTGACTGGGAGGGATGAAGTTTCCAGGCATGCTGTCCTAAATGCAGTCCTAAATGCTAGCTGTCAGTTGGGAAAACAGTAAAAATAGGAAAAAAAGGGTTTTTTTTTAAAAGGGGAAAGGACAGATTTTGGACTGGCTTAGGCTGCTGTCAGATCGTGTACTAATTTCCAGGCATTAGCAGGGTGTGTGCTGGTTTCTTTTTCCCAGTTTGGAAAATTCTTCTAGGGAAAAAGAGCAAAGAAACTACCACATAGATACCCAAAATGACACACCGGTAGGCAGTATAGAGGAAAGTGAAGTTCTCTTTTTAAACATTTTAGATCTGGAAATCCTAAGAAAGAAAAATGCCTGTTTCTGTTTAAAGCCCCATCCCTGTTGCTTAAATCTTGTAGGCACTTGCTGCACAACTGCGTGTCCCCCATAAGCAGAGACTTCTTGCTGTCAGGTACCAGAGGATTTTGGCAAGGGGTTGTCCTCAGGGTGGGAATGGGATCTGGAGAAACTTACTGCTGTCACAGTGCTTTTGGGGTGGGGGTTTTTCTTCTTTAGCCATGGGTCTGGCTGAATTGGAGGGGCGGACACACATTTTAGGCATTTCCAGATTTTCTCTGATCTAGTATTTGTCATCAAGCAATGCTGTGCATGATTTTCAGGGTATGGGGATGGAAAGCAATGATCACGAGAGGTGGGTTCAAACGCCTGCTTTGCTACTGACTGTTTGACTCCAGGCAAGTCCTGAAATACTATTCCTAAGAAAATATTGCTGGGAGGAATCTTGAGGGGTTGTCTTGTCTGTACTCCTGCCCAGAGATCCCAAGGAGTTCTACATACATCATTCAACCCTATTTTGCCTCACTGTTTTTACCTGTAAAGTACTGCTAGCAACTAATTTATAATGGAATCATAGGATGGTTAGAGGTGGAAGGGACCTTAAACATCATTCAGTTCCAACCCCTCTGTCCTGGGCAGGGACACCTCCCACCAGACCAGGTTGCTCCAAGCCCCATCCAGCCTGATCTTGGACACTTCCAGGGGTGGGGCAGCCACAGCTTCTCTGGGCAACCTGTTCAGGTTCCTGGAATTGTTCTCTCTTCTGAGAAGCACACTGAGATTTTTGCGAGGCTTCCTGTACAAACACAGACACACCAAAGAAAGGTACCGTTCTGCAAACCACAGCCTTTATATGAGTACATACAGCTTCAGTTTAGCTTAGATCCTTCTCAGTGTAAACACAAATCTCTGTTCTTTGAGAGAAAAGGATCCCACCTGCTTTTTAGCTCCAAAGAATTGGGCTAAACACAAAACTTCATTGTTTGAAAACCACCAATAATATTTCTAAAGGGAAATATGCTAATGCTGGTTTACAACTGAGGTCTCCATTCCCCCCACCCCAAGCAAGCAGCATTTATCAGAAAATTAAATACCACGAACGGGGTAAAGCACACTGCCCTGAGAAATTCTCACTTCCCCACAAAATAGTCTAGGAACACTTACAGAGGTTTGCTTAAACTTGCTAATTTAGGATCACTTCAGGTCCATACAAACTGGATTTTCAGGTCAACTCAATAGTCCAAAATTCAAGTTTCTCCTTCTAAATGAAGTCTATTCGTGATATATTTTTCATATTCTTCGTGGATCCAGCCTTTCCTCAGGGAAGTCAGCAACTGCCTGACCATCGATTTCAACAGTCATCAGGGCCAAGAAACCAGCAAAACTTGCCATTCCTAGCAAAAAAACCTCTGGGATGAAAATGGAAATCTTACAAGTGCAAACGCATTTCAGTGACAAGACCCATCTGTGAGGGGTGCGATGGGGCAGGCAGAGGATCTGACGGGTTGTCAGGAGGCACCAGCTCCGTTCTCACCTCGGCTGCTGACTGTGCAGTTTGGGGACAAATCTCTTCTGTTTTCCATCCTTGGGGTTTGCAGCCTCTCTGATAGAGAGAAACCTCAAGAAAATGCTTAGCTGCTACTGTAATAGATAAAGAGAGACACCGAGGGCTGTGGAAACGATCGCTGTGACAGTCTCAAGCGTGGGGGGCTTGGGTACAAAAAGCACAGACGTTCTCGAGGTGAGCTGGGAGTTCCTCTGCTATCAAGTAGCGATAGTGGGCTGTTCTCAGGTGGAGCAGCCTCTAGAAGAAGGCAGAGCACATGTTGTGTGGCATGTGAACAAGGAACCTTGGCTACACTGAGCCATGCCTACCTCCTGTCTGCAGCTGCCTACATGTATCCTCAGTTTTTCTACCCGAGTAGATTTTTTTTTTCATTTTATTTAGCAGGAACTTTGAGACATTCTTCCATTTATTTCTTATTCCCCAGCAGAGCAGCTGAGCCCCAGGGTCATTTTCTTCTGTATGACAATACTCCAAGTGGGATTCAGACAAACCCGTGATTTTTGTGCCTCTGGAGAACATTTTGCTGCAAAAAAGTACAGATATTTTAACTGGGTTTTTAAGTTTAAAAATTTGGGGGGAGGGAGGGAGAGAAGTAATTCTAATTTAAAGGGTCACAGATGAAGCATTCTTGGACTTTCAATCCTGTGAGTTGGATTTTTGGACATCCAGAACTAATGCATCTTTTATCAGCAGGCACGGAGGAGGAGGAGGTTATTGCAAAGATATCAATAGCAGCTTTCTGAAGTGGTTTTCAATTGGCCCTATTACCAAAGATCCGTACATCCAGCAGCAATCATTAAAATGCAGTATGTATTTACAATATAGAGCACAATTTATGACTGTAATGTCTCTCGCAAATCCCACTGCAAGTGGAGGAGAAAGCCAGTCATAGAGCTATGATGCCTTCAGAGACTTATATTTCACCATCGGCATCAATAACTCCCCCAAAGAAGCAAGAAGGTTGGGGTGGGTTTTCTTTATGTTCCGAAGGAAACTCCACAAAATTAATTCTGTTTCCCAGCTGCGGTGTACAAACATCAGACCACAGCCATATGGTACCGACTGCGGCCAGCGACTGCCTCGCTCAAGCTGTGCTTTTGTCAGCTCTCCCCAGCAAAGCAGGAGACAGGGTGGGTCAGCAATTCGGAGGAACGCCTCCTGGGAGAGAATGGAAGGGGATGCCGAAAGTGCCCTTTGCGATTCAGTAGGTGACGTTCTTGCTTCTAGGTTAATAGTGAGCCAACAGACCCCTCGCTGCACTCAAAGCCGCAGGAGATGTTGTCTTTCTGACACGGCATCAAACTAGGAGCTTCCTGACCACTTCCAGATAAGCACCCTGAGGGGACAACTCTGCAAAAGCAAGGAAGCCAAAGCCAACAGCGGCTGAATTTCTTCCTACTTTCTCACATACGTGTTGTTGATTCCTACCTTTTTCTGGAGAGCCATGCAACACCGCTGGGAAACAGCCCCCGGGCTCAGCGCGGAAGGGCCTGTAGTGGTAACAGGGATAAAGCTAGGAAAAGCTGTTGAGCCTTTTGGGTTGAGGTCCAGACTAAACAGTCACATTACAAATCACAGCCTTGGCTCACCCAGAGGATAAGGCTGTGGCCAAGTGCCTATTGCCATGGCATCAGGGCATTTTCTAGTTTTCCTCCTCTGAGCAGTATCATCCTGCACCACATCACTCTGTGATTCACATTAGAGGTTTAGCCACATATCACCTGCATAATGTACCAGCCACTTTCAGTCCCTCCTAGGACCAAAGCCACATCGAAAAGGGACCCTGGACATCCTAAGCCAAGCCCTTACTTGGGCAGCTGGAGTCAGGCAGGTCCTTTACTATGCGTCCCCTCCCCAAACGGCCCCATTGCCAGAGAGTTTATGGGCCACTTTGGCCAGTGAGCACACCTCAGGAGGGGAGAACCCATAGGGAACTGGAAAGCAGCCTGTTGCTCCAGCCAAAGTCCAAGGAATGAGGCTGTCCCTTCCCCTCCACCAGTATCACACAGCCCCTCCATCACTGCCTGCCCTTCCACACCCTTTCATGAGCAATGACAGCCTCCAGCACGGCTCCCCTTCTTCCCAAGATGAAAGAAACTTTAAATGCATGTAACTCTTGCACTCTACTTAATTAATCAGTTTTTGCATTACAAGTGAAACTTCTTTGATGCATGAAATATTAAGGAGGAAGAAAGGGGAGGGAGAAGGAGAAGGAGAGGGGGGAGTGGGGGTGGGGGCTCTGACTGCTTGAGATGGATGGACTAAGGGACCCAGAGGCTAAACTGCAGACTGCATCTGCAGCAGGACTGTCTGCCCAGACAGAGAGATGCCAGCGAGCAAAGAATCTTGCCTCTTGCCTCTCAAGCAGATGAGTTTTACTCCACATTCAAGCCTTACACACACTTGTCAAGGTTTGCTCACGCAGACACAGGAAGGGGACAGTGCCTGATTAAACTTTCATGAAAAATAATCTCTGGTTGATTCATTGGGTTTTGCTTTTGTTTTTTGGTGGTGTTTTTTTTTTTTAATCTTGTGATAGCTGCGAGAAAGCAAAGCAAAATGAGTCTTCGGTGAAAAAAAAACAAAAAAACAAAAAAAAACAAACAACAAAAAAAAAACACCCAGCTCTGTTTTGGAAAAGCCAGCCAGGCTTTTAGTCAGATGAGGCGCTCCCAAAGGATGGGGGAGCACTTATCTGTGTTACAGGTTTGCAAGTGCCATTTCCACACCGAACTGGGAAGGGGAAAAAGCAGAAATCCACACGTCAGCATGGGTATTACCACAGCATTCGATGGCACACAGCAAGAATTCAGTGTCACAGTACCACACGTGTACAACGAAGAGACACTTGCTAAAAAAAAAAAAACAACCCACACAAAACAAAACCACCCCAAACAAACAAAAACCCCCTTTTCTCCCAAAGCACCACACTCTATCAAAGTCTTCTGGCAGCTCTGCCCAAGAGTCCAGAGCAGAACCAGAGTTTTTTGCTTTCCACCCTGCTCCTTCTCAAAAACCGAAGAAAAAACTCGCATCTCTCAGACCAGACCTGCTTGTGCAGAACCACCAGTCTTGCCCTCCCCCAGAGCACCACAACAGGCTGCACAGCCCAAACCAAGCAACCAGGTAACAGGTTCTTCATAAAGACGTGGTGGTGTAGCCTGCATTAGCTGTATAAAGGGTAATAAATGAATAAATGGGTTAATTATATCCACCACAGAATTTAATTAGACCATCTCTGTTCACTCTGCTTCAGCCAGCATCTCAATTACAAATCTTTATTTTTAAGGTTCTACAGCTTGGACATAAAAATTTGCTCTGGGCTTAAACATGACACACAAGGTCTTCTGTCCAGGGACTGCTCCAGTCCTTTTAACCAATCTTTTCTTTTTCTTTTTTTTTTTTTTTAAAGGTCAGGTTGGGGAGACCAGATGGCTCCAGGGGAAGGTAATGAAGATGCAGGGCTTTTCTGAAAGAGGCAGCTGGCTTAAATTGTGGGCAGTTTGGTCAAACTGGTGCACTATTAAAGGCTGCTGGGTGAAACCATGCTCCAACTCAATACTCCCAAATCCTCCCTGCAGAATGAAACTGGGGCTCCTGCTAATTGCCATCCCCACTCCCCATCAGCAGAAAGGACTGCAGGGCTGGGGAGAGGGATCCCCCCCCCAGGAAAGTAGGGGGGAGCTCCCACACCTGGATCCCACCAAGGGAATGTGCTCCAGGGCTGGCAGGTGTGTGCCTGTGCTTCCCCAGCACAACCAGTCACCCCTCTCCTCCAAGTCCTGCACCCAGGGGAGGAGGAGGAGAGCTAGGGCACTGGAGTAGGAAAACATGGGCAGTGGGGGAAACAACACAGAAAGCAAATTAGAAAAGACTGCACTTCCTAAATTGTTATGATTTTGAAGGTAATTTAGGACCCGCCTTCTGCTTTCTGGAGTTGACTCTATTGAAATCCAGTACTTCTGTCTCCTTAAATGAGCTCTGAAATATTCTGATCATTTTAAAATGTCGATAGCTTTACACAAAAAACTAGAAAACATGTTTACCAGAAGCATAAGCATCTACAGGCTCAGGTCACATCCTCATTCAATCTGAGGTATGTTTTTTTTTATTATTCCCTCATTGAGTTAATTAGTTGATTTGCTTTTCCTGCCCTGTGCCAAACCCCCACCTCCCTCTGAGTGAAAACAATTGCCAGCAGGGACCAGTTCTCAACCACAAACCCCACCACCAAGGCTCCTCACCCAGCTAATAAAGAGTGTTACCAGCCAGTTCCCCCTGCAGAACAAGACAATCATCCTGTCTATAGGCTCAGCATATATTTTTCAGGGACATTGCAGATTCTTGTTAGTTTTCTACAAGCTTTGGCCACCCTGGCACATCAGTATGTTTTGTAAAGATTTTTTTTTTCCAGCCACCCCTTCCTCCCAGTATGTTCTTCTGCACATACTACGTGTCCTAAATACACACTCACTTGGTAAGCCAGAACAAATCTATTGGGTAAGTCAGACTCCAGTCCTGCTGAATACATATTTAACTAGCAGATCACAACAGTTTATTGTCTGGTTGGTGCACTGTAGAATTTAACCCTTAGGAAACATTGGCATGCATCAGGCAGCCAAATTACTGCTCAGAAGGCTATGATATATAGCAGGAATTACCGGTAATAAAGAAAAAAATATATGGGATGGATTAATCAAATCATAAATTTCTTAAATCTCTATGGCAGTCCATAAATCAAGTTTGGCTGTACGTTTCTGGCCCCCATTCAATGTATAATATGAAGTACATTTACAGAGCAGGATTGGTGGTGGTGGTTTTTTTTTTCATGTGGCCAGCTGGGGAACCCTGGGTAAATAATCAAGGCAAGCAAATATCTTATCTAAAAAGGTCATATTCTTGTATTTCATTCTACACCACTGAAGACCTGAACACTTTCTGGAAGGTAAAAGGTGTATGTTCCTGCACCAAGAGTTAAACCAGGCCCAGAACAGATACTAGACACAGACCCAGACCAGGCTAGACATGGCACAGCTTGGATCAGCTTTAGATTCCTGAGGCAGAGACAGGTCTCTCTTGAGCACAGATGACTCTCCCAGCCAGGCCTACCAGCCAGCCTGATTTTTTTTTTAGGCTTTTGCCCCATTTTGTGCACAAAGTTGCTAGAAACCCTAGAACAGAAAATACTTCTGGGAGCCCAGCAATTACCAGCCCCATCACTGCTGAGGTTCAGCAGGATCTCAAAGAGGTCACACTCCATCCAGGCTGATTTAATTCAAAAGAACTACAGCACTAAGGGGAGCAGAATGTCTGTCTTGTGCCCTATCCTTATTCCCATTAAAAACTACCACTTGGAATCATCATCCCTTTACACCTAAGCCCTCACCCAGCTCAGATTGGCCCTTGTTTTGAGCCAGCTCAAAAGCACAATTCCCCAGCTCCTACACCTATTAACCTGCTGCTAGTTTCATGCAGGGAGGAAGCCTCTGATAAGGCTTCTTCCATCCCTTTCCCTCACACAAGCCCAAACAGCAGCCCTTGCCTCAGGACTTTCGCTGCCTCAGTCTAAACTGGATTCAGAGGCTTACCATGGGACAGGCTGCCTGGCCTTTGAACATCTCAGATGGTTTGGTGTGGGGGTCTTAGGAAGATAAGAGCAACAGTGAGCTCAGAATGAGCTTGTTCCACAGCCCAAACATCAATATGTATTTACTAGAGGGAGCAGCAGGCTTTAGAAGTTAGATTTCTTTCCGACTGTCCACAAGAGACATGAAACAAGGAGATTATACACCAGGAATAAACACCTATAAATAAAACCAACTATTTAAATCCACCAAAGCCAGGACATTTGTCAAGAAATCTCCTGATCTCTCCCCCCCCAACAACAGCACAGCAGTGGTTCTGATTTTGTTTATAGTTGCCTGGGACAACAGAGCATCCACCTTCACTTTGAACCTGGCTGCTGCTCTGCCAAAGTGTGCAGAGCCCTTAAATGCTAATTATCAAAGTCCTGCCTTGACCAAGAGACTGCAGTTGTGGATTATTGTTCCTCCCCCCTACTGTTCTCTTTTCTCCGAAGAAAAACACCCACTGAAAAAGCCCATCTGCTTAAAGCCTCTCACAAAGCTTAACCTGAGCCTAAGTGAGAGAGGGTTAAAAAACCCCGAGATGCTCTTTATCTCAAAGCCAGGCAGAGGGGCTGCAGCAGGGAATTTGCAGGCTGCGTGTCTGGCAGCGGATGCCCTCTGTTGGCATCTTTTAGAAACATTATTACATATGCAAGCTGGTAGCTCAACTCCTTGGGATTCACCCACTGCTCATCCCGCGCCCTGTGGAACAGCCCTTAGCACTGGGTCTAATCTACAAGCCCAAAGTAAACAGCACCCTCTGCCCCAGTGCTCCCAGTGGCTTAATCCCAGATGGTGGCCTGGAGCACCAAAAGGAACATTTATACACCCTTTGCAACGCAGAGACACAAACGGCAGGGAGCAGGGAGCTGCAGAGCCTTTCTACCCCACTCCTGCTCCAGTTGGGAGCTGTAAGGAGATGCTGGTGGCTCACTTTGCCAGAGTACCTGTACTCCTCCTGGGTGGATGCAGAGGCTTTGTGGTATGGGAGCAGCAGCTTTCTGCATGTATCGGCTCTGTCAGCATCTCCAGGAAAAGCATTTTGAGTCTCAAAGGGAGCACAAGGGGAGAGGAAAGCAAGATGCATAAGCAGGTTCTTACAGCATCCATAAACACGAAGTTTGCGGATGGTGGTTTTCTCCTCTAAACCCCTTCAAGCACATACATAAAAACCCAAAACATACAGTAACCACCTTTCAGAGCAGTCGCTACACAGACCAACAGGTTGAGAACCTGCTCTCCTGCAACCAAACTTTCTCCTGCCCCATGCACCTCAGAAAGCAAAAGCAAGGTCAGCTGGTGCCTCCTGGTAGACCTCATGGCCTAAAGAAGATGAGCACAGCAGAAAAATCCTGGTTAGACAGACAGTTTGCAGGGAGGGTTTATGGGACAAGGATAAACCTTTTCAAGGCACCTAGAGGTCATCACAGTGCATGCTGAAGGGCACATCTCTCCATAGAGAAAAGCTGCATGTGAAGAGGTGGTTTGGAGGGCTCAGCTCCATTGCACAGCATTAGATTGCAAGGTAGAACCCACCTGGAGATTCCTGCCCTGACTCAGCCACACCTCATGGCTTGCAGTACTGCTGATTTTGCCTTGCCTGCCACCTCTCTACCCAGCTCAGACCTTCAGGGTTCTCTGCAGGTGCCTCAGCAGGTGGCACTTCTAACCCCCATGGCCAGGTGCCATGAGAGCTGCCACTCCTTTAAGCCCAAGGGGCTGTTTTGGCCCACAGCCCATCCCACCATACCTGAACAGAACAGTGAAGGCAGCTTCTGAGAATGTGCAGCATCAGGGAGATTTGTAGGAACAAGGCAGGTCCAGTGTCCATCCAGGAGACCAGTTGGTGGGACAAGACACAAGGGAGCAGCATGACCATAAGAGACTTAAAAGACAGCATCATGCACAGACTAAGAAAGGTTTAAGACCTGAGCCTGGGTTTAAATACAGTCCATTATGGCTGGGGCAGGTGTGGCTGGTTAGGCAATTACAGCTCGTTATCACTCTTGGCCCTGACACCAGGGGAGAGGGCACACCTGTATCTCATTGGCAGATGATGCCCTTAATTCAGTCTCCAGGGAAGGGGAACTATCCTTCCCAAGGACTGATCACTCCCATAACAAGGCAGGGCTAGGATTTGGAAGTGTCAGCTGTGGCTTTGCATGGTCCTGGAGGGTAGAGCTGTCCTCTGGATTTGAGGATCCCACTGACACTAGTGTTCTTACTTCTTGACATTCACCCCAACAGCAGGAGAAGATTTTTTAAGCCATAGGTGCTGAATATCCCCTTCTCCCAGGTGCAGAGGAAGGGGCCTTTCAGGCTGGTCACGACTAGAGATGGTGTCTCCAATTGCTGGGCTTTGCCTCAGGAACCGCTGGGAGCTAAAAGCAATATGCACAAGGAGAGGACCCTCTTTAAAATCAGCTTTCATGGCAGTTCAAAGGGTTGATGCCACTATTTGCCCCATCCTCAAAATTTGTCTCAATGTAGAACAAATACAGTTATTTTTGTGAATGACTAGTGGCAATTGTATTGCCAAAGAAAGTAAAAGCGAACTCTGAGCCAAAGGAGATCATAAACAATAAATGACGATTATTCCAGTTACAGTCTCCTCTGCGCTTTTCTCCGAGGAGACTTTGTAACAGAGATTATATATGGCAAGAGTGGATTTACTCTTGGAGAGGATCTAAGTACCTTTTTCCTGAAATGAGTTGTAATCTTGTTTTAATGGTAGATGAAAAACAAGGCGCAGACATGGCTTGTCTATATGTATGGGGGGAGTCTTGTAAATCCTATTTTGGTATATCAAGGATAATCTAAACAGCTAGTAATAAGAAACATGAATAATCTTAAGTAAACCCTGTGAAGCCCGTGCAAATATTTAAGTCACTTATTGAAAAGACACCATAGCAAGATCAGCCTTAAGAAAGGCATATCAAGGAACATCAAAGTTCTTACATCTGAATAAAATCACACTACGCTACCCCCTGACACAATTTGAGCTGCTCTCTCAATTGCAAGAAAACATTACCAACCAATTTGGTGTTTACTGGAGAAGCTCTCAACATTGTGAATTATGAGGGCATTTTGATATCCCCCTTAAATCAGCTCAAAAATGCAAATAAAATTTTGCGGTGGTATTTTATGACTTCATCTCACCCGGGAAAATATGGCTGGGCAGGGACCTCACTTCGCCTGCCCCTTCTTCTGCTTCACTTGGTGAAATTTTCTCAGTTCCACCCCAAGCCTGCGAGGACCCCAGAACAAAGAACAGGACAGACACACGGCTTTCAGCACAGTTCAGAGTTTTTAGATCCCACCTGATCCTGCTCCTTTGTGGGAAGGGTAACGTGACATTCAATATGAAATTGGCTGCTGTCATCCCTTGGCTGGGGGAAGGACCTGGTAATGTCTTCAGCTCATGAATATGTAATCTGCTGGGTGCCTATGCAGTATTCTTCTAATTGCCTTTTTTCTTGCTGTGGGAAATTCTCTGAGCGTCTGAGGAGTTTTTCTTTTATTCAGTCAATTTTCTGACTCACTCTTTTAGTTTCATCAGGGTTTAATAATAACCGAAATTCTGTTTCCAATAAGTCCAAACAACGTTACTTTTTTTTTATAAAAGTCTTCCAGCTCTCAAAATAGTTTTCTTAATTTAATTAATTCTTAAAGAGTGCCTTTAAACTCGAGCAGTCATTAAAGGAGTTATTGTCCTTTTTTCTTAACAACGTTTAGTGAGGTGCCTCTTGACAGATAACTAATTCCCCAATTAATATAAATACTCTTTGCTTCAGCTACTGCTGTAGCAGTCACCAACTGCAGCATCCTCTGACCTTGCTGCGTTGTACATAAAGCATCTCACCAATCATGGAGCAAATGCAAGGAGTGGGGGAAGTTATTCGGTGGATGTCTGTACACAGAAGCACGATACCTGCAGCCGCGCAGCTCAGGAGCAGCTTGTCATTTCAAACATTTAAGGAATCAACCAAGCTTTACAGCAACAAGAGGGAACAGGAATCAAACAGGAGTAACTAACGTCTTCCACAGACTGTTTCCCAGTCCTGGCTTTGTTTTTGTTTGAAGTCTAGAACGAGCTTCTAGACAAAACTACTTTCAGTAAGAATAATATATCACTTCTTTTGGCTGATTTAAAGTAGATTTTTTTTTTCCCTACATACAAAAAAAAAAAAAAAAAGATCTTGATTTTTATCATGCGCCTCGTGGATCTGATTACACATTCTTACATCCCTCTTTTTCCTAAATTTTCCGAAAAGTTTATTTTCTTGCAATAAAACTCATGTCTGTGCTAAAATACTGTCCTATGCGCTATATTTTTTTCCTCTTTGCTGAAACACCCTTGTTAGCTGGAGTGCGTTGACCAAATGGTTTCTGGCTTTACAATCTGTCACTAGTACTACAGTTACAGCTTGCCATTAAGGGCTTTGATTAAATATTTTGCACAAAGCTGCATGTTCCAATAGCCAATCCTTATATATTTTCCAAAACATGGGAAAAAAAGATAAGAGTATTGAAAAGTAAAGCAAGATTGAAGTTATAAAAATGGCCTTTAGAGTCTGGATAAATACCCACAGTGTTTTATAGCCAGGGATGTTATCTCTTTTGATACTGAGGCTTGCCCTTGGGTGACAGAAAGCAGAATCTTTCCTGGATTTCTTTAAATGAGACTGAAAGTCTTCTTTGGTAGAGCGAGTAGAGAACACGGGCTGATTTTCCATGCAAACGTGCTGGATATTTTTAAAATGGCATGTTTTTGATGAGTTAGCATATGTTAGGATAGCATAAATTAACAGTGCTGAAAGCCATTTTTTTCGTCAGTATTGATATTATCCCCTTAATTAATATAGAAACCCCCACGCTCCTCTCTTTCTCTTCCTGGGGCTCTGAGCCTTGCTAGAGGTTTCTCCTGGTTTCCGATGTACTCCCAGGTGAGATCAAGGCCTGCCTTACACTGGCCAACCTGGTGGTATGAGAGGAGAAGGACCCCATGAACCACAAAGCCCTTCCTTTCTGCATTTCACGCCGCTGTAGAGCTGATTACAGGCACCCATGGTGCGTTTTGTCGTGGAGTGCCAGCAGCTGGGGTTAAGATCTTGAGCAAGGTGCAATCTGCTGGATGACCAGAGTTGGGCAACTGCCACCAGGAGCTTCTTAATAGGAAGGGAGGCTCTTGCTGACATCTGCCATACGACCATGGATGGGAGGGAAGGAGAATGGCACGTTGCCCTGTAGCTTCCTCCTCTGCTGTAGCTTCGGTGGAGCAGATGTCAACCAACCCAGGCTCCTTCCCCCTGCCTTCACTGAGGCACCAGGGCTTGGCAGCCATCCCAGGACACAGACAATAGGAGGCTGAGTGTCTGCACACCATCGCCCGCTTGCTTGAAATGAATCATTTTCTGCTGCCTGGCTCTTGGAAGCCACACGGGGCTGTCTGGCACTGCTCCTGCCCATGGACGGAGGAGCAGGGGAAGGCTGGACCCTCTCTCTGCTCCTCTCCTGGGCTTCTGCCCATCTCTCAGTAGCTACTATATGCTCCTATTTCTCTATCCAACAGTGAGTCTGCAAAGGGAAAATACATTTCTTTCCCACCAGACACTCAACAAAGAGGCTTTCCAGAATGGATCAGGTCTATGCAGAATAATTGCAACCAAAGGCTTCTCTGTTCAGACTTTGGGGTTCCATTTGGGATGCTCCAACAGGACTTTTCCCTGCTATCTACCGCTCTCTGGTGGAGATCACAGAATCACAGAATGATACGGGGTTGGAAGGGACCTTTAGAGATCATCCAGCCCAACTCCACTTCTAAAGCAGGATTGCCCAGAGCACATCACTCAGGGCTGCCTTCGGGCAAGTCTTGAAGGTCTCCAGAGAAGGGGACTCCACACCCTCCCTCGGCAGCCTCTTCCAGGGCTCTGGCACCCTCACCCCAAAGAAGTTTCTCCTGATATTCGAATGGAACTTCCCATGTTCCAGCTTGTGCCCGTTGCCCCTCGTCCTGTCACTGGGAAGGACTGAGAAGAGTCTGGCTCCACCCTCCTTCAACCCACCCTCCAGATACTTGTGAGCATGAAGGTCTCCTCTCAGCCTTCTTTTCTCCAGGCCAAAGTTCTCCCAGCTCTCTCAGCCTTTCCTCATCAAGGAGATGCTCCAATTCCTCAATCATCTTTGTTGCCCTATGGTGGACTCTCTCTTGTGCCTCTCCACCTCCTGGCCCAGATACGAGTGAGATGTGGCAGTCAGCAGTGGTGCTGGAGGATCTCTCTCCTTAAAATTAAGAAACAAGACCCCCAAAAGCAGCAGATGAACCCAAGGGCAAGGGCTCTTCCTTCTCTGCTCAAATCTCCCCATTTGGTGCTGCTGAGCAGCCAGCAGCTGCCAGGATGCTGACAAGGAGGACTTGGTTACCCTACCCCAGCAGACTGTATCACTTCCAGTGTGACCATGGCACTAGTACTCCCCTCTCCTCCTATCAGGCTTGTAGGAGCCATTAAAGAAAAGGAAAACTGTTAAATTAAATATTTTCCCAGCCTGTATGCTATCCTGTTGCAGCACTGCAGCAGGTGCTGGGACCATGCAGGGCAGTTTCCAGTGACACAGAGCCTGGGTGTATCCTCAGCTTTATTTACACCTACCTGCCAATGCTCAGAAAAGTCCAGCCATCTCTTCTCCCAGGACTCCTCTGAGCTGCCCTTCCTTTGACTGTGGCAAAAGCTCTCAGTCCAATCCAAGATCCAGGCATAAAAATGATTGCCACAAACTTCTCCCTCCAAAACTGGCTCTACAGGTAATTACCCAAAACGATGTTCCACTTTCCTCCTTTTCTAAACTACTTTTTACCTTGAGCATAATTTCCTTCAGCTCTCATCGTTCCTGTTGCTTCCCCCTGATCTATTCTCCTACTTCCTCCTTCCCATGTGTTGACTGCTCTGACCATGGAGCTCCACTGTGGCGTCCCCAGTCCCTCGGATCAATGCCCGTCTCCTGCATCGTCTGCCTTCTCACACAACCTGGGATGCTGTTTGCCATTTTTATACCAGCTTGATATCACTGACTCACGTTCACTTTGTGGAACAAAATAAACCTTAGGTCTCTATCTGCTGAAATGAAGCCTGGTTCACCTGTTCAGTCCATCATCTCTGGGCATATTACTTTCCGGCTACCCCAGCTGAATCTCAGCCTCTTATTTTTTCAGTCCACTTCTCCAGTTTGTCTCAGAGGTATTTGAAGAAGGATGTCCTTGACAAATCCATGGGCACTGAGATTCTTCTCCATGACACCTCCCAGATACCTGTAAACAGTATATTTATATCTTTCTGTCAGGATTTTTCATGGAGTGGTGGTTCTTATAGTTCCCGACTTCTGTCCACGTTTCCAATACCTTTTAAGAGTTAGGCATTTTGTTTTTCCCTTTCCAGTCTTCTGGTTCTTTCAGAGATAACCACTGAGATTGCCACAACCAGTTCTGCAAATATCCATGGCTTAAATTCACCAGGTTTGGAATAATCTTCCCAGAGGCGTTTTCCGCCTTGCCTCTGTCAGTCAGCAGCTGGCTTATCACCAGGAACAGAAGGGATTCTATCACTTGTAAGCATTTTATCCGCTTATCTGTGGATGTCCATTATCTGTATATCACTCTCTGAATCCTCCAGAGCCCTTACCCTCTGTGGTTGTTTTGTAGCACCGCATTCTACAAGAAAGAGCCTTCCTCCCACCTGAATTTCAGCATAATCAGAACCAGACTCTTCTTGATGGGTGGCGTCGGTCACAAGTAGCAACAAGACAAATTTTGACTAGATGCAAGGAAAAACTTTCATAAGGATGGTTGAATAGAGCTTGGATGAAGTTCCACCCCTGGAAGCATTCACAGTCCAGTTGGACCAGCCTTGAGCAGCCTAACCCAAGCTAGACCTGCTCTGAGCAGGACGTGGACCCTTCAAAGTTCTGAGGGTATGTGAAAGACTGAAATTCAAATCCATGCTCTTGATTGACCTGACAGAGATGTGGCCTTTCCAAGTATCCATGTCATCAGGATGCCTTGAGCACCAGGTGCTCAGTAGTCCCGGATATTGTGCTGTTCTGAGGTCTCTTTCCCCTTGTAAGAGGGATTTATCCATATATCCCTCTTGGCCAGGCTAAACGATCTTATCAGAGGGGAGATATCATTCGGGAAGGTTTGAGTTTTGAGAACTTTCTAATAAAAAGAAAAAGAAGAAAAGAAAAAGAAGTGGGGGGAAGGGAAGAGAAAGTGAGAGAGAAAAGAAACCCCCATTTTAGTGAAAGCTCAGGTCTGGCTGTTGTTGCTGGGAAGGGATCTTACACAATGGAGCTTGCCTTTTCCCAAAGTGAACTGCTTTCAGCTTGCTCAACAATAGATCAAAACCAGGAGTAAGAAGTGATTTCTAAGGAGTATCTTAATGGCAAATTCTCCAGCAATTGCTCATCTACTTCCATCTGCAATTAAATATTACCATTCCAGAGTATTTTGCAGGTGAAAATGTGAAACAGTACTAAGTCTTGTTGTGTAGTTTTTCTGGTTTTCCCCCACGTTTCCCTTTTTATTTTTTTTTACTCCCCCCCTTATCAGCATGATCAGGGACCTGATGAAGAACACAAGGGAGAGAAATGCCCAGGAAGGGCTGTGAAATGAGATAATAAGAGGATCTTTGCACTCCAGCACTACTGGCCTGGCCTTTTATTGACAGAGCCTCTGAGATGCTCAAAGATAGCCCTGCTGCAAGTTACATTACCTTGAGATTTATTTCAGTGCCACAGAAAAGTGAGGGGAGCGAGGGTAGAGGGAGGGAGGACTGGAAATGTTGCTGTGGGTAGAGTGATTATAACCAGAATTCCTTTTTAATGCAAAAATCTTTAGCCCGACAAAGGATCCATCTCTGGGAGAGGTTTTTCACCATCTGATCCCCCACCCCTTTGCTTCAGAGCATTGCAAAATGTACTTGGAAGAGCAGCGAGTTCGTTTTAACCGATAGTATTCAGTGCTTTTTACTGTGCTATTCATCCATATGACAAAGCTGAGAGGGGAGCCCATACTTCTTCCTGACTTTTTATTGCTTTTCAGCCCAGTGGGAACCAGCCAACATGAAAAAAAAAAAAAAANAAAAAAAAAAAAAAAAAAAAAAAAAAAAAAAAAAAAAGTGGTTTAAACACAAAATATGTTTCAGCTCCTTTCTTTTTTTTATTTATTTTTTTTTTATTTATTTATTTTTTATTTTGGCATGTCAAGGAAAAGGAGGAAGGGGAGGTGAGTAACAGTAGCAAAACACTCACAAAATAACAGTCATGATATTAAACCAAAACCCAGCCAAAACACTTGTGCAGGTGAGACTGGTCTGAGAGGTAAAGGGTGAAATTTGAGGATGGTGGTTGGTGACAGCCTTCAGATGTTGGGACCATCGTGTTACGTGACAAGCAATGAGACAGGATCATTTTGGGGCGACTAAATAGAAGCTGCAAGGAAAGAGCACAGGCTGCAAGTAGGATTGTGGGTTTCCTGGCAGAAAACTCATGGAGCAAATGACACTCTGTGTTGGGGTCCTCCATGAGGAGATTAGTTTTTCCCTCTGGATGGGCTGAACAGGCCAGTATTCTGGATTACACTTGTCCTGCAGCTCAATGGGACTCTTTTTCTCAAGTCCAAGATGTGATTTTTTTTTTTCACTTGTATTTAAAGTTTTAAATTTTCTAAATGCAAAAAGGAAAAAAAAACCTCCTCTGCTTAGGAGAGCTATTGCTCATGCGTATCACATCAGAGAGAAAGGAAAAGTTCAGGAAATAAAAGTAAAGCAGTATTTGCATGATCCCAGTTGTTTCCTTGTTTTGTTGATTTGAAACTAAACCTGCAGGCTCACCCGCAACACAAGCATTTAATTAACTCTTTGGAAAAAAAAAAAAAAAAAGCCTTTACATTTTATCAAATAACTAGAAAGAAAATAAAAATCACTTCTGATTTGGGAACACTGTTGTGTGAAGAACGTGGAGGTTTTCAGTTGTTCCTGATCAGAACGACATCAAGAGTTCTGAGTGAGGACAAAATCCCTGCCCTGAACCACTGTGCCCCTGCCTGCCACCGTCTCCAGACCCCAGCTTTCATGGGGAACAGCGAGATCTGGCATCTGCCCCAAGGAGAGAACAACAGAGGCTTCCACAACAAGCGCCTGCTGCCAGGTCCAGACACCACAGCTCCCCACCAGCTCTACAGACTGCTGGAAAGTCTTTTAAGAGTTTCTTTTTCTCATAACCTCTCCTGATAAAGTGATTCTCTCCAGCTGAGCACGGTCTGGCTTCAATCTTGCTTGCACAAGACAAACATATTAACTCCTTCCAGGCCAGGGCTCCTGGGGTGCAGGTCAGGGTGTGCCAAGGCACCAGTGGTTGGTATTGCATTAGCTCAGGTGGCCTCGTGACACTTTGTACTGAAAAGCACCAGAAGACGATGCTTCTGCCACCTCCAGATCCTGTAATTTGCAAATTATTAGAAGGCAGGCTAAAGATGGTAAGAGGGAGGATAGAAATAACTACAAGCACAGACGCAGGAAGGAAAAAGAAGACACCTAGAAAGAAAATTGGTTGCCTTGAATATACAGCAAAGGCATTATCTGAAAGCACAGCTGAACAGTCAGCCACATCTACATGCGGTACACAATCCTGGAGTCATGGCAAGGCCACAGCTTCAGCCTCACCCCTTTGTGACAGTGAAAGAGAGAGTCTGTCTGTGCTCAGTGTCACCAAGACCTTGTATTTGTTAACACAAGGAGTGTAAGCAGGGCACAGGGCACTTTGGTCCTCAGCAAAGGTTAATCACCTTCCTCATAGTCTTCCTTGCTGGCTTCCACAGCCCCTGCTAAATCTTCTCCTCTCTTCCAGCTGCACTGATGCTCAAGCTGGATGGTTTAAACCAGCTCAGATTGACCTACAGCAGCTGTGGTCCTCCCCATGGACCACCATGCAGACCAGTGTTGGGCCTTCTCCATGGCCACTCTCCTCTGGTTTGCTGGTTGCTCTTGGCTCCTGAATGCCAGGCAGACAACAACTGCTGAGTGCCTCCTGCTCCATGAGTGTGTTGGGATGTAACGTAGGAAAGGAAGATCTAACAGTGCTGCACAGATTCCTCTTTCCTTGGGAGGTGGGTGGCCAATGCTGTCTCGTCTGCTGAAGAAATGCTCGCCATCTTAAATCAAGACCTCTCCCTACTGGCCAAGGAGACCCGTGCAAAGCCTGCAAGCTGGTGTGATATCAGGTAGAGCCCTGTCAGAGAAAATGGATGGATGTCTATGGCTCAGAATCTAGGAGGATCTGGACACTTGAAGAGATGGTCTTGTCCAGCTTGACTCTCTATGAACCAGCTCTAGTGGAATGTCTCACTTGCCCGAGTTTCTTGTTTTTGGCAAAAGTCCAGGTTCTCATTCCCTGGAGAGAAAGTGCTATAGGATTTAATGTGAACGCAGTTGATGGGTTTTTATGGAAAATTAACAGAGTTTATTGAAATCTCATTTTAAAGCCCATAGAGAGCAACAGCAGGGGGTGATTTTCTAACATCAAGGGGAATTACAGCCTCTTCCCTAAGGCTCTTGCTCCCAAGACCTCCCATCCTGTAGCCTCTTTCCTCTGAGCCTTCCTCCCCTTGAAGAAACCTCCAAACACTTGTTCATTTCCCCAAAAGCCATTTCAGTTCAGCCCCACTAATGAGACACTGCCTGCCTTCGTTAAACGTGCGCAGCTGAAGCATGAGGAGAGAAGAGATGCTCTTTGCATGTCACTCACAAGCTCCTACAGTGGGTTGGTACTTTGAGACTTACAGAAAGTTTTCATCCTGATTCAGGAAAGCAGAAAATCCATGCTGAGCAATTTCAGCCAGAAATGATTTTTTTTAATTTTTTTTTTTTTTTTGTCTTTTCCTTTCTGAAAAATCTGATACTCTGTGAGATGACTGGCGTGCCCTTGAGCTATGGCTCCTGTCCCTGTCACTCGTAGGAGGGCTTCAAATATCCTGATTGTGGATGACCCACCCTGTGCAGTCGTCTCTGGAGACCCTGAAGATGACTGCTGAAGGAATTTTGTGATTTCCATGAGCATTTTCCAGTGATTTTTATATTCATTCCCTGGAGGTTCCCAACTACCTTGTGATATCAGGGTGCAGAGTTGGGTGTCCAACCTTCCCCACCACTCCTGACCTCACCACAAGTTGGGGTTAAGCCAGAAGGTTGCCTTTTCCTAACACTCAGTTTCTTTTTCTTGTCAGTCTTTGGCAAGACAAGTTACATGATGACTGATGCCCAATACTAAGTGCTGAGAGACTGTCCTGTGGAATGAAATGAAGTATGAGACAGCAAATGTGGAAAAAAATTTGGAAACAGGCTTGATGCTGAAACAATTTTGAATAATCGAAGGGGCTCTTCTGGGGGAAGACAGGTTATTTCTGAAAGATAACTTTTTAATGGCATGGTGTCCCTTCAGTCGTGCTTCTCCCTTCCGTTAGCTGCCAGGAGGATTAGGAGAACACATCCAAGGTCTGCAGCTGAGAGGGAATTATTGATTTGTTTATTCTTTTACAAATGGTCATCAAAAAGCATTTGCTTCTTCTTAAACCACCGCTGTGGCAGCTGTGTTTGTGGGGAGGAAAGCTGTGGCCAGTGCCAGTCACAGACAGGACTGTACTGTGTTCCTTTCCAGAATTTCATAAACTCAATTACAGATATTATCCTTGATGAATGTGGGGAGGGAAGGACTACTCTGCTTTTAAGTGATGTTGAGTGACTGGGCCTTTTGCTGATGGCCACAAGCATTGCTTTCTGCCCAACATTACTGAAAAGCTGGCCAGAGGACAAGAGAGATCAACTTGGTGTATGTTTTCCTTGTGAGAAAAATGAAATGCCAAACATCCCTTCCCCCTGTCAGAGAACAAGAGTAAATGAAGAGTAAATTGTTCAGGGATGATCCATTTCGGCCCAGGAACCTGCTCAGAAACTTTCTTCCTAATGTCTTTTCCCCGATGCAGGCAGTGCTCCTCGAGCCTGCTTTCTAATGACCAGCATTAGTTTGCATTAGATGGATTTGTGATGATTTCTTTCTGCCTGGCTGCTAAGCCTGCAAGCAATTCAAATTAAGTTTGGCTCCCTGTGCCCCATATGGCAGTGGCAGCTCCCCCGTTCCCGTTTCCTGCCTTCTCGGCTGCTCTCCCTCACTCACGTTCTACGGCGGGTTGATCTCTGAATTTTGTGGGCCCATGCTGCTCCACAGCCACCTGCCAAGAGGGCTCAGCAGGTCCCAGCCCTGGCCATCTCCAACAACACGCTCATGGAGGCAAGAAGGAGAGGGTTAGAGGTGGGAAGGAGGTGGGGATGAAAACGCTGCTTTTCAGGAGAGGCAGAAAGTGATTGTCTTGAAGCTTCAAAGTGATACCCACAACATCAGCTGGGCATTTGGGATAACAAGATGAGTGTATGGGACTGGAAACATGTCCCTGAGATGGAAGCTGAAGGCTAAACCCTGCCTCCCACTCTCACTGTCTCTTCTGGCACTGATGTGATCACCTGGATTAGGACAGAAGGAAAGGGAAACTGACTATGGTGAGGTCTAGCCATTGTCCCAGCCAGCACGGGGTCTGTGTCCTCACAGGCTCATGGAAGCTGGAGCCTCTTCTTTAGCATTCTAGAGAGACTGAAAATATGAGAAACAAGGTGAACCAGAACCTTCTTCTCCTCTCTCTATTTTCAGCTCCCACCTGGGGGAGAAGTTAATGAGTAAGAGGGGAAGGGATCCTTTTGGGATGCCAACAACAGAGAGATGACATGGGGGAGACGGGGCATGAAACACAGTTTATCACATTTACCAAGTGGCTAACTCACATGTTAAAATCCTAATTTAGGAGCAGCCTGCTTTATTCTGAACACACTTGCTCTTGAGAGACAACCTCAGGGTTCATCCTGACCATCTACCGAAGTACCCTGCCACCGCAAGGATCTTAAAGCATGTCAGGTAATGCATATTTCAAATCGCCCATTCTTTTTCCAGCAGTGGGTACAAGGCTGGAGGGTCTGGGAGAGAAATGACATTGTTTTTGTGTCCTTCTCAGTGCTTCTTCAGAACCGCTTGGCTTCCACATCATTGAGGTGGCTCTTGGTTGCTGTCAGGTGCATATGACAGATGGGGACAGCATGGATAGTTGTAAAGAGGTGTCACATCAGAGCAGCAGCGATTCTTCTTCCCTCCCATTCCCTCGTCAACCTCGGCACGAGGCTACTGACACTGCAAGGTATGAAGCAATAGAGAATGGAGCCTGTTGTTTTTACAGTGAAAATGAATGAAAAGTGTCTGCTGGGTCACATAAACCTGTCAAAAGAACAGCCGGGGCTTCCTGCGAGAGGGATAATAGTTAAGAAACCTGAAATTCTGAGAAAAAGTGATTATGAATAATCAGTAATATTTACAGTGCAAGTCCCTAGTCCCCGTATTTCCACTTGTTTTCCTCTCCTTGCCAGGCCAATAATTTCCAGGAGCGCCTGAGTGCATCCCTGCAGCAGGTAAACAAGCCAAGCCCAAAGCATGGGTCCATGCTTTGGGCATGGATGCCTTGCACCCGGTGCTTCCAAACACGGGGGGTGACAGCAAACAGCAGGGGCAGGCAGCACGTCTCCTCCATGCTGTACTGTGAGGCTGCCTGCTCCTGGCTTAGCAATGCATTCTGCCTCAAATCACATAAGGATGTGAAGCCAGCACAACATCTGGGCAGCTATGCTCAAGCACTGTACACCTGAATTATAGATATTCTTTATATCATGGTGTTATTAGACCAGAGGTGATGCAGAGACCACCTGGGGCTGTTGGATACGGGGGCTAAAGGCTGCTTGAGCGGCTGAAGCCTCGCACACGCAGCCCAAAGCAAATTGCTCCCCTTTATGCTGCTTCATCAGCTTCTCCCTTGGGGGGATCCCTGCAAAGATGGGGGTATGTAACCGTCAAGGGAGAGCAGTGGGTGAGAGGTGGGGGGAGCATGATGTGGGGAGGGGAACATGAGGAGAAGCAGGGGAAGAAGCAAATAGTAGTTTGTGTTGGGCAGGTGCCAAGTGAAAATGTAAGAGCAGATCAAACACAGCCGGGTTAATGAGAGTACCGTTCCCCGGGCCTCAGCAAAGTGGGGAGAGCAGGGACGGGCTGGACGGCCAGCACTGAATGATATTCTGTAATTAGCTGGCAAATAGAATATGATATTTAGTGTAATTGCTTGGAAGAATGTCTCGCAGCCCTGATACATGCATTACGCGTTGAGCGCTGCATCCCAGCTGCCACAGCAACTTTGCTTCCCTTTGTTTCCCCTTGCCTGTCATTTCTAATCACATCGTTCCAAAATTTGATTGCATCATCTCTGAGCTTTAGTTGCCAGGGTAACACCACAAAGTCATTATATGGATGAGATGAATACATAACCCCCTTGGAGGACCGGTTATTTGACAATCCCTTTGTGACCCCCAACTCAGGTTATTTTTTCTGTCCCTTTTAAACCAGAATCCCACCATGTAAAAAAAAGGGTGAGCAGTTCATCACGAATTTCTGTGGGAGCAGGATCCATCATTCAAAGGTTAGACACAAAGACCCTAACAAATTGAGCAACTCAACAGCAGAAGTGGGGCCACCAGCAAAACCACCCTGCTTCTTAAGCATGAGGCTGGAGCAACGACCATTGCACAGATCTCACCGTAGCCTTTTCCTTGTATAAACTCAGACAAACTCATGCTTGATATGGGATTTGTGCAAAGGGAATATCTGCATTTGTGAGTGGGCCAGTGAGCCCACCAGGTTGGCTCAGCTGCACCCAGGAGTGTATTTGCAAGGCTGCTGCGTTTCTGCTCTAGCACTTGGGTAGGTGATGGCATAGGTGGTCCCAACACAACTGGCCTGACAAAAGTGACTGTAGCTATGAGGATGTCATGGAAGAGGCTTCAAGAAGGGATACCCCATCCCTGGAGGTGTGTAAGGTCAGGCTGGATGGGGATTGGAGCAACCTGTTCTGATGGGAGGTGTCCCTGCTCATGGCAGGGGGATTGGAACTCAATGACATGTAAGGTCCCTTCCAAATCTAACCATTCTATGATTCTATGTTTCTATGACATGTCCAGTTGAATCTTCCCAGCCCAGGGACCAATGGCAAAGAAGAGGTGAAAGCTGGAGCTTGGAGTTGTTCTACTAACCACCACTGGAGCACACTCCTTTTTGAAGCCCTTATTATAGAATCATTGAATGGTTTGAACCCCTCCAGGGCTGGGGCAGCCAAAACTTCTCTGGGCAACCTGTTCCAGCACCTCACCACCCTCACAGGAAAGAATTTCTTCCTGATATCTCATCTAAATCTCCCCTGTTCCAATTTAAAACCCTTACCCATTGTGTTGTCACTGCACTCCCTGACGGAGTCCCTCTCCAGCCCTCCTGGATGCTCCTTTCAGTACTGGAAGGCTGCTCTAAGGTCTCATCCCCTCTTCACTGATGTTCAACAGTGACAGTCCAGACTGTGCAGATAGATATGACTACAGCCAAAAGTTTGCTCTGGGTGCATAGAGGAGATTCTGGGCAGCGGGTGGGAGTTCTGCAGGGAACACCATGTCCCTGATTGAGCCCCTCATTAATCTTGGGTGCTGTGGGGTTTGGCATTACCCCCCAAACCAACAGTTGAAATACTTTCTCTTCAAGGAGGGGTTGAAGCCCTACTCAGTAGCACTCCCAGTGCATTGGCACATTGTCTCCATCCCTGCAGCCTTCATAGAATCACAGAATGATTTAGGTTGAAAGGGACCTTAAAGATCATCCAGTCCCACCCCCTGCCATGGACAGGGATGCCTCCTACCAGACCAGATTTCTCAAAGCCCCTTCCAACCTGGCCTTGAACACCTCCAGGCATGGGGCATCATCCCATACATTCTCTGCTGGAGCCAGGACAGGTGAGTTCCCAGCCCCCAACAACACAAGGCAGAGAGATGAATGATATTGTTTTTCAGGTGGAACAGTTTCAAAAACGGTGCATTTGCAGTCAAAGTGCTGTTTGGAATGCATATGAACCACTGCCTGCAGCAATGATAAACAAAGCTATTAAAGTTTAGATAGCAGTGTTTTTATTTTTAACCAAATGAGTCAATCCCCCTTCTAGCTCCGAGCAGGAGAGGGGGAGAAAGTTGGGCACGGTGAGTTCAGAAAACATCTACCCCACCGGGATCTCACTGCGCGGAAAGTTCAAGGAGCCTGCTTTGTTTAATTGTTCTTAGAAAAGGTATTTAAACCGAAGCTGCTGCTTTGATAGCTCCTTGGTTGGGTGCAATTTTTGTTTTTTTTTCCCTGGATTTTGTTTTTTTAAAAGAATGTATTTTTGGACACTTATTGCATCTCTCTTTCCTCACTCCATTCAGAAGGCCTTATGTTGCCTTTCCTTCTTCTGCATTCCTACCTGGGGGAGGATAATGGCCAACATATTTCCCTGTCTGGCTAGGGATGCTGCAGGTTTTCCATCAAGTTTCAATGTTAATAACAGGCTGAGGGGAAAGGATGACCTAGGGAACCAGCCCAAGTGTATGTGGTATGTCTGTGTGCCCATGGGGGTGGCTCCCTGCCAGCCCCAGGCCAGGCTGCAGCTTTCTCACGATGCACATCCAGTGCCCAGACACCTTCTGCATTTCAATAAGACATCTAACTGCTTCTGCTCCATGCCCAAGTCTGCTCCTCTGGCAGTTTTTCTCTCCATCCCAGCCTGTTTTCCAAGGTTCCTACCCCTGTAGCATCTCTGAATGGGGCTTTGAGCAACCTGGTCTATTGAGAGGTGACCCTGCTCAGGGCATGGGGTGGGACTAGATGATCTTTAAGGTTCCTTCCAACCTGAGCCATTCTATTATTCTATACAGCTGTTAAAAAAAAATGCCTGCAAACTTGCTGTCATCCTGGGCTGCTTCTCTGCAGACTCAGCCCTCCAGACCCAGACACCTGAGCACCTGCTTAATCCTAAGCTAAGGCTTGGACCCTTCTGCTGAGTCGGGCAGTGAGTGCTCAGCCACTTGCAGGGAAAAAACCCTCAGACACATGGAAAATTACAAAATTACATTCCTACCTCTATAGTTTTTTCTGTGCCATATGGAAATTTATGTAAACAGACAAATGAGAAAGAGGACCTGGAGCTCTGGTGAGTTCAACAACGTGCCACTAGGGTTGAAAGTGCTGGCCATTGTTGACGCTTTAGGAGAACAGAGTGAGAGGAATGAGTTCTGGCTCCAAGAGTTGTCCAGAGACATGGCTTAATTTGTTTTTTTCCAGCACAATGCCTACTGTTCTTGTGAAAAACCATCCTAGGCTCTCCCAGCTGCTCCATTGAGAGCCGGTTCGTCAGCTCAACCCCAGCCAGCCTGAGGAAACCAGGGCTCACCGCATGCATTTGGCTACAGAGCAGACCCCTTTGCAAACAAATTTCCTTTATTCCCTTTACCTAAGTTTGCATGTGAAGGGCGTGGATTTGCAGAGAAGCTGTGCACAGATGGCTTGCATCTCAGGGTATCCTGAAGTGCGTGTCCACTTTGACATGAGTCACTGTCTCATGTCCACTTAAACATGAGAAAGAACTTCTTTCCTATGAGAGTGCCAGAGCCCTGGAACAGACTGCCCAGAGAGGTGGTAGAGTCTCCTTCTCTGGAGACATTCAAATCTCACCTGGACACGTTCCTGTGCAACATGTTCTGGGTGGACCTGCATTTGGAGGGAGTTGGACGAGAGGATCTCCAAAACTTCCTTCCAACCCCATATCATTCTGTGATTCTGTATCTGCTTTTCAATCACACCAATGTGTTTCTGGAAGCAGTGGTGGCAGCAGAAGGGGAACAGTAGCAACCTGTACATTATATTATAGCTGACTCCATGTGTTTTTTAAGTTATGAGGTGATGTAACCTGTTCCTTTTTGGATCCCAGATCTATGGAAAGAGGAATCACCACTGTGAGCTAGGTAACAATATCTGAGCTACATGGAGCTGGACTGAACCAAAGGTTCATATCCAAAGTGTGAGCTTTTGTACTTTTTACACATATCTACACATTTGTAACTATATATAAAATATATGTTTAAGTTGGTATGTACACATCTAATTTATTTAGGATTTAAGAAGTGATCCACTTATAGGATCACACCTTCATTTCATTATTTTTGTTTTTCTAAGATCCATCAATCTTTTTCATGGGATGGGGATCATTTTTTTTGTTAAATATTTCTTGTCACAGCTTTGGGAGGAAAGTTGAGATTCACAGAAGGCAGGGAGAAGTTTGAGCAAAGTTTTCCTGGAAAAAAGCATAGATGCTGCTCCTGTGAATTAAAGCTGGAAAACAAACCTCTCAGCTGTGCAATTTCCTTGCTTGCTATTAATTATTGGAAGTTCAAACATTTTTGGCATAAGCGTTACCATTTGTGCTTTGAACATGTGTAATGTTTTATATCTCCTAAACGTTGTTATTATTTCAAAAGATTTATGTCTTGAGTAAATTATGATTTGGATAATTGCATTCTGTCAACCAAAATCCACCCCACGGCTTCAGTGGAGTGTGGCATCCGCCTTCGCTCCGTGGTCTGCACCGCTTTGTTGTGCTGTGACGTGTGATTAAACATCTGCTCCCTGTTCCCTGTGGGAGCCGGGATGCATTTCACTGGAACGGTTGCAGTCAGTGAGGTAATGCCACTCCATGAAGGTCTGCTCTCAGCAGGGAAAGGCAAGAGTCTTGAAGCCACGGTTGATGGAGTAGGTGGAAAAGTATTTACTTTTCCATGAGTGTTCACTGCTTTGGAAGTTCTAGCCCATGTTGAGTTGGGCGAGGTAAGATTTTCAAAAGTAGCTCCAGGTTTTTTGTGCCCAGCGTTTGGCTCCTCAGAAGACTCTATCATGCCTGGACTGCAGAGAAAATACACCCTCACGTCGGTTGATTGCCCTCAGGGAAAATAAGGGGTATCTTCATGAACTGTCATCAAGGGGTGCAGAGCGGGCTGTGAAGTCTCGTGATGGTTGTGGTTGCCCATCGTGTGCTGACAGATGCTGAGGTTAACAGAGGAACTCAGACTCCCGGTGGCATTTCTCTTCAAGACATCCTTTGCCGCCCATTAAAGTCAATTCTTTGTGGTATAGTATTGATATATGCAAGATGGTCATGGTTTTCTGGCCCAAATGTTGGTTGTGCTCTTGTTCAAGCCTCTCCTGTGTGTCAATGGTTGGCTCTGTAACACTTTGGGTGGATGGCAATTCATGGTTACAACAGCATTGCAGGCGCACTCAAAGGTGTGCTGACCATTTAGGGTGGCACTGGTGGGAAAGGAATATGGGACCTTCTGACATGAGTCTGAAATCATTCCCCGCAGCAAGGAGGTGGTAGGTGTGGGCCATACCAAGCTCAGATCTAACATAGACCAAGTTGTTTGCTGGAAACAGAGCTCTTAAATGTTAAAATATTTTGAGATGGGTCTCTAAGGTCACTTTTCACTTGCCTTAGGCTTCTCTTAGGTCTGCAGTGGGCACGGTCTCTGACAGAGACGGAACAATGATTTCCTGCCAGGATGTCTGAAGGATCCCCTGAAGTGCCTGCAAAACTGGTGCAGCTGGTGTAAAAACAGGCAGAAAAGTTCCCATCAAGAAAGATTACTTTCCCCAGGGTCATTTCACTTGTTGTATGAGTGGAAACAGCAACCTCCCACTTCAGTCAACAGCTCTTGGGAGGGGTCTGATGTTCAGCAAATGCTGAGGCATCTTCAGCTTCTCCAGCATTTTCAGCAGAAACAATGGCTCCTGAACAGGGAGATTAAAGGAAGAACAATGAAGTGTTTGTCCTTTAGCACTGAGTAGGTTGGGAGCAGGAGTAGGTAGGTGGAAAATGGAATTTGTGGGGTTTTTTTCATTTTTATAATAGTCGCTTGGGTCCAGAGCTGGAGTTGTATGAGAAGTGACATGACTCTACTGAGAATAGGCCTTCAAGGACTCTCCAGTGTGATAGGACTATCGTGAGTCATCAGTCATGGTAGTGAAAAGGGATATTAACATATTTTTGAGTAGTGTTTGCTAGCGTGAATGCAAACTAGAACAGATCTGACAAATCCAGGAATCATGAAGCCTCCTGTGCTCCAGTGCATTACTGGTACCCGTAACTCAGCAGCTCTGCTGTGGCATGTTTCTGCTTCATAGGCAGAGTATGTGCAGACCAATGTGTCCTGTACACATCTGGCTGACCAGGCGGGACTTTTTTGCAGAGCAAACAACAGACAATTTGCCAGGTTCCATCACTTTTCAGCTTGATGTAACCAGCACTGACAATCAGGCTGTCAATGTGTCAAAGCAATGGCCGCACTGTGTCACACCAGACAACTGGACAGCAGAGATCAGAAAGGAGTGATGTGTCCAGATGTGCAGGACTCACTGCACCCAGACAATGGAAGTGATATCTGCATTTGGACTTTTCTTATTGCTACTCCAAGTGGGTGACTAGGCAGAAAAAAAGACAAAGTTGTCAAATTCACCCCAGATAAAGTTCTCAGATGGAGAAAGAAGACACATCTTACCATTCCCAAATATTTGGTAGCCCTAGAATGAGCCTGTCTTGGTGTGCAGCTTATCTGGCACACTATCATATTGGTGGGGGCTGTCAAAAGCCTATGGGACTAGGAATAAAAAAGGAACCACAGAAGTGTCCTCTGCTGAGATCTGACTTGTTAATCCCTGAGACTAACAGTTTTTCCTGGTAAGTTCAGCAATTTTTCAAGGTAGGAAATGCGACCTCACTGTTCACACAGAAATTTGCTATTTTATACCTTACTGCCAGCATGGATCTTAATCAACCAGAAAAACACAAAACGACAAACAAACAAGAGACAGCTTTGCTATCAGAGGTTCATTAGCTCCCAGCGACCTTTTAAATCTGCAAGAAACCAAAGAGAAATGTTCAGAAAATGGGAGGGCTTTCAAGTCATTTTGCCAGTAATTTCCACCTACTCCCCAGTTCCCCTTCAATAATGAATGGCATTTTTTGATTGTTTTCCCAAGGTTTGCATTTATCTGAGCACATGTAGACTGGAGCCTTGACCCACAATATATAGGGGATGGGAGTTAGAGTCTCTCTGGAATAATGGTGTGTACTTTGTGTCTCACAAGGTTATTTGAAACCAACTCTCAAGGGCATCGTCGACCTCATCTGGGAGGCTCGAAATGTGAGCAAAAGGCAGCCTGTTTCATACTTGGCCATCAGGAGCCATCAGGGAGCCATCAGCAACATGTTCTGCAGAGGGTTAGATGTAGGTTCATGAGGATGAGCTAACAGGCAGGACAGACCTCAGCTCTGGGAATATCCCAGCACTGGGAAAGGAAAGATGCTGCGGATGACATATTCTTTGGTGTGCTGACACCCTACCTTTGGGCCATGGTAACCATGGAGCAGAAGGCAGTGGCTGAGAGGATCACTTCCTGGATACAGACAGGCCAGTCACCAGGTTGCTTCTCTACCACAAGCTCTCGGAACCAGCTCCTCAGCAGGTGTAGACAGACCTCATTTTTGGTCTACCTGAGGCTGCTCCTCTGCACTTCTACCTGGAGTTTTCTCTCCCGAGAGACTTTGAAATGTTGGGTTTTCTTCCCTAATTGGAACAGAGGCAGCAGATACATCCTTTCATGAAGCAGAGCATCTGTCCTCTTATCAGTCATCAGCTTGATGTCTAGTCACCTTCTCCAAGAAGAATGATGACAAGAGGACCATTGCTGCAGTGGAAAGAGAAGGGCTGTTTTAACTATAAATAAAACTATTTGAGGCCATCAGAAAGTGCTATTCTATTGGGACCAATGGCTGAGGAACTACTGATTGTAGATGGAGAACAGAGAAAGGCAGACAAAGCATCAGCCAGAGATGAAACATTCAGAGTAGGCAGAATAAGGTGGCTCTGAGGGCATCTATGGAAGATGTTTTCTGTGTTTTACTGTCTTGTTTTGATGGGAAAAAAAATATTTTTCAAAGAAGTGATATAAGATGTCACACATGTATTTACAAGACTGTAGTCCTCCCTGACAACCTCTATGAACTCCCTCCATTGAAGAAAGAAGTTGAAGAAATTCTGAAAAGAGAGAGAAACTAAAAGATGAAAGCACAGACTAGAGAATGGAGACTCCCTTCCTCCTGCCAAAAGTGATCTGAAGGTGGGACCTGTTCTCTCAGCCTGAATGTAGCCCCTACAGACATCATTGGGAGTTACTGGGAGCCAGCAGGACTGGAATCCAGTTTCACCCAGGCACTGAGGTCCAGTAGCAGTATGGAGGAAGCAGTGGTCAGGGCTGAAGAGTGATGAAGCTAGAAAAGGTCTACATCACATTGGAGCAGCTGGGAAGGATAATGTGCCATCTGTGCTAAGTGGTTTCACCCCAGTGCTGTCGGTCACACCAGAATGCAGAATCGTAGGGAGACCTCACATTTATTGTGGGGAGGGGAATGAGAGGGAGAAACCATCTGTGGAAGGGAAACTGACCAGTATGTGGCCTTGGAAAGTCACATCCAGAGGGGGCTGAAAGCACCTGGCAAATATCTGGCACCTGTGAGATGTGCCACAGAGATGCTGAGAGCAGCTGTGAGAACTCAGGGCCCAGGCAGTGAAGGGACAGCAGGTACAGGCTGATGGGGATTTGGAAAGGAGGAGATGTGTGAGGCTTTCCAACACCCTGCCTCCCCTGCTGCTGTGTGGCATGGGCTACCACAGCAGAAAGAGGAAGAGAAGGCTTTGGGGGTCAAGAGAAGAGGGCAAAGAGTGGACACCGTGTTGAAAGGTGTGCAGGAGCTAGAAAGGGAAAAAAACATGCATAAAACCAGCTCCTGTGTCCCATCACAAAGGAGATCAGACTCCTGCTGTGTTCAGCGCTGACTCAGGTGCATGCTGGGAGAGGTCTCAGGGAATGGACTCCGTTGTGTGGTCATCTGTCACTGCCGTTTGTACAGGCTCTCTTGCATACTCCGTGGGTAATTGCTTTCAGTTTGAGTAATTCAGACGGGGAGAATAAAGCAGAACCTGCTTTCAGTCTGAGTCACTCGTATGTCTTTGTGACATGATACGCATTAAAGTCGCCTGTAAATTCATATGAGAAGCCCTAATGGTCTTTAATTTTTAGGTCCACCGTTCAGTGCCTCTCTTCACTAGTCCCCCAGCCCAGAAGACCCAGAAGTAGAGGATCTTCTGAGCAGAGGTTAATGCTCGGCAAAGCGTTGGGGGCAGGAGCCTTGACAGGCTACAGCACCTTTTTCTCCCAGCTTTCTGACAGCGCTGCAATCCCCTAACAAACCGGAGGGGAAACTAAGAAGTGTTGATAGGATTCTTTTCTCCCACACTGTTAATTCAAATCTGGCTCTAGGCCATTAGTGTTGTCACACTATTACCTTCTAATGGCTTCTTGCTCTTGGCTCAGCTCTTGCTTGGGAAGCCGCAGCTGTGTGTGGTGTTAGCTATAGCCTCCCAGTTAGCCTCTTGCTGGGAATCTCACTCAAGATTATGACTTTTGTCCGTGTTATGAAAATAGCCGGCGTGTAGCAGCTGCTGGCAAACACTGCTCCTTCCAGCACTCACCCAACAGGTGTCACAAGCCGTTTCCCTGCCACCGCGGATGGGATCAGCTGTTCCAACAGAAGGTGCACTTGTAATCCGTAACCCCTCGCTGTGCCGTCTGGGTCCCACCGAGCTGCTGATGAACCTGTGACAGCTTTTGCTAACAGAGTGGCATCTTTCAGCTCAGATGCTGGGGACTTCCAAGGCAGAGGTCTGTGATATGCTGGTGTCCCACCCAGTCCTCCAGGTTTGTCTCAGGGTTTCATAGCCTGAAGGGATATGAAGTACCTGGTGAAGGGTTGAATGTAGCTGTGCCCATGCTCTCTGGTCAGACACAGGTGTGTCACTGAGGGAGGTGCCGTGACAAAGCTACATTAGATACCTGTTGCAAAGTTTGACTCCTTTTCATGGTGCAGGAGTAGAAGACAATGCTCTCCAGTCCTTGATTTTTCCACCCCATGGATCAAGACTAGTTTTCATTTTCCCGAAGTTTATACTCCAAACAGGTATGGATGCAAGAAAATCCCATGGTCTCTTATACCAGAGGTCAAACCAGGTTGGTTTGACCAACTTTGACCAACTTTGGCCTTAGGATCTATGTTTCCATGAGAAGATCAGATCAAAGAGGTACATAGGACAGTATGACCTAACCATTCCTAGGACCTGATACATGAGAATGGATAAGCACAAATGTTTACATGAAGGGATAAGGTGTAGAGGTAACACAGGTGTTTTAGAACTCAGCTCTGCTGCCTCTTTTCTGTGCTTATTCTGAGGATAACACAGGAGGTTTCAATGTGCAGGTCCAGCTGACTGGCATGAAATTAATTTAAAATTCAAAAACTAAATTGGGAAAAAAAGGCCTCTAACAGTTCCATGGAAAGTCAATTACTCGGCATGTAAAGGTGATGCTGAGAATGCTGCTCCACAAAAAGGGCAAAATTCCTTGCAATTTTCATCTATTCTTCCTGCAATTTCCCTCCCATCCCTTGTGATATTTTAAGAAACGGGTGACTTTCTCTCTCTAGTTTTAGATATGCTTATTGGGGCTGGAGGGTGGAGAGACCACGAGAGAAAAGACCGTTCCAAAAAATGTAATTAAGGTGATATTACTATGTGAATTACACATTATATTTTGTTTAGAGCCATTATTGGCTGGAATGTCTCTGAAATTGAATTGTGCTGCAGATTCCTTGCTGATCTTACCCACACTCAGTCATGGTCAGGGAGTGCATTAGACCCAGGGAAGAGGAAAGTGTGGATGAAGGAGGGGGATCCAGCCACGGACTGGGGGGGCTCTGTAAATAATTTCTTTCCATGTAGAAACTTTCATCAGGCAGACAAAACCCCCATGTTAAATATGATTCTTCACCCCATGGAGCCAAACTGCCCTGATGCACACCAAGGAGCTGATCAGTCTCATCTCTCCTCACTTCTATGCCCCAATGTCCTTTTGGAGATGCAGTGATGGGCCAAAGGGTAAGAGCATCCCCACTGACATCTGTCTTCTCTCTGAGCATACTTCCAGCTCTCTCTGCTTTGCTCTTTTGGGAGATGAGAGTTTCAGACCCTCTGCCTGTGGCTGCTTGGGAGATGTGCAGTGGTGGGAAGGAGGGAGCATTTGGCAGGGTCGCTGTAGGCTGTAGGGACACTGAGACATGAGCCTATTAGGGGGGATCTGATGAGGGGGACAAGGACACGGAGGAGATGAGAAGAAATAAGGGCAAACACCAACTTCTGTGTCTTCTCTCCAAGGCAACAGATTTCCAGAGACAGGGAAAAGAAGGGATGATAGAAACAATTTTGCATGAGGAGGAGTGTGAAGGGGATCAAGGGCCAACACATCTTGCAATAGTCACTGTAGGGCCAAGAGCTGCCTGGGAGCAGTGAAGGTTTGCCTGTGCTTATCAGGGATGGCATGAAGAGCACAGGGGCCATCTCGCCATGGTGGTGTCACCTACACAAGGTGGCAGAGCACTGGGAGAAGAGATGGCTGGCACCCCCATCCTTGGGAACTTCAGCTTGCAAAGGTCAGCACTTGAGTCTGACCTTGGAGACCTTTGAGTCTTTTGGTGTCTCGGGCTCATGGCTGTTGATGGAGGTACAAATGCGTTGCTGGATGGCACAGGGGTGTAGTGAGCCATTCCCCACATGGGCAGCAGGACAGACAAAGCCAAGTTTCCTGTGGTGGTGTCATCTGTGGCCTTTCTGATGTCTAATAATGTCCCTATCTCTTTCTTCTACTTGGTGACCTATTTCTTATGTAACCTGTAAGAACATGATAGTTTTGCATTAGCTCCTCCGTTAAATTCGTTGAAACTGGTGTAAGAGTTGAGAAATTATGGGGAAGGGAGAGATGAGAGAGAGGACCCTCCCTTCCAGCACAGCCACAGTAATTCAGGAAATGAAAAAATTATGTGGTGCAAGAGAGACCCACAGCTGAGAGGTAGGGAAAGGTAGGTAAGAAGACATTTCTGTGATTCTTTGTTCCAGGATTCACGTTTTTGTTTCTCTGTTCCCTTTTGCACTCAGTTCCTCTGGCTTGGTCTTGAGATGGGCTCTATCAGTACATGGAGGTGATGAGGTTGCTTCTCATTGTGGGGAGAAGTTTGCTGGATGACCTGATGTGGTGTGGCCCTGGCAGTGGCAGATGCGCCCTGGGAGGGCTGTGCCAGGGAGAGGCTTTAGAAGAGCGGCCACCTGCAAAGAGGGAGAGGGAAGCATATTTCTTGACTTCTCTTTCCTTAAACCATCTCCCATCCTAATAAAGTGGGGGAATTAGAAGGGGATTATCTACCAGCAGGAGAGGTGTAATTCATTTCTGCCACTGTCCGCGTGTCAGGTTCGATTTTAATTTCAGATAATGTCACAGCCAGATTAAAGCCCTATCATCTAGGTAGGAAAAAAGATCCATCCTTCCCACCCATCTCACTGAGCTGCCAGGACAGTGACTGCCATCCCTCCCTCCTCGCCTTTCAGACACACTCGGATCTTGGCATCCTCCTGATGGTCCTGCGTGGGAGGTTGGTCCCCCTTCCCCATCTCCTCCCCAGACCCTGGCCATGGGCAAAAGAACCCCCATATCCTCTATGCATCACACCCAGGGTGCTTGCACGTTCCAGGGTGCTTCATCTAGGGACAAGGAAAGGGGACTGGGGGACACAGATGGCTTGTCATTCGTGGACACTTGGGAAATGAGATGCCAGTGCAGGAGGGTGTGGGAAAAGCAGGGAGAGGTGAGGGATGGTTGGGTCAACCATTAAAGAATGAGGTGGAAACAGCATCAGTAGAGCTCCCTGTTATGCCTGGCTGTCCCCTTGTCCCCTTCCTGGGATGCCTGCAGAGAAAGAAAGGGTTGTGGGTTTGGGGGTTTTTATTCCTGGCTCTGACAGAGACATACAGAAGTCAGAAGCATCACTTAGAATAGCGCCATCAAATGAAAGCAGCCCCTAAATTAGACACCTCTATCTGTACTTGACAGCTGATGAGAAGCAGCTTGCACAGAGGATGTTTCACCTTTCTTGGAAGTCAGTGCTCTAGTGGTTTAATATTATTCCTCCCTTGCCTTCTTCCTTGCTCCTGTTGGGTCAGAGTCAGCTCTGCTGAGTTCCAGGAACTGCTCCCACTCGTGCTCCTGCTGCCTGTGGCTCTTGGGGCTCACAGAGGGATGCCTACAAAAATAGACCCACTTGGCTGGAGTATGGATGCTCCTCACTGCTTTGAGATCTTTAGATGGAAGGAGTGGAAGCTCCTGGTGATGTTGTCTTCCCTGGATGAATGCAGACACAGGTAATTCTGCTTCTGCTCATACAACATTTAAAGCAAAGTGCTTCTGACAAACAGGAGGGAAGATGGACTTTATTAAAAATAATAAAAATAAAAAAAAGCCTCTTGAGAGCTGATCAGGAACTGATAACTCCTTCTGGGCTGTACTGGTATTTTGTTCTGTTTCTCGGTTATTGCAGACAATGGTGGTGAGGAAATGCTGCTCTGATACTGATACAATGGGCCTGCCGTGGAGCTGTGTGCATGCAGGTGGATGGGTGATTTTGATGTTTATCATGACTATTAATGTCCTAGTGGACTCTTTTCATTACAACTGTATTGAGTCAGAGACAGAGTCAATCCATGCAACCAGCTGGGTTTTCCCACTGACAAAAATATTATTGGTTATATGATTAAAAATAATAATAAAAGAATGAACCCAATGCTCAACATGCCTCTTAATCCTGTTGTTTGCTCTCTCCATCCTTTCCCAGCTGAAATTCAGCCTTGCTCAGCAGCTATTCCCAGCTCTGCCCTGTGTACCAGTACAGGTCCCAGCCTGGAGCAGGACACTCCAGGACACATCTGGAAGGTGCCCAGGCTCATGCTCCTGGCCTTGACTCCTGCATCAATCAGTTCTCCTCTCCATGCTTCAGTACGGAGCACCAGCCCATGAGTACCAGCAAAATCATACCTCTCTGTTCAGCTCTGCCTTCCCTGGCTGCTACATCTCCTGGAGCTGTGCAAGAGGTGTGTTGCTGTGGGAGCACAGAGGTCCAGCCTGCACCGTGGATGGAGGATGTGGGTTGTTCCTGCAGAAGATGAGGAAGATGAGCCTCAGAGCTATGAATAAATCTAAGATTTTGGAGGATTAACAGGGAGTGACACGCTGGGGAGACATAAAGCCTAGGTTTGGAAACAGCTGGTGGTGGTTGTTTGGATGCTTCTCCATGGTGGAGAGAAGCTGGATCTGCTTCAGGCTGGCAGTTTCTACATTTCCAGGGTCCAGGCTCCTCCTAAATCTTTACAAAGTCTTTGGTATCATATGTGAGCAAGAACACAGAGCCCTAAACACAGGTTCCCTTCATATCCTGGCGCATATAGATTTAGTAACATGAGCAGTGAGTGAGTGGACACCCCACCACATCTTGTGCTGCTGGAGTCCATTTGGGGCTGCAGAAAACCAGCTGCATCTATTCAGACTGAGAACCTGTGATGGGGGCCTTGGTATCGCTCGAGATGCCATGAGACAGCACTGGTGGGTGTTGTAGAGATGCCTGGCAATGGTTTGGTCTCTGCTCGCTAAACATCCAGTGCTTGACCACCCTCTCAGTGAAGTCATTCTTCCAAATATCTAATCTAAACCTGCCCTGCCGCAACTTCAGACCATTTTCTCTGGTCCTGTCATTATTCCCTTGGGAGAAGAGGCCAACACCACCTCTCTAGAACCTCCTTTCAGGGAGCTGTAGAAGGCAAGGAGGTCTCCGCTCAGCCTCCTCTTTTCCAAACTACCCATGCCCAGTTCCCTCAGCCTCTCCTCACAGGACTTGTTCTCCAGACCCCTCACCAGCTTGGTGGCTCTCCTCTGGACATGTTTCAGCACCTCAGTATTCTTCTTGCAGTGAGGGGCCCAGAATCTCTGCATTTGAAAAAAAACCCTCATATGCCATAAATCTGGCAGCTCCCGGGGAGGCAAAACAAAACTAAACAACCCCTTGCTCCATTAGCATTGAAACTCCAGCTTTCTCCTCAAACAAAACTGTTCTGTCCCACAGGCACCGGCAATGGGGGGAAACTGAGGCATGGCTGAGCTCCCTCGAGCCTGCATTCCTGCCCTCCATCATCATCAGCTTGCACAGCTGCAGGAACAGCGAGACACACAGGAGCGCTGGGAAATGTTCCTATTGATCGGAAATGAATAATTATCACCCGCTCCCTGTTCCAGGGCCTCGTTGTGAGCGGAAGAGCGGAAGCACTAAGCGGGATTAATAACTACTTTTCATTACTTTTAATGCAAACTATTGATTTTAAAGTGTTGTAGGGTATGACAGTTTATTACAATAAGACAATAAAACAGACTATATGAAATAATTGAGAATAATCTCTTCCCTTTTCCTGCACGACGCAAGGACATTATGTTCTGTGCATGTGGAGACATTAATGGCAAACTCTATCCAGCAATGGCAGCTTAAGCACTCTATAAAACAGCACTTTGGAGCTGGAGTATTATAAATAATAGGCAATAAAACTGGTAAATGGGGCTTTAATTTGATTCCATTATGTCACTGAATGACAGGAAGGAGGGGGCAGAGCAGCAGCACAGGGATGCGACGCTGAGCTGGGTTTGGGAGCCCTGACTATGGGCGGAGGAGCGGAGCACGGCACTGCCAGCGGGTCAGGACATGCCAATGCCCAGCCCAGGCGAGGGCTCAATCCTGGCAGGTGACAGCCAGGGAGTCCCTGCAGGGCTCCTCGTGGCAGCAGGGACACTGCTGGCACAGGAGGATGCTTGGGTCCCTGTTCTGCCAGGTGCTGCCCAGATGTTTGAAGTATTATCCCAGAACCATGCTGCTGCCTGGTCTTGGACATGCTGGCGCTCTCTTTTTCCATGTTTTCTGCCCCAAATTGGTTGGCATCCCCCCACCAGCACTGCCCTCCCCGGCCCCATTCTCAGTAAGCAATTCACGGCTGCAGGAGGCAGCGAATGCGGGGCGATTCCTGCTCACCTTTTATTACTCACAGCAGAAACTCTCCTGATGAAGAGCTGCTGCCTGCTGAGGATGGGTCTACACATGATTATCGCAGCTCAAATCATATATACCCCAAAGAGTGCTTGGCCAAAATGACTGCCATGAAGAGAGGGTCTTAATTCCTCAAGCACGTTGGAAAATCAGCAGAGACTCCTTGCTGGGAGCTCAGTGCCTGCAGGATCTCTGCAAAGACCCAGGAGGAACTGCTGTGCATCATCCCCGCTTCCCACTGGGGATGCCCATGGTACAGGGAGGGGATTCAGGATGGGGGGACCGTGACAGACCACCAAGTGTTTGGCTCAGGGCTGCCAGCTCCCATCCAAGTGCCGAGAGCAAGCCCATTACCAACCCATGGCTTTGCAGGGTCCAGCGATATGTGAAATGAGCTGCGAGTCTCAGCCCAGTGGTTTCTGCTGGAAAGCTGTTTCCGCTAATTGGGTTCCTCCTCGCCAAGTCTGCAGAGTGAATGTACCAAAGAGACTAAGGGCCAAGTGTGGAGAAGGGGCTGAGGAAGCCCTGGAAATGTTGAAGTGCCACAATGTGTGGTTTTCTCCAGCACATCAGTCCACATACCCAACTCTTATGCTGTCTGGATACCTTCTGCCCATCCTCACCCATTACGCTCTGCCTAAAAAAACCTCCAGAGCCCCAGAAAAGGGGATCAAAGGCTCTGGTCCAGGGAACCACCTGGGTTTGATGCATGGATGGGTCTTTTCCCTTCCCTCAGGTCCCGGTTCTGCGGACCAGTGTCAGAAAGTTGTCCTGGGAGAGGGGAGGTGAAGGCAGCTCCCCATATCCCTGTAGATTAGCCCTGTGCCTGGAGAGTGAAATGAGGCTGGTCAGGACCTGCATGGACCTTCCATGGCCCAGTGGGATCATGCTAAATTGCTGTGCGCTGGCCCAGTTAATGTGAAATTGGGAAGGACTGGAGAGGAGTGAACAGGCAGGACCTCGACACCCCCCGGTGGGACAGTCACATCTGGCCCCAACTGATGGATCTGGGGTGCAGCCAGCTGTGTTTTGCAGCCCTGAAGAGCCTCTGCTGTATGCTGTATGAGCTCCTGTGCTCTTGCTCCTCGCTCCACCAGACAGGATGTCTCCCAGACACGTCTGCAGTGGCCCCAGCCCCCCGTCACGCATCGTTATTGCTGTGAAGATTTTTGCAAAGCAGGGAAGAGCCAGTGGCACTTCTTCACTTTGTTTTCAGCTCCAGAAATCCAGCTCTTCCCACATTCTTCTGTAGAGAATCCTAGTGTCCCTGGGGGTTTTCTAGCCTCTTGCCTAAGCATATAATCAGGCAGGACTGGTTTTTACAGAGGGGATTACACACACAATAGAGCAGAAGAGCCCCATTGGGGCTATCACAATCTATTAGGATCCGCGCTCTACCCAAAATAAGAAGGCACAAGGAGAAACACTGGACTTCTTTTGCCACGTGTGCTGTGCAGGCCAGAAGGAGATTCGGGCTCTGGATTTTAATGGGTTTTTCTTTTGGTCCCTGCACTCCTATTGTATCAGGATGTGCATGTCCCACTCCCACGGCCATGAATGCTGATGGTTTTATAGCCCTGAGTGGGCGATGCCCACTGTGGTATCAAGGAACTGACACCCAGGAGTAACTGAGGGTCTGCAGGAAAGGGGAGAAGATGGGGCCAGACAGGGGAAGGCACAGATGGGAGCAAACTGGCTTCTGGGCAGAGGTGGAAGGGATGGAGCAGGGCAGGTCCAGGATGGTCCATGCTTTGGGGAGAGACTGTTGTCTCCACAGCCCCCTAGGACCCTCTGGGGTGGCTGCAGGAGGCTGAGGATGTGCAACCGGGAGTGTGTGAGGTTGGCTGGCAGCATTGCTATGGCAATTGGCAGCATCCCAGGAGGAGGAGGAAGGGGAGGAAGAACAGGCCAGTGTCCCCCACCATGGGATTTGAGGTGGAGGAATTTTTGCACCAGGAAAGAAAAGAACAAGGTAAACACATGAGGAGCGTGGGGAGCCTGGGTGTGCCACAGGCCCCAGGATGCAGAAAATGCCAGGTCTAGAACAACAAGCCCATTTTAATTTTCATTAGACCCAAACATCTTAATATTAATAGGACCAACGTGTTCTCCTGCTCCATGGGGGTGCTCATGAAAAATAACCACTTGGAGACATTCGGACATCGTGAGAGCCAGACACCTGGCACAGGTCTCTCTCTCTTTGGATTATTTCATCCCACTTTTTTTTATTCCCATACCAAGAAAGGGTTAGAGTAGGGATACAGCTTTCTTCACACCCTTTTGTCCCTCTAGTACTAATCTATCAAGTAAAGCATTTCAGGAAATAAACACCTGACTCTTGCAGACAGGTACAGCCATAGATTCACAAGCAGGTACACGTGCACACACTGGCGTCACTATTCGTTTCAATGCATAGGGAAATTTGTTTAATCTCTTAATAGAAAAATCTGTAAATTTAGATCCAAAAATGGCTTTCCGCACCTTTTTGCTAGAGCAGCCCTGACAATACACCTGGAGGAAATGAGCAGTCATCTGCAATCACCCAGGTAATGGGGGTTATTGATTAATGAGGCAGGGCCATGCACACCCTCTGTGGGGCAGAACACAGACCCCCAAAGTGCAGCAAAGACCCAGAGAGGGGCTTGGATGGACAAGGGGAGGTATGAAAAATGGATGAGGGGAAGGTGAGGGAAAAGAGAGGACTTTGCCAGGAGCCTCAGCCAGCCTCTTAGCTGAGAAATCAGGCTGTGAAAGCAGTGAGAAGCAGGTGTGAATGGTTTTCTGCCTGCCTCGGGATGGGGCTGGGGATGGAAAGCTGGGGTGGTGCGGAGGAAGGGATATTTCTGCATTTAATGTCTCTCCCTGCCTGCTGGCTCCAGGCCACCCAGGCTGAATGCTCACAGTTTGCGCTGAAGTGTTGGAGAACTGAAAGGGCCTGAGGCTGTGCTGGCTGGTCCCTGGCATCTTGCATTTCAAAAGCCCTCAAAATGATGGATTTGATGCTTCCCTTTTTATTTATTACATTTAAAGCAGTTTTGCCAGGGGGGTAGCTCAAGAGAACAGGCAACTTATTTTCCTGAGCATCCCAGGAGCTGGGCTGTTGCACAGCTGCATATAAGGCAGAAGACAAGGACCCCACCAGCCGCTGGCTGTGTTCTGCTCCCATCACAGGGCCAGGGGGGGCCAGGGGAAGGCTGGGGGAGATGGAGAAGAAGGGTCTGCCTGTCTCTGACCTGGCTGAGGAGCTGGAGGTGGCAGCAAGCGGGGAGTCATTTGCTGTACTTTCCTTCTGACCGCTGGGCAGTTATTATCAACACAACGCAGCTGTAAATGTTCTCTCAGCAGCAGAGACCTGGGAGCTGAGAGTGCAGCTCAGCTGAGTGTGTTATTGGATTATCAACTGATTAGAGCTGTTAAGAGTCCACTCTTGAATAATCAACATGGTGCTTTTTGGCTGCTGTGTGTGTATCAGCAGGAGGGGGAAGGAGGCAGAGGCTGGCTGCCGTGGATTCACAAGTGAGCCCTGGGTGTTGCCATCAGCAAGCCCTGCTTGGTGGGGAGTTGTGGCACCCACTTTCCCCCAAGTCCAGGCTTTGCAAGCTCCACATTGATGGGATGTGGAGCTGCAGGGGTTTCTCTGTGCTTTCCCTGGCACAGGTTTCAGGCCACAGGGTTTTTTTGCCAGAAGGGTTAGGATCTGGAGCATCTTGACCTTGTAGGTAGATACCCATGCAGCTTGGTGGTGGTGGTGGGCATGATCAAGGGCAAGTGTGTCGTGCACTGGAGACTATGGTTTGCTGTTCGTGGTCTTGGAGAAGGGAGGTCAAGGTCTGGTATGTGGAGATGAATGAGATTAATCCCTCTGGTGGAGATAGTGTAGGGATGTGGGCATCCCACTGCTTGCAAAAAGGACTCACTGGGCAGGGTGAAGGGCAGGGGGACTTTTCCAGTGATGTGCCAGTGACAGCAAAAACTTAGCAGGAGCTTGCAGTGATGCACTGTAGTGAATTCCTCTTGAAACAAGGCAAGACAAGGATAGAGCTGAATTAGCAGATTACTCTGGGAGCTTTTTAAATGAAGAAGACAGAGCATTCCCTTTCCTCTGCCTCTCCTTTGTACTGGTACGCAGCAACGTTTGGGTGATAGCTCAGTGGGAATGTGCCTGATGGCCCTTTTCTTTCTCTTTCTTTTCCTCTTATTTCAATTTTTCAAGGCTGATTTGGCCTGTTGCTGAGACACGATTTCCCCTGGAGGAGCTTCCTACAGCTACCTTGAGGCAGGACTTGCCTTGCTGTCCTTTAATATTTTTCCTCCCTGGAGCTGAGTTCTTCTGGTGGTCTCCAGCCTAGAGAACATGATTCACCAGCAACTTCGTGGACCATGTTTCTCCTTTCAGTCACAGTGGTCCTGTCCCCACTAAAATCGATGGCAGGGCACCTCAGTGAGCAAGGGGAGAATTTGTTATTATAAGGAATAACAAAGACATACCAACTGTGCCTTGATATTCAGGCATACTGAATGCTAAGGATGGAGGAGATGCCTTACTCACTTTTTCTTTCCCTGTGCCAGACTCTGAGGAGATCAGGATTCTCCTTTCAGAGGCCTGTAGGGGTCACAGTTGGGTTGTGCAACAGGCTGGGATCCCGGCCTTGGCAAAGGCAATCAGAGCATTGCATTACCCCTGTCCTGCTAAACTATGGGTCTTTGGAAAGCCAGCAGGAGGCCAAATCTCCACTGCCCTCAGGTCACTGCCCCAGACCCCACTCAGGAGGGCTCCGACTCCTCCTCTGCTCTCTCTGCCACTAAGCTCTAGGAGGTGTTTCCCATGGGATGCATTTTTTGACTGAACAGAACAGTAAATCCAAATATGCTCCAGACTGGAAAGAGATGGTCTCAAATTCATGCACAAAAGAGTGTAAAGAACAAAGATTTTACCAAGTGGGTGGTATAAAGTGGAAGGAAGAGGAGGAGCCATGTATTAAATAACATGATTTATACATGCACAGTGTAATCAAGGGAAGGGAGTGTCCCAATTAGTAATTTGTAACCTGTCAAAGAAGGCTCAGGCTGAAGATTTCTGTCCAGGTTTCTTGTCCATGTAAATGGTGGTGGTCCATCAAGGTTGGTGCCAAGGGCCTTTGCTTTCTGTTTGTCTAAACTGGTCTTGCTCAAAACTGGCCAGTGCAGTCCTTCAAAAGTAACGTGCAAGTGGCAGAACTGGATGAAATTCAAGATGTGGGATTTGGATCTTGGTAGAACTTGTGTGATGTGAGATGGATGGGCAGCTCTTGAAACCCTGGCCTCATTTTCTTTGAGATCTGTTCTCATCCCTGTAGCTCATTTATGGTTATGTGCTTATCCATCTTGGCTTCCATATTCGGTAGAGCCTCTTAGTAACAGAGATGTCACAGGAGACACAGAACCAGACAGACAGCAGTGCACTACAAAGAGAACCCATTCCTGGGTAAATTAATCTTTCCCATGTGAAAGCAGTTCTCTCAGTATGGAATTTCTTGCAACAATAGCCTAATCCTTCTTCCTTCTACTGGATGACTGAAAGTCTTTGTCAGGTGAGTCTGATTCAGTCTCCAACATGACAAGCAGCAGAAACAACCTCACCCACCTTCATTCTCCAAGGTTGCCTTGCAGACCCACAGGAACACCCAGTTGCAGTCAGAGTCCCCTCCCCACGTCTGCACTGCCCAGGGACCCAAAGTAGGATCTGGCCATGATGCCCAGGAAGATGGACTTTTTCCATTATATGATAATTAAATTACATGTAATTACGTTCTTAATAGCAAAATGCAGGCAGTAAATGATCCTAACATTTCGCACTTCCCCTCTCCGCTTCCTAGAACATTCCCCCCCACCAGCTGCCCCTCCCCACTAAACGCCAAATTATTTTACAGTTGATAGTTCCTTAGATTTGCCGACCTTTAAAAGCTGAACACTACATGCCTGTTGAATTTTAATCAATTTATTTTTTTCAACTGGAAATGTCAGACTTCTGTACGGAATTACTTGGTGCTGGCTGATGTGACAAAGACTCAAAGTTCAGCATCTGAAGCCGCGGAGAAGCAGAGAGTTGCGTGCATTAGCACAGATAATTTGCAGGATGTGAAAATGAGAGCAGGAGTGAGGGAGCATATATTCTTCATTAGCTTTGGTTTAGAGGGTTCAGGGACCTGCATTTATTTCATCCAGTGAACTCTGGTCTCATTAAATCCACACCGTGGCTGGTAATGACTGGAAGTAAGAAGCTGCGGAGGCCACTAAAGGGCAGAAGGTAGAGTGAGTTCCTCGGTGGAGCACGGAGAGGACCTTGGCGTACGCCAGGATGGTGGAGAGCAGCAGCCTCTGCTGTGCCCACTCTGTGGTACTGAGCACAGCTGGGGAGGTGTGAGTTGCCCAAACCATTTGCCAGCCTCCACTGGTCCAGTTCATTAATGTTCCTTCTGTCCCCTACTTCACTCTGGTGCTCAAGGCCCTGGCCTGTAACCTGAAGATTCCAGCAAAGGTTTCACTTGCAGTTCTTGCCTCTCTCCATCCATGCAAGGAGATTATTATTCTTCCTGTTAGTAGAGGGCTTGGCTGGTGTTATCTGGAACGACTAAACATTCCCTGGCTGGAGCAAAGCCCATCTGCTTTCTTGCCTGAAGAAAGGAAGAGTGCTGGGGAAGCCTGTGGCAGTGAGTAGACACCTTCTTGTCTCTACCGAGATTTTCTGACTTTCATTGTAACTTTGGTATCACCTTTGTGAGTGGTAAGTAAAGCCAGCGTCATGCTGGGACCTGGGAATTTCTCTGCTATCGGTGGCTAGTACAGTCCACATCACTCCTGTCCTGCATCACCTACTTCCCTACTATCAGTCATCTTGGGCATAAATTATCACTTTCTGGTTTTCTTCTGTCAGCAGCCTCTGGTGTTTCCCTGCAGCGCTGTAGCCTGTTCCAGTCCTGGGCTGTGACAACTCTACAAACATGCTTCTGTCCTATTAAAATTTAATTCCTTCTTTGGAATAGAGCCTTCTCATCACATACAACTGGATGGATAAATGTTTGCTAAGGTGACAAGGATTGAGTATATTTAATCTTCCTTCCTTCTCTTTAAAAAACTGTGCCTGTTGTTGCCCCTTGGCACAGGTACATTAAAATCAATAATGAACCTTACAAGCAGATCGGTGATAAAATATGGTCTATCCTTCTCCATTCACCTGTAATAAGCAGCTTTTTCAAAACCACACACATACCTTTGTGCAGCAAAAATAATGTGGTAACTGTGTGTTGGTTTAAGGAAGGCTCCAGGAGACTTAGTAGCCTTGAAGTGCACCTCAAACCCAAGTGTTCTTCCAGTGGCACAAACTACATGTGGTTAGAGATGGAACTTTTGGAAACTTGCTGATGGAAAGCATCATTCTTTGTGTGTCCTGATCTTAGACCCTCTCTGAAGCTTTGCAGTCTGCCCTCTGAGGTAGGGGGAAAGGAACCTTTGGTCTGACACAGCATCACAGATCCTTTATTCTGCCCTTATTTCCCTGAAATGGATTTTAATTGGAAAATGCTCCTGGGTTGACGTCAGTCCTTTCTGAGGGAATGAACCAGGTTGTATGAATTCCTAATTGGGACAAGTCTAACAGGCAGGGAGGTGCAGAATTGAGTCATGGTGGTGAGGTACACAGGATGGTCGCCCAAAGAGCGACTCTGAACCCGGCTGAGGCAAAGACTTGAATCTGCATTTTCTGTGTCTTAGGGAACTGTGCTGATCATCAATATATTGACTCATCTGAGGGAACCTGTTTGTTGTGCTCCCCCTCCCAGTTCAGCCCATAAAACTTTGAGATCTCATGTTTGCCTCTGAGGAGGATGAAAAATTTATTTGAACTTTGAGTTTTGCAAGAAAGGGAGTGATCCCTGCTGCGTAGCTGTTTTATTTAGCTTAGAGGTCCTGCTTCTCAAATCCTCCCATATAAAAAGTCCTCACAGAAGACAGTGAGCCTATGGAAAGCAGCCCAGCCCGGGCTTACTAACTATTCATCAGTATTCCCTTTAAAGAAGGCAAATGTTATTATCCTCTTTGCCAAAAGGGAATGTGAACACATCTGCTCCTCCACCCACCCTCTTGGCACCCCCTCCTGACGCCGACTCCCACAACTCACCCTCTGTCACCGCTCAGCAGCCCATTACAAATGGCTGTGTTTAAGCGAGGTCTTGCTCTTCATTTACAGCCCTCTCAGTCACTCTGATGGGTTCCTTCCCTGGCCTTTCACAGCCTCCGTTTGTTTCAGGTTAAGAAAATGTCAAGCTCATTTGGAAGTTCCTTGCCCCTCCTCGCTGTGCCGCAGCCATTAGTGGTCCTCTTGCTGCTGCAGGAAGCTGACATTTACATCGCGAGCTGGGGAGGAGATGATAATAGCGGTTAAGTCGGACTTTGTTAATCACCAGTTCTGGCCACCTTCAGAAATGAGTTCAGGTGGCCAGAGCTTATTTTCCTCATTTTCTCTCTCTCACGTTCTCATATCCCCATCTACCCCTGCCTGGTCCTCCATCCTCCCACCCCACCACCACTTACTTATTGACTGTAGTGGTAAGGTGTAATTCCATGAAATACAAGTTTAAAAAAAAAACAACCCAAACCACTAATTTTGGAGACAAGATTATACTTGATTGAATTTACTCCTCCATGATCATCCCTCCCAACTCTCTCCACCCCTTTTGAAGCCAGTGGGAAAGATGCTGAATCTCACCGGCAGAGCAAGAATGAGGAGGGTCTGTATTTGGGATCAGCCCTGCTTGTGTTGAAGATCCAGGGACACACTGGCTTCCAGGGCTGGGGGAAATTCAGTAAAGAAAGCAAGTTCTGCCCATTGTAATTTTTTTCTAGTCCAAACACAGCACCAAACCATAAAAAGGAGCTGGCATTTCCTGTTACCGGTGAATTTCATACATATGGGGCTGTTTGACACAGGGATAGATTAGGTGGCATCTGGAGGTCCTTCTCCCCCCTAATTTTCTATGATTCGGCAAAGCTGACATTTAAGGGTCAGATTAAGACTGGAAACAGTGGTTTCTGTGGGGCTCTACTAATCACAAGCTTCGTTCGGATTTGAAAATGAGTTTGACCAGGGCTATTGATTTCCCTCCTTGCTTTGCTTTTTCAATGCGTATGCATATGTGTGTGTTTGCAATTTTAACCTGAAAGACTGGAAGGCACTGCTCCCTCCCCTTCCTGACTTCTGTGCACCTCCCATTTGAAGCCCCGATAAGGGACTTCATTAAAAAAAAGCAAACTGCAGCAGTCAGGAATCGCAAGGGGAGGAGAAGTAAGAAGAACTGATGAGGACAGCAAGTGTTTGAAAGCTATAGAAGAGGAGGAGCTGTGGCAGATGTTGCCAGCTGTTGCTCAGCGCGTGGGTGTCACATCAGCCCACCCCCACAGAGCAGAACAAGCCCATAAATTAAGTCATTGTGCCGTGGCCCTAGTGCTGTTCTTTTGTATTTTAGTTGATGCCTTTCTCCAGGCCTCTCTCTGTCCTGGTCTCATCATCTTCAGCCACTGGTATCGGTTCTGGCTGCTCTGTTCTGTGCTCTGGCCCTTGTTGCTGTGTGCGGTGGCCGTCAGCCAGCTGTTAACAACTGGGAAAGGGGAGCTGGGGAAAGCCATCTTTATTCATAGGACTCAAGTCCTCAAAAAACATGAAATCAATTCAGTCTGTGTGTTTTGTATACCAAAAAAAAAAAAAAAAATAAAAAAAAAAATCTGCTTGTTTTATAGCTTCTCTCTTTTCCCTTCTTGAAATTCACTTGTTTTCCTGGAATGACACTTCGCTCTATCATCAGAAAGGCAGTGCTGACATACATTCTTCCTTCTTCATATTACATTGATCCTTGCATGGAGTTGTCTTCTACCTGCCTCCAGAAGGTTTTCTCCAAGGTGTCAGTATTTTCTGAAGCTCCCCTGTGCAGAAGCAGTTTGTCCCCCAGCCCCAGCCTTGCCTGTCATGCAAAAAAAATCACAATAATCCCTCTGATACCTTCCTTCCCCTTCTTCTCCCATTGACCAAAGAATATGAGTTTAAAAAGGAAATGTTTCTACAGCCAGAAATGAAAGGCCAGTTGTCCATCTAATCTTGAATCTACCCCTTATTTAAATTTATTACACATCGTTATTCTTCTCATCACCTAGAATTTTCCCTCCAGGACCTTATTCTGTCTAACACTGTCACCCTTTGAGAGTGGATGACTGAAATGTAACGTGGGAGACTGTTGTCTGTAGGACAGTCATTTCATTTTGTGCAGACAGCGATCTTTTCTCTTTTTATCTGCGCTGGTTCCTCTGCGACACTTCTGACCCAATCTTTATTCCCAGTCTTACTCCCAAAAGTCAGAAGACAGTGAAATCCCCTCAGCCCCCAGAGCTAGAGAGGTGCAACCCTCCAACCGCCAGCTCGCTGGCAACCTTTCCACCACATGCAAATTTTTATAGCATATCAATAGAAGGATCTTGAGGCCAAATGGAAATCGAGCAGCTGTCTGAATTGCTTGAGGGGAAAGAAACCCATTCAAAGATGTTTGTGGGTTGTGGTTTTTTTGTTTGTTTGTTTGTTTTTGTGGGTTTTTTTATTATTATTTTATAATTATGTTAAACATTCAAATGAATGACCCGATCAATTTCAGGCCTCTTTTTTCTGTGAATCTTTCCCAGGAACCCGATGTGCTCCAGCCATGGAACCAGCAGCTCAGACAAAGAGAAAGCAGAGCACTGCGGCAAACACCGTGTCTCGGTGGGGATGTCACCTCTCTGCTCTGCTGTCCTGCCAGCCCCTCTGGTGATGTCATCTCACAGAATCACGGTATGCCAGAGTGATATGAGGTTGGAAGGGACCTCTGGAGATCATCCAGTCCAATCCCCCCTGCCAGAGCAGGTCCACCTAGAGCAGGTTGCACAGAAACGTATCCAGGTGGGTTTTGAATGTCTCCAGAGATGGAGACTCCACCATCTTTCTGTGCAGCCTCTTCCAGGGCCCTGCCACCCTCACAGGAAAGAAGTTCCTCCTCATGTTTAGGTGGAACTTCCTATGTTCAAGTTTGTGCCCATTACCTCTTGTCCTGTCAGTGGGCACCGCTGAAAAAAGACTGGCCCCATCCTCCTGACACCCACCCTCGAAGTTTTACAGGCGTTGATCAGATCCCCCTCTCATTCTTCTCTTCTCCAGACTAAAAAGACCCAAGTCCCTCAGCCCTTCCTCCTAAGAGAGATGTACCTGGTCCTGCCATCATCTCCGTGCTCTGATGTCCCTCCCCAGCCATGTTCAGAGGGTTTCAGCACCCCTCCGCACTGGGTGCGAGGGGAAGATTGCTGGAAAATTCAATTTCCTTCTTGTGAGAGCCAAGTAGAAAGCAAATCCTTATCATGCTTATGAGGCTGTAAAAAAAAATATGTATGGGGAGGGGCAGGAACAAGTAGGTCACCAGAGAGGTTTCTCCTCTGCCCATGTGTGACAGAGGAAGCCCATGTAGTATCTGAGCACTGCTGTGTCTAATACTGGCTTTGCATAATGTGATTAATTGATGGATCTTCAGAGTGTGCGAATAGCACTGGACTGGACTTCAGTGCATTTCCCCTTTGAAGGCTGTAACTAGAGATCCTCAGCTTCATTTTAGTGATCAATACTCCTGACTAGAGCAAGGCTAAGCGAGCTGCACACCTCTTGCAAAGCCACATGTGCCATGCCTCATCTTTATTCTCCTTTTTAGTTCCTTGACCACTGACCTCTCCAGCAGTAATCAGCCTTTCTGGCCCTGTCATTATCCTTGCTGTAATGATGAAATAATAGCTTGCTGCTTCAAGCCTGCCATCAGGATTGTCCTGGGTGCAGATGGCCTGGTGTTCCATCCAAGGGAGGGAATGTGCCAGGGGATGTATCTCACGATGACAAGAGCATCCGCAGTTTCAGTGGCCTAGCTCACTTGTCCTTCCTCAGTGGTGTTTCTGCACAGACTGCAGGGGAAGAGCTGCAGGCAGGCGAGGGTTCAGATGCCACTTGTATCTGTAAGAGCACAGGGCCATTTGCTTCCTCACTACTACAGAAAGAAGTCACCTTGAATGTGTTTCTTCTAGATCCTCATCAGGAGACATTCTTTCTTTGGACTCATGCACTGCCCTTGGAAAAAACTACTTTTTCTCTCTGTGTATCTATTTACCTTTTTCTTACAATTTTTTTTTTTTTTTGGTCTGTCTTATCAGTGCTGACTGCAAACTTGGCAAGACTGAGGTTGTCTCCCAGAATTAGTTGCACAACACTTAGCATGAAGAGATATCCAGATCCTACATTGTCAGTGTGAGTGTCTGAGATCCTTAGGAACTGACGTTGATGGGCATCACACACTGCCCTCTGTGCTGGATAAGGCCCTTCTGTAGAGTTCAGCATTTGGAAGGAGCTCCTCTCATTTCTTTGCAGGCTCTTAAAGAGCTAGCATCCACTGAGAAATTCAGACTAACTTTCCTGCCCATCCGCCTCTTGTTTGTTTGTTATTTTAATCTTCCTCCCTGGTCCACGGTGTGAAGAGAAAGGCCTGATTGACAGCTTAACTGTTTCAAATCAATAGAAAGAGCACTTGGAGATTAAAGCAATTTGAACAAGGTGTTTATGTAGTTTGGAGCTAAAACTGCACTTGAAGGAAGCATGGAAAGGAGCTGAAGGAAGTGGGTCAGCCACGAGACACAGGGAAGCTGCGTGAGCAGTGGTAAGATTACAACAATAGGCTGGGATGGCTTTTTCATCAAAAAGAGATCACTGCTTTCCATAAAGGAGGCCTAATCTCGAAATTGCTTTAGCCTCCAACTGATTGTTCCATCGATTTAAACATGCTGGCCCTGCCCCTCTTTCCCTGCTCTCTAATCTCTGGCACATCTTCCTCTCCTTCCGTCTCCCATCTACCGTTGCTGTAACCAGGCTGCAGGGACAACCCCTCCCAGGGAAGAAGCACTGTCTCCTCCTAAAAGAGGTCCCCTAACTCCAGTTGGGTTGTTGGCCTGGAGAACAGAGGCAGAGCCCCAGCAGTGCTGTGACTTCTGCTTCTGGCTGATGAAGTACCTCAGGGGCAACTCTGAAGCCATCTCAAAGATCCCATTACATTTTTAATCAATGCAAAGGCCTTGTCCCCTTGCTAAATTACTTGATCTCCTCCCCTTCCCAGGCTTTTAGGTAATTGCTGTAGATGAGTGCTGCTGCATATCAAGGATAGCTGAGCCAGGGCTATTGATCAATCCAAATGTGCTGTTGGCATGGTTTAGGAGAGCTTTACTAACTTACCCCAGGGGCAGATCAGGTTTTTTAGGCAAATCAAGCAAGTTTTATATTCTCCCTGTTTTGCATAGCCCTAATGAGGTGGTAATTCAACCCTTCCTTCCCTAGATACCCACTGTGTGATGGCAATAATTTGTCCTAGGACATGCCAATCTTTCTCCAGTGACCACAGAAAAAGCCCAGACAATTGGTTTGTACTAAATGCTTGATTTCTGGCCAGCTTAAGTTAGGGAGGAGGGTTGCCACTGAGTCTTCTATGAGGGAACATCGGGATGGCAAGCAGATGGGTCAGTTCTCTCTGTGCCATCCAGGGATCTAACTGCGTGGATGCAATCCTGCAGAAGATACACGGGTGATCTTCTCCAGAGAGCTGGAACTGGAGAGAGAGCAGGTGCATGGGAAAGCTCAGTGTAAAGGACAGGAAAATGTGGGTTGTCTGTAATTACTGTATTAAAACCTTCTATAAATCTGCAGGTGTGGAGCAGCAAAACCCCCTGGATTTCAGTCCAGACACAAAAGTCGACAGTTTTTGGGACCACCACAGAAGATAGGAAGTGCTCAGGCCAGCTTTACAGCACATGGACTGCCACAGAGTAATCCCTGATTTCTGTGAGTCTCCAGGAGGTGATGTCAGGTCCCAATTCTTTAGCAAGGACTTGAGAGCAGAGTGGGTGGTAAATTACTGTTTACTTTCTGTGTCACCAGAAACATGCAGCGGGATTCTGCCTCTCTGCCTTCACATGAACAGCATCAAGTAGAAACACCTGCTCCTTTGGTGGGGGAACTGAGTGTGTTTCGAAGGCCATCCCCAGCACTGATACACCCTGTTTCTAAGTGTTTATTATTTTCTTGGGAATAAGTGTCCAGCTGACATAGTAATTCAGATGGCACCACGAGAGCTCTCATAGCTCCATGCAGAGTGCCTTACAAAGGCACACTCCATCTTCCTGGGCGACGTGGTACTGGTGGTGATGCTGAGTGTTGTTTACTTCTTCAGCTACATGTCAAGCCTTTTGGCTCTCCTGTTCTTTGCACTAGGAAACACCTCCTCCAACAGACAGTAAAGCTTTTTGGCTCTCTAGGAGCAAGTGTGGGTCCATGGGACATGACCTAGGTACCAGGACATGGATGGAAGAGTTCAAGATGCAAGAGTCCAGATTAATCCTACCACTGATACAAAAAGATGAGCTTTTCTGCTTTGTGAGCCCGGTCGCTGATCTCCAGGGCAGGGATCATCATAATTACATGCCATAGCATCATTTTGAATATGTTTTACTGAAAGTCCTGGCTGGAGTTTGACCCATGTCTTTTGAAACAGACATCTTGCTCTGCAGGGAGGGGATGGTGGCCTGCGTGTGTAAGGGGCAGGACTTTTGGAGATGGTTAATTATAAGGAGCTTTGTTTAACAGGGGGACGAGAGGTCTGAGCGCGGTGTTGGTTGCCATGTAGAGTCCAGAGACACCCACACACTGACAAAGATTCAGAAGCTGTGAAACACAGCCTTAACATGGCCTGTCGCTGGTGGATGGTCTCCAGCTGAAGAGGTGCCAACCTGGACTCCTGCCACCCAGGGTCTAGTCTTGCAGCTCCTCTGCACGGCACAGATGGGGTTTCGCTGGGGAAAGCAGGGTGCACAGAGGTACAGCTTGAGGATTTACAACACCAGATCAGCCTGGCAAAGGGACCCTGTGACTGCAGATCTGCTCATCTGCAGTGGCAGGCTCTGGGAGCTGGGAGGCAGCACTATCCAAATCAACCCAGGAGAGCAGGAGATTTGCTCCTGAAAAGTTGGCTGTACCCCAAACACACTGCTTTGAATTTTCTGGCACGTGTTGACTCAGGGGAACTTTGCAGGGAGACAGTGAAAATTTGGGATTAATTCAGTATCAGCAGAATCTTCAAAACCATCCTCTCATGGGCTACTCCCAGTACAATGTGTGCGCTATAAATGGGGAGAGAAAAGTGTCATGTTTGCAGCTTTCATCCCTCTTTCTCCTGGATTTGTGCATTGTAAATCCTGGGTCTGTGCCATTCCTTCCTGCCCACCTTGGAGCTCAGGCACATACATTATCCGCCAGCTGACAGATTCGGCAGTGACAGATTAGTTGAGCTGGAGAAAGGCCATTTGGACCCCGGGATGCTGGCGAGGCTGGCAGCAGAGTCCAACGGCCAGCAGCAGGAGCCCACAGAGCAGGGAAGGTGGGTGTTCCTTTTGTCATCTCAGAGGAGCCAGGAAGCCCAGGGAAGCGAGAAGGGAAGTTTGAGCCATGGGGCTGGATAAACCATGTTTTGCTTCAGGTTCTGAGCAGGCTGCTCCTGCCAAAGGTGGCTTGAAGGCTAGTCTCTCACCTAAGCCCAGAAATGCTCTCCAGCACATTTCCACTAAGCATCCAGCTGTGTTTCTCTGTGAAGGCGGGCAGTCGGGTGGCACAGCAAGTTTTCAGCCACACAAGGGAGGAAATAACTGGTTTGACCAACACAGGGCTAATTTATCTTCTAATGCCTGGGAAAACTGCACTTTTAGAAGACTCTTGTATCTGAATTTGGGAAAATATTTACTTTATATACAGCTATGGTATGTGGGTTTCAAGGTCTCAGCGTTTTCAAGCTCACCAGGTGGGGGGATGAGGAGGAGCAAGACCCAAGCACCTGATCCAAGCTGGATAACAGAATTCTTTCATACACATTCAATATAAAATAGAAAGTTTGTTGAGAAGTGCTATCTCTCTCTTGATGGCTGTGATCCTGAGAACTCCTTGTCCTGGTTCCAGGCTCCTGAGCCCTTCCCTTCCTCCCAAAACTGCAGTGCTCACAGTGTCCCATGTTGGCTGTCCCTGCTGGGAGTGCATGGCTTTGTGTGATAGAATGGGCTCATATATTTTATGCTGGTACTGGTATCAGTATTGGTTCTTTGGTGTTATTAATGTTAATTATTTAGTCTTATTCTATTAAATCTGTTTATATTTCACCCCTCGAGTTTCCTGTTTTTCTTCCGGGTGGGGAGGGGTTAACTAGAGAGAGAATAATTATCTGAATGACGGAAAATTGTTGTGGGTTCCTCAAACCATAACAGCCCTTTTCCCCACGTCCAAAGCTGGCAGAGGCTTCTGTGTGGAGACAGGAGATGCAAGTGTGACTGCACAAGTCGGGAGCAACATTACAGAGAGGTGTGAGGGCAAAGCAAGGTCAGCTCTGACACCTCGTGCAGTAACCGTGGATGCGTTTGCATTGCCAGCCCCAAATCTGTGCCAGTCTGCACCGGCTGAGCGCCTGGGACATGAGTTTTGTGTGCTGAAGGCATACAGAATGGTTTACTTTTCACTGTGTTCTGCCTCAACAACAAAAAATATTAAAAACAAATTGTATTTGAACTATAGGAAGGATGTCTTCATCAAGCATGCTGAATAAATACTGTGCCTTATTTATGAGGCTTTAATTCTCCACCAAATTAGAACCTGACTAAAACATGAAGCTATTCCCCAGTTCCTCACACAACACAGAAAACAATGCCAATTTAAATCCAGATTAATTTGATTTTTGAAGGTAAAGGCAGGTGGAAAAGGCACTGAGTTCCCACGTGTGGCTAATTCTTAGGAATGTGACAAAGCAAACTCTCTCCATTTAGCCGCTAGGGAGGCAGGTGCAGCTTGGCACCTGAAAGTGCAGAGGAACCATGAACTAAGGAGATATGTCACCCAAAAAGTGTCCCATTAGCTCACAGTTTGCTTGCCACATTCATGACAGCTTTTCTGAACTCAGGATATCTTTCTACAATAACTTTCTTCATTTAAACATGAGGAGCTATTTGTGCAGACAGCAGGAGCCTAACACTGGGAATTGAATGCCATGGTTCTCCCTGGGGGAAAAAGGAAACTGAAAGGAGCTCTAGATGTCCCAACTCATCAACAGATGGATCTGTGAATATCTAGAGGGTGAAATAATTTGCATGGAGGCTTCTGGCTGCTCCTGATGCTGTTTGCCTTCATGGAAATACAGTTCCCTCCAGCTTGCTCTGAGGAAACCCCATGAATATTGCCTTACATGGCACTGACTCCATGGGGAGAGGACCATGCTGAATTCCCATCACTTTGCCCACAAAAGCCAGTCTTTGATGTCAGTTACAGAAGAACCTCTGCAGGAAGAGGAACTATCAGTTGAAGGGCACCAAGTACCACTCAAATGGCACTGCATTTCTTTTTGTCTGCTCCTGACCAGGTCCATTTGGGGGTGGAGGGGATCTGCTTGTGGTGAGCAGTGTGGCTGCTGCATTTCAGGGTGCAGGGAGGGTGTATTCCCTTAAACCAATATATACTTGAGTTCTCGGATCCTGCAAGGAAACACAGCATTGCTCAGTACACTGAATGAGACCATACTCATTGAGATGTCTCACCACACCAGTGAACACCTGCACACATATTGGTGGCTGCCAGCAGGCAATTCCAAGGGTAATGGCAATAACCCAGTCTAATACAACTCCCCAGTAGTGTGAGAGGTGATGGGAGAAGATGGGGAAATTTCTTTCCTAAGGCTGTTCTTTCTCTGCATTCTGAAGTTTGAGATTTCCATTCCCCCATTCACGGGTATAATGACATGCTCTTAATGGCTGTAAAATTACAGAGCCCTTTTTTAACTCCAGCTACAGCATATCACTCTCTGACCTCCTGCAGTAGTGAATTAAATGAACTGGCTACACAGTACATCAGGTGTGGTGTTTTTTTTTTTTCTTTTAACCTGTATTAAATTTGCCTAACCATTAATCTAATGGAATAAGATCATAGTTTTCATATTATGAGATAAGGCAAGAAGGGCAATAAATTACTTTTCACTATAACTCATATAATTCTAAAATACTTTTGCCATTAACATTCCTCCCCAGGCTAAATACCTCTGAGAATTCTGTCCACATGGGGTAGTCACAGACAAACCCCATTTAGGCCTTCAGTTGCCTCTGTTTCCCTTCAATTTTTCAATCTCAATTAGACATTGACATCTTCCCCGGTGTGAAATGACCCCGAACGTACTGTGCTCGAGTCTAAGTATATCCAAGCTAAATTTGGCCAAATCTTTTCTTCAGCAGCCGGGAGACATGGGCAGTGGCTCGTTACCTAATGCAGAAGATTCAAATCCCAGTTCCCAAAGATCAGATTTCTTTCTGTTCCCTGCAGCGGCAGAGCTGTACTGTGACTGTCTACTCAACATCCCCCTGCCTGAAGAAACATTTGAGAGCCTCTTTGCTATCAAAATTTTGATGATCTAATGCGATCCAATCAGTAAAAGATTTAGTTTGAGCTGAATATGTCACTAGGTTATCTTTACAAATCAGGAGCCCAGGTACTATCCTGGATGTTTCACCACTCTGGCTTATTAAAACCAGAACTCCTGACTGGTTTGTGGAAGCAGAAAATGACCCCATCCCCCTGTTGGTGAATATCACATTGTAAAGACCATTCCTGACATAACATCAACCAAGTCTGATCTTTCCTTTTGTTCATTATACCCTTCCTTGGGTGCTATAATCTCTGCTGATCGCAGGCCTCTCATATCCTGTCTCCTGGTCTTTTACCCTCTGGTCGCTGTTCTGCCTCAGATCAGCAAACACCAGCCTTCAACACAATCAGATCTCAGAAAATCATTTTTTTGAACAGGGAAAATCCAGAACGGTTGCTACAATACTACTACCCTGCGATTACAGAGAATCTCAGAGCAATCTTAAAAGGTAGAAGAGAGAGAGTATATCATTAGTTATGTTTCACAGGTGGCAAGCACAGGGAAGGGAAATGATTTATTTGAAGTCATACCTCAAGGCAGAGATAGAGGCAAGAAAGGAACCCAGGAGTCCCGACTTCCAGTTCCATTATAGAGTGTAAGTGGAAACCAACTGAGTGCTTACAAGCCTCTCCAGGTACAGAAACACCAAGGCTGCTCTAGCAGACCTGGCTGCTGGCCAGCCGGAGAAAAGAGAGCATATATGGGGTCCAGCTGAAATAAACGAAATCCTCTCGTGGGAGTCTCAGACTTAATTGGCTGTTTTATGACCAAGTAAGCCAGCAAAAATCTCAGGCCACGTCCCTTTCCTGCAGGTGAGCTGGCTGTGAAGTCCAAGCCAAGCCCCATAAACACCACTTGAGCCTCCAGAGACCTTCTTACTGGTTTGTGCTTAGCAAAACCTGTTCCTTCTTGCATGAGATTATCTTTTCTTCTTTTTTTTTTCGTTTTTTGTGTTTTTTTTTTTTTTTTTTTTTTTTTTTTTTTTGTTTTTTTTTTTTTTTTTTTTTTTGGTTTTTTTTTTTTTTTTTTTTTTGTTTTTTGTTTTTTGTTTTGGTGTTTGTTTTTTTGTTTTTTTTATGAACCCACCTCAGAGGCATTCATAGAATCATAGAATTGTCTAGGTTGGAAGGGGCCTTTAAGATCATCTAGTCCAACCATCAACCTAACTCTGATTTTAAAAAAAAAAAAAACACAAAAAAACCTCACAACCATCACTAAACCATGTCACTGAGCACTGTGTCAACCTGTCTTTTTAATACCTCCAGAGATGGTGCCTCAACCATTTCCCTTGGCAGCCCATTCCAATCCTTAAGAACACTTTCAGTGTAAAAATTGAAAAATTGTTCCTAATATCCAATTTGAACCTCCCCTGCTGCAACTTGAGACCTTTTCATCCTGTCCTATTGCCTGTGACTTGGGAGAAGAGACCGACCCCGCCTCGCTGCAACCTCCTTTCAGGGAGTTGTAGAGAGCGAAAAGGTGTCCCCTCAGCCTTCTTTTCTCCAGGCTGAACAACCCCAGCTCCCTCAGCCACTCTTCATAAGACTTACTCTCCAGACCCTTCATTAGCTTCATTGCCCTTCTCTGGACCCGCTACAGCACCTCAATGTCTTTTTTGTGGTGAGGGTCCCAAAACTGGACACAGTACTCAAGGTGCAGCCTCACCACTGCCAAGTACAGGGAGACAATCACCTCCTGAGTCCTACTCACCATGCTGTCCCTGAATTGACAACTGAAACCACCAAGATGAGATTTGTTGAGGCTGCAAGCCTTCTGCGAGGGTAAATGCAAACCTGCTTTCCCAACACTCCTCCTGCACACACCTTCCATTCCAGTACAGTCAGCTCCAGCACCAAAAATCAGGCTTCTGGAGACCAACACACTAGGCAAGCTTTGAGAAGCTCTCTCAAGAAACTTGCTGTCCCCCTAACGATGTGACCAAGAACATGATGCAGACCCACAGCTTGTTTGTCCATCTCTCCCGTTTGGTTTTCAGCACTGGCATCACTTTGACTTTGTTTATTGATTTCCTGGTTTCCTTTCAATATCTCTCCCCTCCTCTCCCAGGCTAAGCCGTAACACCACTTTACCAGGCAGTTAAGCAAGGGGAGCTGTACAATAAGTTCGAGTCAAGGAATTTGACCTATTTTTTAGTGGCAAAATTACAGCCCTTGGGGACCTGGGCTGAGTGGTGGGGTCCATCACTGAACAGAGCATCAAGTCCTTTAGTTTATTTTTGCAAGAATTTTAAACCTTGAAATTTAAAGTTGGGGGGGGGGAGGCTGTGAGTATCAGAGTGACTGTCAGACATGGGTAATGATAGAGTCAGGATAAGATCTCAAAAAAACACAGGCAGGATAGAGAAGATCTCCCTGGAGTCAGCCCCTGCTTAATGCAGATGGAGCCCAGTGGCCTGTACTTGCAAAAGGTGGTGGCACAAGAGACAAGAAAACTCTAGTTATTTCAGAAGAGAGGTGGGAGAATACACACGCAGCAGAGGGCTGTGTAGGGAAGGAGCTACAATACCGACTAGAGGAAAGCAGATATCCAACACGCAACACCCCTGGGGATCAGTCTACGCTTTGAGTATAAGGATCAGTCAAACTCAGTGCTCCTGTCACTAGCCTGGAAGATAACCTCTTGCCATGCTTCCTTCTAGCATGTCTTAGCTGAAGGCAAGGTGTCACCCTGGTAGTACAGACACATTGCACTCAGGCTATCTGGTGCTTGGCAAGGAGATGCTGCCACGCAGCTCCAAGTACAAAAATCCTGATGAAGACAGACCTCCGACTGGCAGTGAAGCCATGCCCCTATTCTTTTTCCTTTCACTATTTTCAGGGCTGCGAGGAGCAAATCAAGCCTTTCCTTAAGTGCGGAAATGCAACCTGCAGAGTTCGGTGATGGAAAGGGCAGAGCAGGGCCCTGCTCCTGTGGTTTGTTTCTAGTTTGTTTCTCTGAATAAGCCTTGAGTGTTTTATACTTACGCTGTTGTGGAAGGTGGCAGACAAGCCAGTGCTGTTATTCTGCTGAGGGAGAGAAATAGAAGTAAAAATAATAACCACATGCCTTCGCTGTGACTTGGAGTCATGGGAGGGAGCACAGAATGAAGGAGGACCTGGAGCCCGGTCTGCCGCAGCCTCGTGAGAATTTGGAGGACTTTGTAACATTTTAAATATCAAATACAGCCTCAATTAGTCTGATGAAGATTGATACTTCCCTTTTCAAATGCCCAGATATCACAAAACAAAGTCCTCCCTCTGCACAGGTTTAGGCTATGTTTTGGAAATGAGTAACCACTGGGTTTTCCGGATTTTTCGAGGTCCTTAATCCAAATGCTTTGGCACCTCTGGAAATAATGCACTGAGAATTTGCTTTGTCTGGCAACACAGATACCTACAGCAGTGAGCTGTTTCATCTTCTTTTGTAGACAGGGGAGAGAAACAGATACCTCTGGGGTGCAGTTCATCCTGTGCGGATGTCTAAAGTAGGTGAAATGCATCATGCCCTTGACATGCCTTTTGTCTCCCTGGACTGCAAAGGCAGCACTATGGACATCCAGAATGAAGAGAGGACACTCTCTGGGCATTTGATGGGAGGTATCTCAAAATGAAACCAACCAGAAAAGATTATTTGGGAATGTTAACCCAAATATATACAGACAGTCTGGGCCATTTCCCTCCTCTTTAGCTATCAAAGAACACTTGTAGTACTGGGCACAGAGGACCAGAACACTAGCACATCACCTTTTCCGTGGGAAGTGCTTTTGCCTCGAATGGTGCTACTTTTGGCTTGGGCTCCAGGTCTCCTGCATCCTCACAGAGACCTTGAGCGAGACACTTGGCTGCTCTTCCACTGGCCTCATGATGGAGCCAGAGCAGCGTGTGGACCTGGCACCGTGTGCCAGGGGAGCCTACCTGCCAGGGAAGGGGTGTGAGCATCCATGCAGCTCACTGTAATTTCTCTAATGGCTTTCTTTGGCTTGATAGATATTGAAGGAAGCTTGTTGCCGGGGCAATTTCCATGGAGAGATAATAAGAGATCATTTTCAAGTGAGCGAAACTTTAATGGCACATTCTGGTAATGAGGCAGCAAGGAGAGTAATGACCGGAGACCTCAGAGTGTGAGCACATCATGAGAGAGAGGGGAGAACTCTTAGTTCACTGCTTGAGACAGACATTTGAGGCCTGATCTTTGTCCCCTTGAAGTCAGCCTGAAGTTTTGCTGCTGACTACAGGGAGAGGGAGATTAAGACCAAAGTGCTGGTAATAGGACTGGGTCACTCCATAGAGATGCCCCAGTGCATTCACTGTAGAAGCAGGACAACCCTGTTAGGGTTCAGTCACCAAACGCTCTAACCTTCTCCTTCAGCAGAAGGTGAGTTTGGAAACACAAACCAAAGGAAATCTGGATATTCCTGTGCAGTCTGTGCTTTCCCTCTGAAACTAATAGGAAGTATTTTAGCCCACATGTGTTACGAGACTGCATTCCTAGATGGGAGGAAGGGGTGTATAATGGAAGGTGAGGTCCTGTCTGTTTTAAGCTCTGTATCTTGTGATGGGCATCTTCAGAAATCCATAGAAAGAAGATTTGAAATTCAGGGAAGGTGGTAGCACCAGAGGGCTGGTAGGTAGAGATCAAGAGTCCACGGACAGGGAAAGCCAACAATAAAGAAACAATAAAAGCACTTATCCACTTCAGCTTTTATATCCAAGGAGGAACTGTACCCTGTAAATACAGAACCCAGTAGCCAGTATAAACATAAAAGCCACTTCTGAATTGGGAGAGCAAACTGTGTCCATTCTAGACCAGCACAAAGGCACAGACTGCAAAAGACTATAGAGAACATATGCGGGACCAAAGATGAAGCACCTTCACACCCCTCAGTTCCTTGAATTCATCTCTGCAGCCTTGCTCTTAAAAAGGGCCCTCAATCACCTGCTTCTTAAGGGCAGCTGAAGCCAGTTGTTGTTTACCTCTTCTTCAAAGAAGGAAGGTGAAGGGTCTACTTTCCTCCAGCCTCATTAACAGTTGTTTCATTAATCACATCTTTCTCTTCAAAACCAGAGACAATCTGTCCAATTAACATTAAAGCTCTGGCAGTCGCTTGTGACGGTGGGGAACTTTGCAAGCGGCACTTTGAAAGCCATCCCTACTAAATTTAACATTTTTAAAGCTGCTCACAAACAAAACAGCCTGGTCACACCTTGTTAATGCCCTGTGCTCCCCATTTACATGAGCAGTAGAACCAGCCTCCTTTCTATTCACTTTTATGATTAATCCCAGCAGGGCCCAGGTTCCAAAATACTTTTCCCACAGGCCTCTGTCTTTGTCCCTCACATCCCACCACCTCCCTGGATTTACCTTGGCAAATCTGTTCTCCTGCAGTATCTCCAACTGGGCTTTAACAGTGCACTGCACCTGAGTGAGCTGAGCTCCATGGAGCTGTAGGTCAGTAAGAATGGGCACATTAAATTGTTGGTCCAGCAGAAAAGGTGATTAAAATCATCTTGTAAGGGGTCATGCCGTATGAGCAGAGAATAGTGCAAGTAGTAAGGTGTGGAGAAAGTTATCCAGTCAACTGCAAGCCTCTTAGTCTAACCTTGACTTGAGATTTCAAAGTGAATTTTGAAGGAAAGAACAATTAAATACCCTGAGATAAAGGGGAAATGAGATAAGGTGCAACATGGGTTTATGAAATGTAGATTGTGTCAGACGAACACGATAACTTTGTTTTGATAAGACACCAGATTTTCTAGACAAAGGAAATGCTGCTGATCTCCTTTATCTAGACTTCAGTAAGGTATCTGATAGGTGCCATGTGGGAAATTATTAGTGAAGCCGGAGGAAAGGAGGATTAGTAAACTGTAGGGTGAGGTGCACTCTCTGGAGGGAATTTACCAAAAGAGTTTCTCACTGAACAGTTCTGAAACTGATCTTTTCTTCTTGTGAGTGATCTTGGCAATAGAAGAGGGATCCTGAGGCTAAAATCACCCGGTGACAGAACTGGAAGTTTTGGCAACACAGAGGAGAATGAGAGTTAAAAATCTGAAAGAACTAAGTGACCTTGAGAATAAGAATAATTGAAATGAGATGGAAAACAAAATCTTTGAGACGGCAGGTCACAAATCTGAGGGCTTGTGATAGCTTCAGATATCAAGGAGATCTATGTGGTGTAAGTGACTGCAGACTGACTGAGTTGTCAGGCACTGAGAGGCAAATGCTATTCTTGGATGTATCAGGAGGGATATTTCAGCAAATATAGACAAAAAAATGGTGTCAGTGACTGTGGGTCTGACTTCTTCAGGTAAAGATGGATAAGGGAAAAGCTGGAAGATGATTTGGAAGATGGAAAACAGTTCACAGAGTGGAAAGAAGAGTCAGGTACGGCATGTTTCATTTGGTAAAACAGGTTGACGTGGGAGAAGTTCCAGGGAGGTAAAATATCTCCGTAAGCTGATGTGAAACAGCTCCTGACGCAGCTTGAGCAAGGATTCAGTCACAACAGAGTTAGGTGAAAATGTTCCTTGCCTGCCAGTGAAAAATGCAGGGATAAAATAGAAGGTTTTGAGTTCTGAGCTTTTCCTTTTACACCTGCCGTGGCAGTGACTGGCATTTCTAGCCCAGGAGGTCCCTGACATTCCTGTACCTCCAGGCAGGGCAATTCTCCTTGGTATTCTGGCCAGCTTTCCTATTCCTGGTGCTCCTGAGAGTACCTTCAGGCTCCTGCCAGAGACTCAGTACCTCTGCATGGGAAACTGAAGTGATGATTGCAGCACACATAGGAAAATCTCAAGTCTAATTGTCTGTCTAAGGGCGGGTAAGAAAATCAATGCAAAGAGATCAGGAGAGGGGTTAGTATGGTGTAAGAACTCAAGCCATCTGCCCAGGGTCCTGCTGATCTGCTTGCTATCCTGTGCTATTATATCGTTACTGCTCTGGGTTAGCGTTTCTTGCCACATTCTTCCTAACTTCCATCAACATAAGGGACAATCACCTCTGCATTTTGCTGCCTTAAGACATCTAAAGAGGGTAAGTTGGCATCTGGAATCAGGCGTGCTGATACAATTTGCGCAAGTACATGTTTTCCTCTCCTGTCTGTTGCTCTTGCATTAGAGTCATTTTAACCAGCATATGCCTCCTTTTGATATTTTTTTTTTTTCTTTTTCTTTGTATTTGCCTCATTTTCAGGCCTTTTGTGAAACTGGGACAAGTGCTTTCTGATGAACTGACTATGGATTTTAGGAGCTCACTGGGAAGGCTATTTACTGGGTGGGTATGAACTGGGCTTAAATCTAAAGCAACTGTTAATGCCTTGTCTGGCACAGGGCTATCACACGTGTCACAGCTTTGATTATTGTTCCCTGCCATGCTGGGAGGTCAATGTGAGATGAAAGAAGATTGGGAAACAGTCAGATTTGAGCAATCAAGGTGATACACCCCTGGAAGGGGCTGTGAGGGAGAGGGGGGAAGGCTTTGGTGAGGCTGTAGGTTTTCTTCTTGGTTTTGGACCAGCAGCACACATGTTGTAATTACATGTAGATGCTGGCATGCTGGGGAGAAAGCTGTTTAAGGAAATTTGAACAAAGTTTTGTTCCCTGTTGTGATTATTACTTTAGCAGGTGCCAGGCATTGGGGAACCTGCCGGGCCCTGAGGAAGGAAGAAACAGGAGCTCTGGGTTAGAGATTGTCAGTGATTTGTTGCTTCTTAAAAAACACTAACCCTCCAGTCTGCAAGGCAGCGGGGGACTGCGCAATGCCTTGGCCATGGGCTCTGCCTGTCTGTTTGCTTCAACTCTTTAACATACATGCAGGGGCAGCTTATCCTTTTGATGGATATTCTTCCCCATATGTTGGGAACTCTGCTAAATTCTAATTATCAGTTATTTTCCCTGCCTGCAGCTCCCAGCTCTTTTAGCCCAAGTTCTTTTCATAAAACGCACAGGAGAGAGGGTTGTGGGCAGGGAACTGGACTTTAGAGGGTAATGGTTTAGCTTCAGAGGGAATGGGGACAAGGAGTTAGGGCACCTTTGCTCCTATGCTACGTGCTCATGCCTGGCCAGATGCCTCAGCTGGTAAAGCTTTTGTGCTTCAGAAGTGCCTCACACATTCTCCTGGATCCCTCTTTGCCCATACCCCCTAAAAAATGCCATAATCTATATTTTACAGAGCAGGAAACTGAGGCACGGAGAGCAAAAGTGGTCCAAAGTCAAAAGTAAAAAGTATTCAGGAGCTTTTAGCATTTGGTGCTTCATCCACCATGACATGAGATTCGGGTTATCCCATTCCTGTGTCTGAATGACAGCAGCATCCTTCCCCCACTCTGTCACGAGTGTCTTAGCCCAGCATGCAGGTGTGGAGGTGGCTTCTGTGTCACCCACTCCTGCCCCTGCCCTTCTCCTTGCCCTGGCAGCTCAGGAGCTCTCCTTAGAGCAGGTCTGTATGGGGAAGCCAGCCCTGCTAAGGCCCAAGTCATTTTTCAGATACATCCTTAGAGCATCAGGCTTAATCTCCCTGTCTGTGTTGAGCTACCAGATTAGGAAGCTGTCCTCCCTTTCCTGTGGGATCACTGCGTTGGCAGGTTGATGGTGAACCTCTGAGTGTCAGGATTTGTTCCCTCCAGAAAAGGTCAATGCCCAGCACTTCAGGGCTGTGGCACCAAGACCTTTTCAAAGCCCAGACAGATGGAAGTGGCTCTGTGGAGAAAGGCCAGGGCAGGGGCCAGCTGGCAGTTTTTCTAGGAGTCTGTTTTCATGGCAGAACATACAAGTTTCCCAAAGCCACACACATTTATGGCCAACTCCTCAGCTGCTCTGAACTGGTTCACAGCCAGTGACTCCAGTGGTGCTGCAGTGCTTGAACCACCATCAGTTACCCCTCTCCTCCTGTTCCCACCATGCTTCTCAGCTCCTCCTCACACCACGAGACCAGTCTACGCATTTTCTCATTGTGCTCTGAGGGCCTGGCTTTCCTCTCTCTGGTACTTAAAGAGTTATTCACATCCACACAGGAAAGGTAAGAAATGGAATTATGTCTGATGTCTCCACCTGGGCCATCCAGTCTTATTTTCCCTCCTGTACAGAAGCCAACCCAGGCACAAGGCTGTGGAGCAGTGAGGACAGGCTTTAGCTGCTGCATTGCATGGGACCACTGATGGGGAGCATGAAAAGAGATCAGGACTGACCTTTCCAGTGATGCTCCACTCAGAAAGATGCTTTGTCAATGTATTTCCATGAGACAAAGACAAAAGCTGAATTATATTTGCAGTTCAAAGCCTTACACATCTCAGTCTGTGTCGGGATAAGAATTACCTTGTACCTTACCTTGTATCAGCATTGAAAAAACCTGTTGCAGGTGTCTGGCTCAGAAAGAAGAAGAAGAAATGATTTATTCCAGTGTCCCAACAGCCACATTTTCCATGGCATTTTGCATGTCTTGGTTTCAGGATGAGACACAAAATTTACTAGCTGTCTGAACTCTGTGAAACACCTAACTCACCGCCCTGCAGATTTAGGGCAAAGCTCATGCTCAAGTGCAGAGCAGATCTGGGGCCCAGATCTGGAGCTATTTCAGAGATGAACAGAATAGATAAAGCAGAACCCTCTTGAGAACACAGTTGGGTAAAATTACCTTACTGGCCAAATGAGATGAAGCATGGAGTACGTTTAATTTGTGTGTTATGTTCTTGCTAATAACAATATTTAATTAAGACATCTGGCAACAACTTAATGTGCAGAAAAGGAAAAAGTCAAGAAGGCTTTATCGAATTTTTCTTTCGAATCCAGCTCTCTGGATTTGAATGAATCCATCATCAGAGACAGAGCCTTGTTTGTGTGAATCTGTTCAGCCCAACAGTGTAAGTAAGTTGCAGCTTTATTGTCTAGGACCTATCCCTTAAAATTAAACTCGTCATTCTTATGAATATGATTGCTTGAAGGGGAGATTAACCTTTACGATATGATGATGAAATTCACTGTTGTTTATTTCAAGAGCCGGTGAAGACTATTGGGAGCTGAAAGGGATGGAAACTGGACAAGGATTTGGTGACACAGATGAGAGGTGGAAATGAAGTTTGTCTTTGACGGGGCTCCTCTCACCCACTTTCTCACACCTGATTTAATTGTGAGGTTATTATTATATATACTTAAAAAACAAGAAAAGAATTAGAAGAGCCTGAAGTCTTATTCGTATGTGTGTGCTGCACCTCATGCAACAAGATCCCTATCCCTGCTTTGGAACTTTATGTGATCCTAAATAAAAGATGGGTGATTTATCAACAGCAGAGCAGTTAGTTTTGTTTGTTATGTGCTGCACATTCCCTTTCTTCCTCCTGCTGCTGCTGCCATGCAGAAGAGACAACCATGTTGTCCACAGCCTCTTGCAGAGGAAAGCCCTTTGCCTTTTCCCTCCTGTTATCTTTTAATATGGAAGACACTAAGGCTGCACATATCAATATTGCAAGCCCTGGCCCCTCGGATGGTGTGTACACCACAGCTCAAAAGTATAACACCAGCTTGTGCAGACAGCCCAGGGTCAGCTGTAAACTCAGGGAGGGAAGCACTACTATTAGGGTAGTTCAGCCCCAGCACATCTTAACCCTCACAAAAGGTTGTACGAGTCCAGCAAGGACAGGAGCGTAGCCCTGACTAAACAGTTCTGTGTAAAATGACACTAAGTTGTTTTCATGCTCTTCTATATGTGATTGATCTCCTGTAACAGGACACGTGCAATTAACCAGCAGCTCTGCTATTAATATCTAGCCCTGAGTATGTGGATAAAATGAATTGGGGTCTCTGTGGATTATTGCCTTTCTTCATCTGACACCTCTTTAGATGAATGACATGGAACAAAAAGGGAATCTTAAGAGTATATAATTGAGTGTGTATTAGGGTTTATGAAGAGATTCCTACAATAACTGTCATGTTCCACCTGACGGAGTGGCTGTTATGTGAACATGCCAAAGTACCACTTTCCTTGCTGTGATCTTTGTTCTCGCTTGCTTTCTCTGCATTAGCTTAAAATCTCCCTTAGCTGATGCCACTGAATGCAGCCCAAGTAATTACTTGAGTGCAAAATAAGCACAGGAATAAAGAATGAGGTGAACACTTACTGTCAGAGGCCTCAAATTGGGCACCAAAGTGAAAGGAGGCCCACTCTTTCAGGAAGAGGGAGCTTCTGCTGCTCCCACCGGTGACAGCTCCTCGGGAAATCAGGGGACAGCCATTTCTGTCCTATTGGAAAGCAAAGATCTAGGCTGTGTTAGGCACTGTCAAACTTCTGCTCCAAAGGGGACAGGTACTTCAGGCAGATGAAGCACCAGAAAGGAAATGAAGGGGTGAAGTGACTTGTTTTCTGTGTCACAGCAGGTTGGTGGCAGAGCTGGGAAAGGGGAGATTCCATATTGGACCACGGTTAGGCATCCCAGCTCATTAGCTGGAGAGTCCTGTGGTTTGAATGACAGTGAGAGGAAATGGGATTTCTTAAAAATGAAAACTTCTCTATGGACTTAAACGCAGTCTTGTAGCAGATGCCCTGAGACAGTTAACTAAAGGATGCTCTGCCCTTTATGGCAGCCCTTGTGTCCTTTCCCACCAACAGCATGAAGAAATCTCCATTTGCATCCCAGTTGTGCCTCCCCATCACCAGCCCAGCCCTATTTCCATTGCTACCCTGGATCTTTCCATCCTATTTTCTTTCTCCTTCTCCATCTTTCAGTTTGACTTGTCACACACACACACACACACACACACACACACACACACACACTCAATCCTCCCAGAACAGCAGACCTGCCAGCCGACCTTGAATGTGGTGGGGCTGAAGGATACCCTATCACCTTCTGCCCCTCCACGTCCCCCCCCCGCCCTCTTCCCCCCCGCACTATTGCCCAGGACAGGTAACCTCAGCCAGCAAGACGGATGCCCCAATTACATTTCCCTTTTCAGCAGCTCTTTTCCCTCGCTTCTTCCTGATGGAAATCGTGGGCAAGAAAAATCTATTATTACTCTCCAAATCATATCAAATATTTATCAGGGTAATTCTCTAGTTATCACCACCAATTGCAAGCCTTAGTCACGTAGTAAATCATGTTAGTGTCATCTCTGGGAACATGTCTCGTCTGTCTCCTCAGCCGAGTGCTGTATAAACCAGGTTGCCCCAGGGGAATTTGGCTTATGGGGAAGACGGTGGAGAAGGAGGCGGCGGAGGCGAACAGAGATGGGCGAGATTTAGCAAATCCCCTTTTCCAGGGGGTGGACGGGGTCCGTTTATGATGGGGCTAAGACGAGAGCAGGCAGGTTAAATTGGGGAAGGGAAGGTCTGCTGAGTCACACCAGCTGATGCTTCCCTGAGGTGCCAGCTGCTGTGGAGAGAAGATCAGAAGCCTAATCAGAAACTGTCTGAAATAGGCCAAGCTGGAAAAGAGAGGTGTATTAACTTCCCAAGACAGAGATGAAGTGAGTTGCTCAAGGCTGCGTGAGAAGTCAGTGGCAGAGGCCAGAACAGCGACCGAGGTCTCTGGCTCTACTGCTAGTGCCTCAATTACCTGATTATTCTTTTTGAAGCCTTGTGGCTGGTTTGAAACAGCCCTTGTCCTGAGAGTCCTGCAAGTCAGGGCAACCTTGACATCTCTGATAGCCCTTCCAAGGACTGTCCCCTTCTGCCCGCTGTGTGAAGGACTAGCAAACGCAGCCACTCTAGCTGGGCTTTTTTGTTGTTGTTGTTGTTGTTGTTGGCACCAAAACGTTTCCAGATTGTACCCATTTTTAAACTCTTTATTGGGTCAGATCTGGACAGCTTGGAGACTTCAGCTCTTCCCTCCTTCTACCCCTGTGCATATAACTTATTGCTGCAAAGGGAAGAAATGAGCAGCAAATTTCCTCTGCCAGAGCCAATCAATCTGGCACCTGTCATCAGCATCACAGCAGCTATAAAATATTTAATTTCTTAATGATGAATTGGCAGATTGTTTAAAAAAAGACAACAAGGAAACAAAGAAAAGGGAACAGACACTCACAATCTGCAGTCGCACTCTTTGCCAGGCTGAGCCTTTGGAGCTGATAGCAGGAATGTGTTTTTCCATCCAAGCTACCTGACAGTGCTATAAATAAAGCCCTGCTGGTTCTTTTGGGGATGTTCCTACTCAGACAGTCATTGGACCCTTGACTTGCCATCCCAAGGTCCCAATACTGATTCCTGATGACTCTAAACCTTCAGATGAGGATTTTTTTTCCAAAAAACAGGAAAACAGCTTCTCTGTGGCACAGATCTTGCCTCCCTCAAGTGCTGCCACACTGGTATAAATAAGGAAAAAAGAATGACCAGACTAGGTCAGAGCACAGGCACATCCAGCCAAGTGTTCTGTCTCCAGCAGTGACCAACAGCGTGTGCTTTGGGAAATGTCTAGGAATAGGTCAATCCGAGAGCGCTATTTCTCTACCAGCCTCCAGCAGTCTGCAGCCCTGAGAGATCTTTGTGGTTTCTAGCTCTGATTGGAATTTTCTTCCACGAGCTTGCCTAGTCATTTTTTCAAGTTATGCAAACTTTGAGGATCTGCAAAATCTTCACTCAAGCAGTCCCATAGTTCTCCTGTGTGAAGCTGTATATCTTATTTTGTTTGCAGCATATCACCTACTAATTTAACTCAATGTTCCCAGCTCTTGCATTAAAAAGTCAGTGAAAAATCATTCTCCCTTCAACTCCCATCCTTTGGACATGCCTGGCTCACAAAACAGGGATAGACATAGAGATGCCTGGGCTAGTGAAGACCAGAATTGGAAAGTCTGCAGCAGCCAGCCTGATTTCACAGGACCTACAGATACTTTCTTCCTCTGGTGGTACCTACAGTGGTGGGCTTGTAGGGGAGCCAGAGGCCTTACATATATTAGGGTCTGGTTGCAGATGCATAAGGGGATGCTGGTAGCAGCCAGTGATACAAAATCCTCCACTGAAGTTACATGAATTACTGACAGAACTTAAACCACACATCTCTGTCCTTGTGTCAATTTATATCCATTCCTCTTGGACCTCAGTAAAGGCTCTAAATACACACAGGCAAGCAAACTGCCTGACCAAAGAGCTCCTTCTACTGTAGCCTGTTCTGGTGGGCTTTATTACAAATACAGTGATATTTGGATTTTTATTTTTTTTTTTTTTTTGCTTTGTTAACTTCTAATTCCTGTTCTTGGGACCTTTTAACAATGAGAGTCATAAGGTTTCACTAAAGCAAATACAAACTTTTAGCCATCACAGGAAAACCTGAATACTGGAATTCTAAAGGTATGCAAAACCCTTCCAAACCCCAGAGGAATGAAGAGTAAGCGAGCGTTTTTCAGTTACCACCATTAGTATTTTTAAGTCGGTCTCATGATCTGATGATGCTCCTCGGTGGCGTGACCAAACCTACACTATTCATCTGGGCTGGAGGAGCAGGCTGGGAAGTTTGGCAGACGCAAGTGGGTGGCTGGCAGCTCTCATGCAGTGCCTTCATGCCTCCTCCTCCTCTGCCTCTCCTGGCGGAGAGTGGGGAGCCAGGGCTCCAGGAGATATCCATGGTGGGTTCAGCTGGTTGTGGTGGGATGAAGGCGTCCAGCAGACACATGGGTCGTGCAGCATCTTAGCTCAGTTTACCAGGAGATAGCTGGCAGAACCCTCACGCTCTGCCTGCTCTGGTGATTTGTTTTAGCCCTCCTGCAGACATTCTGTGTCAACACATGAAACACAAGCTCCAACTTGTACAGGAAGGGCTTAACCTGCTTTCAAGAGGGGCCAGTGCAATTAGGAGCAGTGCCCAGTGACTCTGGGAGCTGGTATGTGATGGTAAACTGCCACTTCAGACCTCCTCCTCCCTGCTGGCATGGGTCTGCTCTGAACCAAACCAGGGTTTTCCCCAGTTTCCCCCAGCTCCTGTGCAAATCCTCTAGATTGCAGAATGCTGTCTCCATCGCACATTGTACTCTTAAGAGTTGGTTGCTTTGGCACAGGGATAAGATGAAATCAAAGGACAGTACTTTCGTGTCAGGCAGCTCATTTCCTTGTTAACTCTAGATCTCCGTCTTCTGCAGATGGTGTTTAAAGAGAAGTTTGCTCCATTGATCCTGTCTAATATCTCCTTGGAAGTTCTGAATGGAAAACATCCTGCTTATCTCTAATCAAAGCTGGGTTTTCTCTGCCTCTGGGCTAAAACACTGCAACAGGCTTGGCCCTTACAGGAGTGGTGGATGCTGAGCAGACATGGGGCTGCCCCCTACCTTTCCAGGCATGGGGAAAACCTGAAAACCAGCCTCTTCCCACTGTGCCACTGGCTGCAAGGTATTTGAGGATGCAAGGGGTAATTAGCAATCCAGCAACTCCTAGCTGGGTGGCTGCTGACTGCAACACAGTAAGTTTGAAGAGACATCTCTTTCCTATCTATTAAAATAGACACCACTGCCAGCAAAAAAAAAATTGGGAAGTGTGACTCAAAGTGGGGGAAGTAAGAGGGATGGGGGCTGATTGGTAGCTAGACACCCACATCAGGAGAGCATCTAAGCAGAGCCACTTGCATCCTACTCTTGTCAACGTGATTTCAAATTAAACATATGTTTAAGTAGAAAGGGGACTGAGAGAATAGTTGGCTGTAGGAAGTTTTTGGCTCACAGTGATAGAAGGCACATGTTAAGGGTATCCGTGGTATAGACAGTATCAGAGTCCTCTCTACCACAGGGCTTTCCTATAGGGCTTTAAGAAAGAGTGTGAGATTAAATAGACTTTGCTTTTCTTTCTCTCTTGTTACCCAAAACCAGCCCAGGACACTGGTCTGAGGGTGTCCCTCTGCCTTTGACTCCTTGCCAGGTGTGCCAGGCTGGAAACATATTTCCAGATGGAGCAGGCTAGAAAAGATAAGGAAATGCAAAGAGGAAAGAAAGGAAAATGTATGAACATCTCTAATTTTGCTTATGTTTTTGCTGTCATTTAGACTGCTATAAAATGAATGTAAAATATTGTGATTCTGCTCTAATAACTTTTTTCATCCATTTATGCTGGCATAAATTTCCTCTGAGCAGAAATTTTTGTCAGAATCTGGTTGGGGCAGATCCTTTATTTTGCTATTTGATTGCAAAGAATGCATTTTCTCCCTAATAACTTTTTTTTTTTTTTTCATTAAAAAGTAATAACTGAACATGGCCAGCCAAAGCCAGGTATTGCAGTGAAGGCAGTCCAGCCAGGGAGCTGTTGTGTGAGGGGGAACCAGCGATATACTGGGTACTGAGGTGGAGGCCAAAGCTAATTTTTCAAAGCATTTTTCAAAGCATCAGACTGCTCTGCTTTCCTTCCCCCTGGTGCTTTTTAAAATCTTTGACTTTATTTCTTTTAGTTTTGTTCTCTTGGTGAACGCAAGAGCCAGAACTGCTTCTGTGAAGCCAGGAGTGCCCCATGCTGCCACCATGCCTGTCCCCACATCTGATTTTTGTCCCCAAGTGTGCAGGGCTGAACCCAGCTGCAGCCTCCTTGGTGAAGCACAAGCACAACAAGTCCTGGAAGACTTTTCCTCCCATTGCTCTCCAGCCATTTCGTCCCGTTCTGTCATCCCAGCAGCTCAGTGCTCATTGGGACAGTCCCTGCCCCAGGCAGAGGTGTGAGGACTTTGGGCTCGAGCTCTAGAACTGGGGGCACTGGAAGGGAAACTGAGGCCTTCTGAGATGCACATCTTCCCTCTGCTGTGTCAGGCTGGACCACAAGCCAGGGAGATGTGGGAAAGCATGTGCATAGCCCAGGGCTTTGAGAGCCATTGTCTCTCCATGAGCCTGACAACACATGTAGATCCATCTTCTTCTATCTGCCCTGAGGGGCTTTTGCCTGGAATGGTTAAGGTTTTCTTGCATTAGCTCATTTTTCTCATGCAATCACTCATTTTTTCCCTTGTAGTTGCTCATTTTTTCCCATACAATAGCTCATTTTTTCCTTGCAGAATAGGCTAGGGCTTGGTTAGGCTCCAGGGCTTGCTTGCATATCTTGCTGCGTGTCTGAGGCTCAGGGGGAAGAAAGAATGGAGCTGCTGAGGGCAGGATGAACTGCCCAAGCTTTGAGCTAGAAAGCTGGCATTAGAGCAATGGGAGAAGACACCAGGATTGAAAATGGGTTAAATTTGGAGTCATGCCTTAGAGGGGAAAAGGAAGGGACAAGAGGCTGTGTAAGGACAGTGATAGCCCTGTGGGGGGTAAGAAGGTCCCCTCTGGCTGCAGAGGAGATGCTACTGAGAGATATGTCCACAGCATGCACCCCAAGGTGTCTTTTCCCACCAGGGAGCCAGACAGCAGCAAGCAAAGGGAAGGCAGTGACACCAGTGGTCCTCAGTGCTGCCATCCATGCATCCTGCCCTTGTCACACCATGCCCGGTGCAGGGCTCCTCTGTCCACGTCTCTGCTGCTGGATGTCGAATATCCAGGACCCCCGAGGTGGCAGGAGACCACGTTGTGCTTGCCAGTCGCTGCTGCCATCGCTGATTGGGGCACTTTGCAGCTGTCGCTGTAGGTGCTGTCATGGCATCGTGACGTTGTTTGCAGGCGTTGTTAATAAACACTCTTTCCCATGGATGCACTTAACAACACGGCACAGCAACCGCTGACAGAAGCTGAGGACCTGCCACGGCTGGAGCAGGGTTTATTAAGCAGTGAGAAGGGTCTATTGGGAAATGTCGAGGGTGGGGAATTTTCCAGGTGTGACAGAGGGCAAAATCCCTATTTTCCACTTCATGGCTCCTTTCCTGGGGGATCCTTTCCTATGCCTGTCTGAGATCTCTGGGGCTTACAACAGCCTTGTGGGATGTGGGGCTGATTTCCATCCTGCACTGAAGGGCATCGAAATTGCTGAAACATTTGGTCGCCCAGAGAGCACTGTGCCATGGGGCTCCCCTGTGTCTGGCTCTTGGTGTGTGTTTGCCAGTGGCGGTGGTGGCCACAGGACTTTCCTGGGTGATCAGCGCTGGGAGCTGGGACATGCCACCTCCAGGGACACCGAGGGACACTGTGGTTTTGCTTGCCAGTTCCTCTTCCTCCTTGGCCCTTGCAAGTTTAGTCAGGCAGGAGTGTCTCTGCAGTGCGTATCTAAAGCACATGATGGCACTGCAGGAGCGCAGAACCGCCTCGGCCTCCTCTGCAACTCAACGGGATTTTTAACCCCTCCGTGGAGGAGAAGCTGCTGCAGGTGTGGTGGCTTTCCAGGGATGAGGTATGGATGAGATTTTGGGGGACAGTGATGCTCAGGGCTCTGCTGTCCCCAACTAGGGCAAAGTCTTGAGTCCGAGCTGCTGTGGCAGGATCACCCCATCGTCTTGGGACTGGAGGAGACACAAGTACATATAGTGCTGCAACACGATCATTCCCCCCTCTCTATATGGGCCCAAACAACCCTTCCCAAAAAAAAGACTGGCCAGGCAGCAAGGCAGGTTTAGGGCTAATTTGGGCAGTAGCACCTCCAGACCAACGTGGACCAAATGCATCCACCTGGGTATACTGAGAAAAGCTGCCCCTTGCTCAGACCGCGCTGCTGCTGTGTTCTCTGGCTTCACCCCCTGCGCTCACCCAGGCAGAGTTGGTCTCCAAATACACACTGGTTGGAATCAAGCCCTGGTGCAGGTCTTGCTTGATAATATCCTGCTGGCTCGCAGATAGGTTTTGGAAAAGAACAAGTAAATTTGTTAATTTGCTGGTTCCCGAAGTCACTGATCCTCTGGGCAAAAAACAGAGAGAGCTGTGGAGACGAGCAGAAAGGCTGCTATGTAGCGCATGCTTTTTCCTGAAATAATCCCTGCAGGAGAGAAACTCTGTAAATATATCTGGACGTGACAATCCTGATATGTATCTGGTCTTATCTACAAGGAATTGAAGAGGTATAAACCCAGCAGGTTCTGCCCAAATTATCGCCAGATCCTGTAGGTATCAAAACCAGTGTGATCCCTTCCACAGAAGCCGTCTGGAATTATCTGGTGGACACAAGGTAGATAGCTCTGCTTTTCCACCGCCTGTTGTCCCCAAGGAGAAAGTTATCTTTAGGACTTTTCCATAAGCAACAAGACATATATCCAGGAGAGAAAGCACAGAATGAGGAGAGGAAGGAAAATAAACCTCTTCCAAGAGAGGAGAAGAACAGAGAGATCTGGTTTCTGCAGCCCTCATTCATCTCTCTGGATGGAGCACTATTTGCTTGATGCTTCCCTGTTGTAAATGCAGCTGATTGATTTTATTTCTCTTTCTTCTTTTGCGCTTGTTTATTTTAATAAAGATAGATTTATTTATTTTTTTTTGGAAACCTAAAGCAAAATCTTCCAGTGTCTACACCCACTCTCCTGGCACTAAGCTCTGATGGTTATTTCAGTGGTTATAATTTGATTTCTGCCTCTCCTGCTGGGCTGATGTGAGAGAAACAATATTTAGAGAAGCTGATTTTTAATTTTTTTT
>VXBW01007602.1:77277-140583 GCA_013400375.1 Thinocorus orbignyianus
TTTTTTTCTGAAGCAAGGGAGGTGGAGGCTGGGAATGGTGTGGTAAGAGTTAAAGAGAATCATCAAGAATGCACTCTCATTTTCCAGGCCATTTTTTTTCAAGTTTTCAGTCTCTGATGGACAAAAATCACAGTATAGCTCAACTAATCAATTGCTCTCTGAAGAATGGAGAGTGCCTCATCTCTTTAGGTATTTTTGTGTTGTTCTTGGTCTGCTGCAGTGACTCATTGTAGCTGCTGTGTGCCAATGATTTCAGGTTTGTAGCCTGAACTGTGATAATCTCCATTTTGCAAGTGGGGAAACTGAGGCACGGAAGCAGAAAATTAACTCCTTCCCCTTTGGATTGCCTGTACAACCAAGAACAGTGTCCAGCACAGGCACTGAGGGCTGATTTCTAAACCCAGGGTATAGTCAGAACACACAACCCACACTACATCTCCAGCAGTGCTCAGCTCCCAATTAATCGTAGACAAAATGGGGTTTTCAGTAGTGCTTAGCAGCCAGCCCTTCTTCAATGATAACACTGAGAAGTAGATTTTCAAAGCATTCAGCTACTCCTCAGCTCCTCAGCCGTTTCTTAGGGAAAAGCTCCTGCATTTTGCTAAGAGGAATGGCTTTTGCTTTGCCAAAAATCTGACCCTTCATCTCCAGGCAAACTTGTTCATCACTTTTTTCTAGTTTTTAAAGGAGCAGCATCCTTCTTTTCCTTTTTTTCTTTTCTTTCCTTTGATTTTTCTGGCTTCTAGTAATAGGCCTAGTGATTGCTTCTGTGCATATCAGAAGATAATAGCTTTGCTAAATAATTTTTCCTCTTTTAAAATATATATCAAGATTGCCTGCTGCATAGTTTACATTTCCTGCTGTGGAGACAAATACTTTAATTAAAATGGAAGAAAGGGAGGGAAAAAAAAAGAAATCACACAGAATAAGAAAAAGCCTCTGTGAAAAGAATCCTAAAATACTTGAGAGAAGTAGAAATGGGCAAATGAAGCCCTTTGGCAGCCAGGATGCATTTTGCATGAACGAGCACATATATGCACGCAGGCTTTTGGGACTGTTTTGCTCAATGCAAGGAGAGAGGCACTGGTGAAAGCCCCGGCTGGGGTGAAACTGGATGAAAAAATCCAGTTATATTTCTGTCAAGCAAGAAGAGATCCTTTTTTCCTCCTCAAACTGCTTGTCCTCCACCTCCTGCTCCTGTCTGCGTGCAGGACAGATGGAATGGCTTGGTTGCAGATAATTGTGTCTTGAGAATAAGAAGGAAACGGGATTTTCTACCTTCCTTGGTCCTGCTTCTCTCCATCACTTAAAAGCAAAAGGTTACATTAATCCCCTGTGGTTGCTGCATTTGATTATGGGGCTCCTTGTACCTGCTATCCCTCCCATGGCTTCAGCTTGCCCCCAGGGAAAGCACTCAGAAGCAAACAGCACAAAACTCCTACATGTGCCAGGGCAACATTAACTCCAGGGACAGATGAGAGGGATGGGAAGTTCCAAGTATGAAATTGCTGCTCAGACCTGAAGGTTTTCCATCCCTAAATCTAGTTAGGGATAGAAAGCATTGCACCTAGTTTTGCCTGCAAAGTTTGGTAGACCAGGAGAAAGGGAGATCCTATTTATAAGCAAAAGCACAGTCTGAAAGGCTTTCCTGCAGGAAATGTGGTAAGAAAACCCTTTTCTACTTTGTATTTTTAAGCAAGTGAAGTAGCTTCTGAAGGGCCCCAACTCAATCCACTCCCATTCCCACAGAAAGCGTGAAGCCAGAAGAGATGAACTACCTCTTTCTACACCCCTATCTTAAGATCTTTTTGGGAAATACTCCCAGTCCATTTCCCCTAAAGTAAATCCATCCACCCAGGAAAACATCCCCAAAGCACCCCAGCCTCCCAGGGCTTCCCATGTAAGTCTAGTCCTCGCTGTAGGTGCTGCCCACAGCTGTAGGGTCACTGGAGCTCTTTGGGTTGGCTGGAGGGACCAGCAGCTGCCAGTCCTAGGTTTCAGAGGGCAGTGGTGCTCCTGATGGGTGGCAGTGAGCAGAAGGATCAGCTTGGATGGATTAATCAGCCTGCAAAGGTCTTTTTCCTGGGTAGGGTATAGGGGGAAGAGAGTGAATTGAGAGCATCACAGAGCACTTCCCCCACTGAGCTGGGATCTGTGTCTTGCTCATTGAGGATAATTAGATGATCACCATCAGATGGGTAAGCTGAGCTCTCACTTTCTGCACCATCCCTGTAAGAGAGGAGCACATTATTCCTGTTTTTCACCAGCCTGAACCAGTAATCGTCTCTGAGCTGTGATGCTGTCCCCGTATAATTAAGGCTGTCAATCAAACTCAGACACCTAAACACTACAAACTCCATGGCTTACGAGGATTGATCACAGGACTTTATTGCTTGGCAGTCAAAGCAGCACTTTGCGTGTGCTCTTTTCCCTTGTCAGAGGGACAAATAGCAGGGCTGTGAGAAGGGGACATCCCTGGGAAAGCTGTTAGGTGCCTCCAGTGCTGTGACCATGGGTCCTCTGCAGGTGGTGGGATGAGCTGCATCGATCTTGGTCACTGTTCCTCATTCAGAACCTGCTTCTGTGGCAGGCTCTGGGTGGGACCTGCCTATGGTGACAGAGGATTTGAGTACTTATCTTACTGCCTTCAGCACCCAGCAAGGCAATGAGAGAAGGGCTTGACCCAGTGCAGCAGTTCTTCTCCATGTCCAACAGTCTTGTGGGTCAGCAGATGGAGCGTGGAGGGGGACTGTAGGGATGGACGCATGGCATGGAGAAATTAGGTTTGCAGGATGGTCTCCCAGCCTGTTTGCCTCTGCAGAAGTGCCAGGTGAAAGCTTATAAGCCCTGATTTTAACTTGTGTCATCTCCACTGTTTTGCAGGTTGTGCAGGGAGACAGCATGAATACCAGATCCATAGCGAGGAGACTCTTCTTTGCCTTCTTCCAGTACTTTTTTAAAAATCAAGTCATCTTGGATGTCTTTGGGGATGCAGAGAGTAAAAAAGCATCTAAAAGGTGACTTTTTTTTCCCAAAGTGCAAAAATCTTGTTGTTGGTTGTTTTTTTTTTCCCAGTTATAAAATGAATTCTCCCCTATACCCACCCAATATGCTGCTTCTGCAGCAAGGGCAGAGGAGGAATAACTTCTTTCCGAAGGGTTAATATTTGCAAACAATGTGTGAAAGGTGTGCGCAGGGCTGAGGGAGGCTGGAGCAGGGTTAATGTGCTCCTGCAACACACAAATTCAATTCCTCTGTCCCTGGGGGAGGTTTAGCAGTCACCCTCTGAGAAATACTGCTGTGATCTTTGCAGGATTAGGGACCAGAGGTGGGTGTTTACCTGTGTTGTGTGTGTGTATGTGTGTAGCTGCCCAGAAGTAATTCTCTGATGAAGTCTCTGTGACGTGTGTGTACGAGATCCAATAAAGGCCTGAACTGCTTGTACAAGCACATGTAACTGCTTGTGATCTCCATCCAACGGTAAAAGAAACCCAATTCTCACTTCATACCATCATTTAAAGGCTGGTTGGTTGTCACAGAAAAATTCATAGCTGCTTAATAACCAAGATGTGACCAGAGTAATTTTAGTTAGGTGGGTGCAAATGACGGAGAAGTTTTTCCTTTCTGCATCCACAGTCCCAAACTCACCTGTGTGGAGCAGGGCGCTTGGGGTGAGCTGAGCTTATGCTCTAATCAGCACAACACCTTGATCAAGGTGAAGAGCCACTCAGACAAGCTTTTGTCCGTATTACAGAACTGCTTTTAGCTCATCTTTTGTCTGGCATGAAACTCTTGATTTCAGCCTAGGAAGCAGGTCAGGACTGGAGGATTTCTCCTGCATAGACATTTCTTCTTATTGCTGCAAACCTTTGCTGTCCTCAGAAAAGGCTTCTGTCCTCTGGGCTTGTACCCAAGCACCATGGTGTGGGTTGCAGCTGTGTCCTACTGCCTGTCAGTGGTATAATGGATCACTTTGTGCAACAGTTGTTGGAGAGGGACTCTTTGTCATGGAGTGTAGTGATAGGACAAGGGGTAAGGGTTTTAAATTGGAAGAGATTTAGATTAGATATTAGGAAGAAATTCTCTGCTGTGAGGGTGGTGAGGCACTGGAAGAGGTTGCCCAGAGAAGCTGTGGCTGCCCCATCCCTGGAGGGGTCCAAGGCCAGGCTGGATGGGGCTTGGAGCAACCTGCTCTAGTGAGAGGTGTCCCCGCCCAGGGCAGGCGGTTGGAACTGGATGATCTTTAAGGTCCCTTCCAACTCTAACCATTCTGTGATTCTATGATTCGATGAACAGGGTATGTTTGAAGGCCCTCACAGTCCCCTGTCCCCTGTGACATCCTGAGGAGCAGCCTGCTGACAGCTACAGAGAGAAAGGAGTGAGGGAGCCCATCCTGTTGATGTAGGATTCCAGTGCTCACCCTAGCGTGGTGTGGGTACAGAGAAGAGGAGGCAGGCTTTGGGGCCAGGCCAGCCCCAGAGGGAGAATGCCGAGGGCCCGAGGGCTTGTCCAGCTCAGAGACTGCCATAACCAGTCCCTTCCCCACTCTGCACTGTCACTGTGTGTCATTTAACAGATTGGTGTGAGCAACTGCGAGGACTGAGCTTGCAAGTGAGCATCCGTAGCTGCTGAGAAAGAGAACGCTGCATTTACTGGGGTTTATCACCAGAAAATCCCATTTAATATTGTCTACAAAGGGGCTAACCCAAATACAGCCACTTGGAGGCTCCAGACTCTGAAACAGGGTCCGCTCAGCTGCAGGTCTGACGGCTGCAGGGTCTGGGGAGATACTGGCAGGAGGGAGAGGTCCTGTGGCCTGTAGTGGGGGTCTGTGGGGCTGCTCTGCTTGCATCAGCCTCTCCATTGCCTTCTGCAGGTCTGTGCCTGCAGAGCCTGTTCTTGTCTGTGATGAACTCACACGAAAGTCACATTGAGTAAGTTACCTTTTCCTCTTCCCTTTCCTGACCTCAGTGCTGCTGTGGTCTGGGTTAGAAGTGGGGGACAACTCATTACCGTGGAGAGAAAAGGTAATCACCCTCCCAGTATAAAACCTGGGTGAGAAATAGCTCACTCGATAATGTGAATCCCTGGGGACTCGGAGGACAGTGTTCTGCCTGGCAGGGATTTGTGTGCAGGGCAGACAGGAAAGTAGCAGGATGAAGCGACACCAGTGAGCCTGGGGATGCCTCAGCTAGACTGCAGCAGAAATTCCCTGCTGCTGCTGGTCACGTCCAGAGGGCTTTGTGGACATCCCACAGTGCTGTTCATTGCCTGGCTCTATCTGGAGGAACTAATGAGCCTTACCTGAGGAGAATGATTTTCTAAAACTCAAGCTGTTCAAGGTCCTGAACAGCATGACCTAACTTAGGCATTAGCTCTCCAGAGACACGTTTCCACCTAAATTGCTTTCTGTAAAGGAATGTGCTCCTGGAGTAGGGTGTGCTGTTGATGGGACAGAAGTAGTCAGAAGCTAGGAGACAGGATGAGGTGATCAGGTGCTCAAAACCTTGCTTTTGTAGACCTCTTTAAGAGACCCTCAGAGCTACTGCCGATTTTTAGGTCATATTCTCAAGGATCACTGTGTCTAGTAGAAAACTAACCTTGTTTCTTTCACATGAGGCATCTTGGAGCTTGCTGTTGACACTTTGTGTGGATAAAGACTTTTCTTGGAAGGTTTGTTAGCTGTGTCTCATTTGTTCGGGAAATATTGCTGAGAGTTGAATCGATGGCTGCTGATGGGTGGAGACTGGCAGCCTGGGGTTTACGTGCAGATACACAGGAAGGGAAACGGAGATAATTTCACCTGACTGTTGCCCAGTGGCATCTTGACATCACTGCAAGTGAGTCAACAGGCCAGCAGAACAATGCAATACACATGTGTGTGTAAAATGTCCTCTGAAGGACAATCAGAGAGGAAAAGATGCATTGTTGAACTGATTAGTGTGCAGCGAGGCTTTTTCATGGATGTCATGAGCTTTGGTATGAAGTGAATGAATAAATGAAATTGGAAACGTAACTGGAATTGTACCTCTCTCTCCTCTTGTGGCTAAACAATGAAAGGATGAATAACTGCTCCCCAAACATGTACAGAAAGAGAAATGTTTGAAAAGGGAGAGGAACTGGAGGGCCAGAACTGGAGGGAAGTAAGATTTTGCTGTCACTGGTGCTCAGAAGGTAGATTAGGAACTGCAGTAAGGACTGTATTTGAAAGATGTGGGTCATTTCTGGGAAGTACTTCAGGATAGATCAGTCGCTTTCCAAAGCTCTTCATTATGCAGCCTGTTTCAGCTGCCCTAGTCCTCGTGCCTGATAGTGCTGTGACTGCTCCACTCATCCCTAAACTGATGCCTCTCTGAATCTCTCTTGGTAGGTTTGAATCTCACTGGAAGCCTTTTCTGACCAGCAAATCCTTATGTTCATTCATGGACAGACCTTTTAAAGGAGAGCTTCAAGAAGTTCTGTGGTTCCATAAACTGCCTTTCAGGCTGCAGAGCTCAGGTATTGCAATGCTCAGCCCTCAGCATTGTCATGTCTTGGACTGATGCTGTGCAGCCAGAGATTGTCCCCTTTATGGGGTAGCCCAGAGTGCTGCAGAAGAGATGGAAACGCAGCTGGGCACCAGGGTACATCAGGGGAAATCTGGACTGACTGAATGGCATGCTTTTGAGAAAAGGTCCTAGTCCATGGCGGTGGTCATGGAGGAGGGGGACAGTGCTTTAACTCCAGGTGCTAGCTGTGCCAGGAGGGATGGGGAGGGGAAGGCTGGCAGCAATGCTCCTGGGGATGGAGCAGGAGCCATTATGGAAGTTACCAAACATGCACAGAGACAAAATGCTGAGTGGGTCAGTACCTTTTGCCTTTTTCAGTGTGAGATATGACAGACTAGCTTTGGTTGCTGGTAGTACTGGCCATAAAGTGCATGTCTTTTATGTGGAAAAACACCTCAGTTTGGACAGGGTTGGGCAGATGGATGTGGCAAGAGTGGTGTTTGAGCAGGCTCTGCCATGTAAATTATTCTGGAACTTTATGAAGGATGAAACCTACCTCTTTAGAGTAGAAAGAAAAAGGAGACTTTGCCCGTTGGCAGTGATGGGGCCACATATCTTTCCTGACTCTTCAACTTCTTGTCTTCCAGTTCTCTCCGCTTTTGCCATATTGCAGTTTCTTCCACAACAGGAGTTGCCTAGATCCTTTGGCCAATATGGAGGAGCAGATGTGAGAGAAGTGATAGTTGGGTTAAGAGCCCTGGTTCCTGCAGCTACTCAAAGTTTTCCCTCGTAGTGCTCAACTTCACAGCCCTCTTTGCCACTCACTCCTGTCACTGTTCACCTCCTCTCTCACTAGGTTTCTCTTTCTCTTTCCCTTTTAAATATGCCTTTTCAAGCAGCTCTGGTACTGATGAACTTAAGCTGCTAGATCACAGCTCCCTCCCTTTAACTTCTGCCATACCCTGATCTCTGTTCTCAGTATCGCCCTGTCCCATCTGTTTTCTCTTGCTCTAACTCCATCCTAAGTGTGACAGTTCAGGGCTTGGAAAGTTGGGTGCCTCCCTCAGTTCTGCCTGCCCACATTCAGGGAGAGCAGAAAGTGAAGCAGACAGTGGCAGCTGTTGGCAAATGCTTTCATTTGGGCCCTTATTCTTTCATTTAATGCATTAGAGGGATTTTTCTGTGGTCTTTCATTCTTCTTCTCTACAGTACACTCCCAGCTACTGGTCTCCTGGGTATCCACACTTGACTTTCTCCATTTCTTTAGTATCTGGTGTCCTCTGCCTAAATAGAGATTCTTCACAATTTTACTGTTATGTTGATGGCACTGCATTGCCTCATGGTCACTAAAATAAGACCCATCTGTCCTACTAGTGAGGGCTTTGTTCCTCTGTTGTCACCCCAGAAGTTACCTGGGAACATCAAAAAGGCTCTCAGGGCATGATGATCTAACCTGGTGGAGACGCTTGTCAGAGAAGGACTTAATCTCTTATAATCTATTCTTTTTCCAGTTTATGGTGCCAAAGGTGCTTTGTGGTTGGCAATGGCCACTCCATCCATGGCCAACGCTTTGGGAAAATGATTGACTCTCACCACGTTACCATAAGGTATTGAATCCTTATTAAAGCCTTAACGATTAAGCAGAGACTGAGGAGTATAATGTGCAAGTGACTTTCTTGCCTGGCAAACATAACATCTAAGATCCATCAGCTCCATCAGTTTGATCCGTTAGGTAATCAAACAACTTTCATGAAGTTCATGGCTAAGCACAAGCCTCCAGGAGCCAGAATTTGTACCCCTTGTTGACAGATGTCGTACCTGGGAGCTGGACAGCCATCTCCAGCTCGGTGGAGTGGCAGGCAATCTCCAGGGTACAGGACTACATGCATTTTTACTGTGACTTGAGGAAGTGATTTAATTTCTCTGTGCCCCACTTCCCTGTTTGAAAAATACTGGTTGTCTGCCACCCCTCTCTGCCTTTTTATTGTAAGGGAGAAATTCCTGGTGTGTCTGTGTGAGGTGCCCTGTACTGTGAAACCAGACTGCTGGGTTGGGCCGTAATGTGTGTTGGTGGCCTCAAGTGAGCTCATGCAGGCAGTTGTGTACCTGACAGCACACAGCTGCCTCCATGGCTGGGAACAAGTGATACTGAAACTGGACAAATTCTGACTTTGATTCTCAGATTAAATGATGCTCCAGTGAAACAGCACAAGAAAGAGGTAGGTGAGAGAACCAGCATCCATCTTTTCTTCCCTGAATTGGCCCTGCCCAACCCTCTGGAGAACAATGACAATGACACACTGATGGTGTTTGTCCCCTTCAAGCCCCCAGATTTCCTCTGGCTAAGAGAAGTATTGCTGAAAACAAGGAGCAAGGTGAGATGTCTTTCATGAGGGAAGGTTGAAACCAGGTTATTTGTAGTGACATATTCAATAGCTCTAACAATTGTGTATCTTTCAGATATTTAATGAGCTGCATAATGCACCTGAGACCTTATTTTTCACTAATTAGAAAGACTCCAGTGTCAGCCACATTGGAGACAGGTGTATGGGAAGGAGTGGAGAAGATCAGAGATCCTTTATTCCTCTGAACTCCCCCGAGCCCATCTGAGCACCCAGCTGGAGCAGCAGACGGTCAGAGGTCTTTATCATGGCCCTCTCTGCTGTGCATGGCCATGCCTCAGGTATATCTCTGCCTTTCTCCTGGAGGTGAAGGTGGGGTTTTGGCCACCTTTTGGAACAGGAACATCTCCCAGCTATGGATTCTCAACCCCTATATTGCCTGTGAGGCGATGTACCAACTGCTGAGGCTGAATGTGTCAAGTAGGGTATGATACCACACTGGGGAGCAGACAGATGAGCACTAGCGTTCTGTGTCTTTCCTTACACCCTACTGCTTCAGTGCCATGCAAGGGGAAGGAAAACCTTTTCACTGGATTAGCCAGTCCCTCACCCTAGTAAATGCAGTCTTTTCCTATTGCGCGGTGCTTCAGGTTTGAAGCCCTGCTCCTACCCAGGAAAGGAAGACTTTTCCTCACCTGTCACAGCACTGCAGTGTTTTTCCTCATTCCAGTGTGCCCATTACCCCTTGCTGTTTACATTCAAATCCCTGCTTAGATGTGTATTTCTGTCCATAGTTCTAGACCTCAGAAAACCAGGTTCTCTAGTGATGAGAAGCTTTGCCTCACAAGCCCTTTCATACGTGTTCCTGTGCTTTCCCTGTCTGAAGACTATTACTGATAATTAGTTGCGTAAAATGGGAGAAATTTTGCTTGGCATTCCTTAAAACACCCTGTTCTCACAGATCTCTGGCCTGAGGCTGGCTGTTATGCCCACTGCTTCTGGAGTGCAGTTTTCCTCTCTGCTGCCTGATGGAGGATTATTTCATTAATGCATCCAATGATACTTTGTCTTTGGTCTTGATGATCTTTATGATGGTGCCCTGCAATCTTTAATTAAATTTAAGCCTGCCAGGCACTAGGAGGATATGTTTATAATCTGCAACAAGTGCAGGAGAAGGCCTGGTGTGGTAAAATAACCTTCTCCAAGGTCGTGCACTTATTCTTGGCTGGGGTTGGAATTAGATGCTAGGTCTCCTGACTGCTGAAGCCACAGTGAAAAGTACATTTCCCTGCTATAACGTTTGGCAAGTGCAAGTACGGGCAAGGAGTGTGAAGTCCTTGGTGAGGCTTGGGGGGACCAGAGAGTGTGTTGAGCTGCTCGTGAGCGTGGCGGCTGAGCTGCTCAGTTATGAGGCTTTTAAGGCAACGTTTGGTTTTTGTACTGGCTGTGTTAGCTCCGTGTGAGCAGAAGGCAATTTTGTAGCACACAGGCCAGGGACAGGAATTTAATATGTGGATTAAAAGTGAGGTATCACACAAGGGCCGCCAGCAGGGAATACACACAAAAGGGCACATGGGAAAGACAGAGATGCAGAGAGCTTGTACAGGCTCTGTCACGGATGTGGATTTGTTAAAAAGTGTGCTGATTTCTTCCATTCAAAGCTTTATGATTTACAGGGAACTCTATGTTTTATCAACCCAGAGGCTGTATGTTCATGAGACCTCATCTTCTGCAGCACCTTTACGCTCCTTGCTTGAGTTTTGGGAGTGCTGTCTGTGCATCTGCCCCATTCTATTAACTTTTTTTTTTTTGCTATATCGAGTGTGGAAGGAGCTACTGGTCCCAGCTGCAAAGGTGTTGCTGGTGTCAGTATTGTAAAAGTATGAGTCTGAAATTCTAAACAGATGTTCTTTCTTTTCTCTTCCCAGAGATATGCCACCGTGGGAATCATTGCTTTGAACTTAGCCCTCCATATGTGCCAAGAGGTCAATATTGCAGGCTTTGGTTACCCTGGAAACCATGACAATACTACACCAATACATTATTACGATACGAGTTGTTCATGGAAAGAAGAGGTAGGAAATTACTCCACTTCAAACTAAGGTGTTCTCCACAGGGAAACCTACTGGACAAAGCTGAGAGTCAAGCAGCTGAGAGGTCTGGTAGTTATTGCTGGTGTCACCCATGGGCATTCCTGCTGGGATATACCAGGGGAACATGGTGGGACATGCTTTGTTCTCAGAGGGTAGCTTGGGCACAGATGCTGGCACCTTCAGGGTGCGTTTCATCTGTCCTAGTTTGGTGATGAGAGTCCTCTGCAGTGAAGTCCTGCAGGGGGCTGCAGTCAAAGAGGGGCTGAGCCGGATCTAGTGCAGTTTGGGCAGGATGAAGGGCACTGCAAGGAATAATCTGTTATTTTGTCTGTCTTGTCCCTGCAGCTCTTTCAGCCCAATATCACCACTGAGAGGAACAGACTGCTAAAAATCATTGAATTGGGGGTGATTGCTGACATAGCCAGCCCTTCCTTCCAGTCCCAGAACAGCTGAGAGAAGACTCTACTGCTTGCTCTCCCCTCCAGACAACACTGATGATCCCAGCTGGGCTTTGCCTTTCTTCCAGCTTGTTTTGAGCAGATCACAGTATGTCCTGTTACATGTGAGGTGGGAGATGGATCCCTGAGATTCAGAGCACTTGCTCTTTCCTCTTTTGGCCTCTGGTTTCCACTGTCAACTGCTGTGGTGGAAGGTGGAGGGTTGCATAACCCTTCTGTCTTGGGTAATCCTCTCCTACCTGGCCTCATCATGGGCTCACTTCAGATGCTGCCTCACCAGAATGCTACCTCAACCAGCAGAAAGAACATACAGTGATGAACCTACAAGCTGGTGGCTGTGGTAGTAAAACCACTGTGCTGTGACCTCTTCAGCCAGGTGCTCATTGTGCAGATGGCTCCTCCTGAATAGCTATTTGAGGACAACTCCAAGAGAGGGGTTGTCTTAATTTACATCAGGTTCCATGGGTCTTACAGCAGCAGCACTGGGGATGTGGGAGCATTAGTGCGGTACCCATATAACTGCTGACTATTTCTAGGGCAGATGAAACTTCTGCTTTCCCTCCCATTTCCTTCCTCCTTCCCCTTCACTGTGGTCAGGCTTTCAGGGCACTTTCTGTGCTATTTGTGTGTTTTTCTGGGTAACTTCTCTTCTACTACCTCCTGAAAGCTTTCCATAACACCCTGCCTCTCGTGATCTGGAAAGTGTTAATGCCCTTTGGTGTGGTTCCTACTGCTATTCCCTTCTGACCAGCCTGGTTCCGCTTTTATTAGAGCTGAAATGGTTTTGTCCTGGTCGATGCATGCTATTGATGGCCAAAGAAACGGTGACAAAGCTCCCCCAAACCTGCTTTGCCCTGAGTGAAAGAGCTAGAGGTAGTGGTTCAGCTTGGTTTGAGAAAGGTCACTTGAAGACTGAGGGAAGATGACCTAATCTTGGACATGCAGACAGAACTGAACTGAGCTTGGAAGAAAAATGGTGTTTCAATAAACTCTTCTTTATCAGCTAAAAAACTGGATTCTGGTTTTGCTCTGTACACAAATAAGTCTTTACACTCTAAATAACATGTAATAGTCACACGGGTTCTGCAGATTCCAAATATACAGTGTTCTAAGTGCAGGCAAAACCGCATCTGGATCTGGCTTGACCACTCTTTTGTAATTTATTGCTTTGTAAGTAACAGAAGTGAGCTCTCAACTGTGTGGACAATTAATATTCTGTGTTCTTCTCTTGGTAGAGTAAAACGGCACAAAAATCTTAATCTCTAAAAGCTGATGTATAAAGCATGCTATGAACTAACCCTGGGAGATGGTTTACATTTGTTCTCTAGGTAAGGCATGTACAATAACTTTGCCACAGCTTCCAGGAGCTGTGTCTGCACTTTCTGCCGCAGTCGTTGCAACATTTTCCTGTCATGTAGTGTCAAGCTGTGGTAGTGGAACCATACACACAAGGTTCAAGGGTCTTAGTTGGTCGCCGCCTATAGCAGGGCTCTCAGTACATGCAGCAAGCAGCTTTGCTTTTATGGTTAAGAGCTGGCTGTTTTTTCCTCAGAACAGGTGTCTGTAATCTCTCCCAGTAACCATGGTTCATTAGAACTACCTCTTGTTTTGAACTTTGCCAGAACGTTGGAGCAATGTGGTGAGAGAGTTGGGGCTGTTCAATCTGGAGAAGAAAAGGCTCCAGGGAGACCTCAGAGCCCCTTTCAGTTCCTAAATGTGCTCCAGGAGAGATGGGGAGGGACACTTGATCAGGGAGTGGAGCCATAAGACAAGGGGGAACAGTTTTAAATTGGAAGAGGGGAGATTTAGGTGAGTTCTCACAAAGAAATTCTTTGCTGTGGGGGTGGCGAGACCCTGGCATCGGTTGTCCAGAGCAGCTGTGGCTGCCCCATCCCTGGAGGGGTTCCAGGCCTGGTTGGACAAGGCTTTGAGCAACCTGGTCTGGTGGGAGGTGTCCCTGTCCAGGGCAGGGAGTTGGAACTGGATAATTTTCAAGGTCCCTTCCAACTCAAACCATTCTATGATTCTATAGTAGAGGCTTAGTATTTAACCATGCTTTGGTGGTGGCACTGAATCCCCAAATCAACCTTTCTTGTGTCCAGTTTTAAAAAGTCTAAGATCTGCAGTTCTCTGTGCCCTGCACACCTTTCATGTTCTACAGTCTGAATAAATCCTTGCTCTACAGCAGCTTCGTTATTATCAGAACTGGCGGAAAGGAGGTGGAATAAGTAGGATAAGGCAAAGCCACAGTAATACAAAACATATGTAAATTGGGCTATGAGATACCATAATAAGGATGTAATGGAGGGGGAAAGAATAAGAAAATGAGTCCTATTGTTGCTTCAGTAGCAAAAGCCAGCATTGGACTGAGGTGGTAAATCCACCCGTTTCATGGCCGTGGAAGGGCACTCATTACTCCTTCTCAGCATAGCGCATTTCACACCCAGGCACTACGAGCATCCTCGCCTTGATGGTGACAGTGAGTCCCTGGCTCTGTGGCCAGCCAAGGGGTGACCGTGGCTAATCCATGGCAGAAGGGCAGGGAGCTGCTGGGCTGTTTGGTGCTAGCCTACCCCTCTCCTGGGGTCAAGGGAGCTCCACTGCCACTCTACGGCCCATCCACGAGGGCTTGGCAAGCGAGCCTAGATGCCTCCACCATCTGTGCGAAATCTTTCCAACCATTCAGGTTAAACATTGACTTCAGTAAAATGTAGAGCTCCTGACTGACCTGACATGGTCCATATGGAGTAGCTGCCACAGATAGTGACTGTCTTGACACTGATTAATCACTTCTTCTAGTTATGTTCTCATCCCTGGTTGCTTGACACAGTTCTTCCCTAATAGCTTTGGAATAGTTCTAGGGTATCCATATGACCCTGGCTTTGGGGAATAGCCCATCTGATGACACACATTACATACTTCAGTGTAGGCTTGGCTGCTTTTAATCAAACTAACTTGGACATTAGCTTTTGGGTTGTTTTTTCTTTCTCCTCTGTACATCCATGTCCTTTTCTACAATGGGAAAGAGCTTAGCTCTGCTGCGTTCTCTTTGGTTTAGGTGGCACCACGTGCAGTGGGCTGGGGCTTGACCTGTGCTGTATAGCTTGTAGAGACTGCCTGTGATTTCACCTTCCTGTCCTTACCTGTCACCTACAGTCACAGCCATGACAAGCAATCTGCATTACTGGTGCTCCTTGCTTTGAAACAAGCAAGTAAATTATCTGTAACTGGAGTCAATCATTGCTCAGACAGACAGCAGCAGAGCTGTTTGACACCCCAAACTACATGCAGACTTTCTCTCTCAATCTGAACGTTGTTCTCTTCTTCAAAGGTACGAGATTCAGAAGCAAGGGCTGATCTTCCATTGAGTGTGAGATTATGACACCAATTCCGTATGGGGAGGCTTCACCAGTGGAGATTGGAGGCATCACGGTGCTCTAGGAAGAACCTGTTCTGATGGGACCAGTTTCTCAGCTCCCTCTCAAGCCTCGGTGCATGGTACTTGGGGTTCAGCAGTGTCTCTACCCAGTGTCTGCTGGGTCAGCCAGGGGTTGCTGTGTGAGGTGGTGACTCACCAGCTTTAGGCAGCAATGCAGTCATGGAATTTGCAGCGAAAGGATCTTAAAGCCATTTTCAGATTTTTTTTTCCCATTCTTCCTTGTGATTTATTTATATAAATTGGTTTTTTTCCCAGCCATGCTGTTGAAGTTTTGAAACATTTCCTTTTGCTTTTCTTATCCACACAGAAAACCTTTCAGACCTGGACAGATGACTGACTTGAACATAAGGATTAGTGATGTGTCAGCTGAACCTGGAGGACTTGGTAACTGCACACTCTGAGCCTAGATCTGAGCTTCAATGTCATGTGATTTAAGTTTAATTGACCACAGGTGACTGCGAAGTGGAGTTGTACTGGCTGATATTGAGCTAGTTAGGAAAGCACATGTGGCCAGTTCTGCATCGGAGAGCCATACTAGGTCAGCAGGACCACATGCTTGAGCTTCTCAGTACTTTTGGAAGTTCTTGTGGTGGTCTCCATCTCTAGCTCCACAAATACTGCATTGTGTAAATGCCAGGATCTCCGGAACCCTCTCTTTGATCCATGACATGCAACTAGTTGTTACAGATGGTCCTTTTGCTTAAAATAAGACCTGGTTTGCTTAATCTTGAAATAGTTTTAGCCATGTTCTTCAACCTTCATTTGCAGATGGACTTGGGGAACTGCTTAGGATGACTACAGAGGCAAATACATCCTCTCTTCTGCGTTCATCTGCATGTGATACTGGGTTAGCTGTGACCTTGAAATCCCCGTAGATACAAACAGCCCTACCTGTTTTCACGGCTATCACCAGTTGTCTTGTCCAGGAGTTTAGTTAACTTTTCTTTTTGGCTGGAGTTGAGGAATTATTTTCTTTTAATACAAGCAATTACAAGATATTTTGTCCGTCCAGCTACATTGTGTCTGTCTTGTGCTATGTAAAACCTTGCTTGAGATCACAGAGGCTGAGTATGGTGCTGTCTGCTGTTGTGTTACTTTTATTATAATAATGTTCAGGAGAACAAAGATTATTTGGGCGTGTGTTTTTAGAAACACAGATTTTCTGTAACATCTCCTTTCTGAGAGATCTTTGATGATCCCACCAGTAAATTGCCAGCACAATGAATCATGTTTCGTTTTAGATGTTATTCTTGTCACTTTAAAGGATTCCAAATAATACTTTTGTTTCTTGTGAACTGAAAAAGGCAATTACATACATATTACAGCTTTCTACACTCTTTGCACATTGTTGTACGCAAGCTGAAGAATACAGCATTAACCAGCATTGACTTTCTAAACTGGTGGCTGGGTTTGATTTGCAACCTTGAGTGTTTTCTGACGGTGCCCCATCCCTTGCAGTTTCTGTGTAACTTGTCCTTGAACAAATGACAATGTGTATTGTGAAGCTGTCCCTTGTGTTGGAAGCGGCACATTCTTTGAACGTCCTTCAAGCCTTGCTTTCCACTTGACCACTGAGCGTGGCTGTTGGACAGATCTTGTGATGCTCCCAAACTCTCCAGCATCTTCAGCGAGGCTCCATTGAAATGGTAATTTCTAGAGCATACTTCAGGCTCATCTCAGCTTTAGATAAAAATTAAATGTGGATTGCTTCATTCTGCATATTGAATACTAAAAGATGCACTCATTTGTCCTCTCTGCAGACACATGATGCTCTGCCAAATTCTTTAATCCAGGCACAGAAGCAGCCAGCAATTGTTTCCATTCACTTTTGATTCTGTCTGTAAAAGGAAATACCTGCAATCATGAGAGGCTTTTCAGAACAGGGATTTTGTAGAACTTGCCCAATTTCAACAAACTTTTTGTCTGCTGCCTTAATGGGCGCTATCTGGCTGCAGATCAGGGTGTCGGTTTTAGCTCCCATTGTGCTGCCATGTGTTTTTCATCGCAGAGATGATCTGTTATTTTAGGATTTCCCAGTATCTCAGTGGCTCTATGCTGACCTGCCAAAAAATTCCAAACCCCCCTCCTTGTCCCCTCAATATTTAAAACTTTTCTTTATAAGTGGGTTGCTTACTGGCCTGATATAGCGGTTTATCTTTAAAATCAATTTTCACAGATTTTCATGAGTAGTCATTCCCTATTCCATCTACTTCTAGACTAGTATCCCATCCTTGTCTTACGTTTTTGCAACTTCTCTGTCTACATGGTGTTAATAATACCATGGAAGCCTATGACTGGATCCCCAGTAGCACTTATTAGTTATCTACAGAAAGACAGGAATAAATACATGGATGCACTAGCATTTATCAGAGTAAATGAAGGCTGGGAGCTTTATTAGAAGGCTCACAGCTGATTTAAATTAATATTGCCAACTGTGAGGTTTCACAAAGTGTCTCGCAGAAACAATAGCCGTGTCTGCACTGTAAATTAAGGATGGTATTGAGATGTACTTACTTTTGTAGCAAGGCATCAACCACAGTTCAGGGTGCGACCAAGGAAATAGCAGCTCGAAAGCCAGGTGGGCTCTTTGTGCCTCTCTTGGCTTGCTGACCCCCAGCTACCAACCCCCAAGGGGGCTGTGAAGGGGTATAAGGTCCTGTACTCTGAGCATTCTATGAATCTGTGGTATTTACACCTTGTGCCTGGCCATGTGCAACCTGTTCCTGTGGTCATTGCAATGCTGTGGTCCCACCAGAAGGATAAACCCCAGATGTGTGTTCAGAAGCACTTCTCCACTACTTGCTAGTGTGGTGCTACTGGGAAGATGCTGGGGTACAAAGGCAGAGAGTCATTTGCTCTATCTGGTCCGTTTGAATTGTGGGATGTGAAGCATGGGCTTTGGGAAATTTGACTCAGAATTTCACAGAAGTTTCCCTTTTTGTGCCAGTTGGACCTGAGCTAATCTGAGGCAACCAAGCCCAGTGACACACTAATACAACCCATATTCCTCTTTAATTTCTAATCCAAACTGTACCTTTTGTTACATCCTTTTTTCCTGTTTCTTTTTAAAAACATTTTTTTAAAGCAATCGCAAGAAGAGCAGTTCACTTGGATCTTGTCTAGAAACCAGACAGCTACCAGTTTCACTTCCCTCAGTGACATGTGGTGAGAAACAGGAGTGGTGAAACACGCTTGGCACTTCAGAAGGTTTTTCACTCTGGGTCCTTGGGTGATACCCATGCTGCTTTCTTCCACACCCCTGGGCTCCTGAAGATGCCCGGGAGAGGAGGTCTTCCTCTGTGGACACTCGTGGTGCTGCTGCACCTGGCACTGGTCCCATCACGGCTGGCAGGCTGCCTCCTCAGTCGCTGCTCGGAGGTACGTGATCTTTAAACGAGCACAAAACCCTTCTGTTTCTCTGGTGCAACTTTTCCCTCTGCTTGGCAGATTTGTGCATCAAGTCTGTTGTGTGTTAGTTGTCTTACGAAAGCCTGTCTTTTTTTTTTCCGAGGCTGTTTGTTACCAACGCAACTGAGGTGCTTGAAGTAAATGCTGGTCTCAAAAACATCAGAGAAACAGAACCAGCAGCGTGAACCATTTCTTCTTGTTGGCTTTCTGTACCTCTGAGGTTACTGTAGTAAAGTTAACCTAATAGATTATGTTTCCCTTCACGAATAGATCCAAGCTGTGTCTACATTTTCTGCAAAATGCAGTATTTTTGCCTGATTTCTACTGTAAAGTACCTGGCCCTGATGAACCACCTTTTGCAAACTTTTGCCCATTATTATTGTGTACAGAAGAGCTGTGGTTAGAGCTGCCTGCTTGTCCATGGTGTGGCAGAGCTGAGAGCTGATCCTGGACACACAATGCATCCCCATGTGTTTGTTGTGCTGGCTCTCTCAAAGGTTACTGCCGGTTCATCCCTAGCCTCAAGGAACACTCTTCTGTAGTTTTGCACCTGCTTCAATCAACAAGAAATGTAGCTCTTCCTGGGGAGCAGGACCAGCTCTATTAGAATTGAAAAAGATGCTTAGGATATATAAGATTATTTCCTAGAACTCAGGGCAGCTCATTTAGAAATTAACTACAGGGTTAGTCATTTTGCTCCTGCTTCCCTGACGGTGTAATTTTCTGGCAGTTTGTGAAGAGCAGATGTTGACTGTGATTGGATCTGTCACTGTTACAGGTCATCCCTAACAAAACTTTCAGCTGCATGGGACTGAACGTCTCTGGGGTTCCTGTTGAAGTCCCAAATACCACCCAGAACTTGGATCTCAGTTTCAGCAATCTGAAATCACTGGGGCCAAATTATTTTTCATCAGTCCCTGAACTGCAGCTTCTGGATCTCACAAGGTAATGAGCTCTTTTATGTGGATACAGGTTAATCTTGCTTCACCAGCTGGGCTGCTGTCGTTGCTTATTTTGGGGTCTGTTGGTCTTGGCTGTTCTTTTTTTTCAGTTTTTGGCTTGTGACTTTGTCTCTGTGGCCCAGTGATGTGTAGCTTTTAGTCCGGTTATACTCTCTTTTCAGTCCAGCACAGCCTCTGTGCAGGGTTGGATCTGTCACTCTGGTCTTGTGAAGCTGAGAAGGAGGAGTAAGATGTTTTACTTCTCTCTGAACAAGAAAAATGTCAGACTTTTCACTGTTATAAAAACTCTGAAGTAGAACATCTTGTGTGACCTGTTTTTCTAATCACAGTTTAAAAAAAAAAAAAAAAAGAAGGTACATTCATTTTCTAAAAGGCTGTTTTAAAATATCAGCATATTCTCTTTTCCCTTCTCCTCGCATATCTGGGGGAGGAGATGGGGGAGGCTTATTAGCAAATTTGAATTGATGTGTAATTTCCATTGACTTGAGACAACAGTTTCTCTGGGTAAATTGTTTCTCTGAAGTATGTCATTCAGTCCCATCACAGTTACACCTCCGAAGCGGCTGACTGGCAGAGCACTGGCTGGATTATAAAACTAATTTTGCTTGAATTTATTGCAGAATGGATTTGGGTCTCAAATTCTGGATCTTTACATATTAAATCATCTTTAGGTGGCCACTCTTTTCCCCCTCTTCCTTTTCTCCTTTGAAGCCAGCATGGCCTGGGGTCTGTTCCCTCCCAGATATCATCAGCAAAACTGCTGACAGAGTTGTGAGCTTTGCCGCTGCTTACATTCTACTGGTGCCAGTGGGACTGTCCTGTTGGGGCTGAGGCTGTGAGGGTGTGAGGTGTAAGGGAGTGCTGTTGTTTCTGCCATTGGTGATGGTAATTATGATGTTATTTGGACCTAAACAGAAAGCTAGAATTCTTCTTTCCTGCTGCCTCCATGAGTTTCTTACCTTCACCATGGCTCGAAGTCTCTTGCATTGCAACTAAACTTCAGATTTAGAGAGGGAGGAGGAGCTAAGAGAAGGTGTCCTCTCGAAGGGTTCTCTTTGCACTTTCAGGAGTGCTGGCTCTGCCCAGCACAGTAAAACCGAATCAACCCCTAGTGTGAGATGGAGCCTGAGAATGTTGCACCAGCGCTGAGGGCAGTGATGTCAATGAAGACATAATGGAAGGGACAGTGTCTCATGAACATTTACTCTCTTTTCCCACCCAACAGGTGCCACATCCATACAATAGAAGATAACTCTTTTGAGGATCTTCATAAACTGACCACCTTAATTTTAACTGCCAATTCCCTCCAGTACCTGGGGACAGCAGCCTTCTATGGATTAACATCTCTGCAAAAGCTAGTCTTGGTGGAAACCAATATAGCTTCTCTGTCTGACCTGCCCATTGGACACTTGCATACCCTACAGGAGCTGAATTTGGGACACAATAGCATTGCTTCCTTGAAGCTTCCCAAGTATTTCACCAACCTGACCTCTCTCAGGCACCTGAGCTTCCTCTCCAATAAGATCACATATATCTCCAAAGGAGACCTTGATGCCTTGAGGGAAGTGAACAGGCTCAACCTCACACTGGTGCTTTCCTTGAATGTTATAAAATACATAGACCCAGGGTCCTTTGCAGGGATTCACCTTGGTGAGCTGGTTCTAAGGTCCTCTTTTGAGAACTTTGTTGTGATGCACACTTCTCTTCACGGACTGACTGGTTTGCAGGTCAACAGACTAATAGTTGGAGAATTCAGCAGCAGTCAGAGACTGGTAGACTTTCAGAGAAGACTCCTGAGTGGACTGTGTCAGGTACAAATGCAAGAGTTTGTCTTAATCTGTTTCAGGGAATTTGAGCATGACACAGACACTCTTTTTAACTGTGTAGGCAACGTCTCCAGCATTCGGTTGGTGAATCTTGAACTTGAGGAAGTGTCAGAGGTTCCTATGTTCTCTCAAGTGAAGCAGCTGGAATGCAAGGCGTGCAAGTTTAAGGAAGTGCCTGCCATAAAGCTGTCTCTTTTCAAGGAACTGAGAGTGCTCCGTATCACCAAGAGCAAACACCTGAATAGCTTTCGGCAGAAATTTGAGAGTCTGAGTAATCTGGAGGTCATAGACTTGAGTGAGAATCGCCTCTCCTTCACTCGCTGCTGTTCCCCTCTGTTTCGAAGGTGTCCAAATTTGAAACACTTGAACCTAAGCTTCAATTCTGACATCAGTGTGACTGGAGATTTCACTAATGTGAAGAACTTGTTATATTTGGATTTCCAGCACACTAAGTTAATTGGTCCTGGCTCCTACCCTGTCTTTCTGTCCCTTCAGAAACTTATTTACCTTGATATTTCCTATACCAGAACTCATGTTAAATCCCAGTGTACGTTTTGTGGCTTGAATTCTTTGCAAGTGCTCAAGATGGCTGGCAACTCCTTTGAGAACAATAAATTGTCCAACAACTTCAAAAACCTAAGTCACGTCCACACCTTGGATATTTCAGGTTGCAAATTAGTACACGTGGATCAAAGCACATTTGATGCTCTCTCTAAACTAAAAGAACTGAACATCAGCAACAATAAGCTACTGAGTTTTGATCCTGTAGTCTACAAGCCTCTTCAAGCCCTCAGAGCCCTGGATTTCAGCAACAACCAGCTGAGTGTTCTCTTGGACTCAGCCCTGGAAATCCTGCCTGAAGGTCTGGTCCTGTTGGACATTTCTCACAACCTGTTTGAATGCTCTTGCGTGTACCTGAACTTCCTGAAATGGATCAAGGAAAAGCAGGAGCTACTGCAGAACAAGGAGCTGATGATATGCCACACACCAGCGTATGTGAAGAATGTGAGTCTGTCAAGCTTTGATCTGTCCTCCTGCCAAGTCAATCCAAGCACAGTGTCATGCTCAGTGATCATGTTGCTTGTTGTAGTGGTGTTCCTCTTCCTGATTTACAAGTACTACTTCCAGATATACTACGCATTGGTGCTGCTCAGTGGGTGTAAACACTCAGCAGAAAGGGGTAGCACCTATGATGCGTTTGTTATCCACTCCAGCAAAGACCACGAGTGGGTGATGAAGGAGCTGGTGGAACCATTAGAAGGAGGAACACCTCCCTTCCAGCTTTGTCTTTACTCCAGAGATTTCCTGCCAGGGGTACCCATTGTCACCAATATCATCGATGGTTTTCTGAGTAGCAGAAATGTCATTGCAGTCATTTCTACGGACTTTCTGGAGAGCAAGTGGTGCAGCTTTGAGTTTGACATTGCCCAGTCCTGGCAGCTTGTTGAAGGAAAGGCTGGAATCATCATGATTGTACTAGAAGAAGTGAATAAGACCTTGCTGACGCGGAGGCTGGGGTTGTCCCAATACCTGAGGAGGAACACCTATCTGGAGTGGAAAAACAAGGAAATAAGCAAGCACATCTTCTGGAGGCAGCTGACGGGAGTCCTGTTAGAAGGCAAAAAATGGAATCACGAGGAGGTAAAGCTCATGTGAGAGAAAGAGACATCACTTCTGTCCTGTCTCTCATCCCAGCCTTCGCTGATGGCTGGTGCTCTTAAGCTGGTTCTTCTCTGGCTGTTCAGAGTTGGAAGAACTGGATGGAGACACTGTAAAAGCACTACAGAAATACCCGCCTTAATTGTAACCCATCCTCAAGGGAACTTTCAAACTAAGGAGTAACAACAGCGGGAAGAAAAGCCCATGCCTGAGCTCCAAGTTTGTCTGTAGCTGTCAACCAAAGCTCATCCAGCAATCCATGCAGATCTGGTGGGTTGGTGAATAGATGGACTGCTCTTGCAGTCATTTGTCTGCCTTTGAAAATGGATTTGGGTCCTGGGACCATTTATCCAGTGGAACTTCAGGGTCTGTTGCTTTGAGTGGACCCCAAGTTCTCCAGGGGAGAGCAAAGGTACAGGATTCTCAGCTTTAAAGATGATAGGAAACAGAAACAGGATTTGGACCCTAAAAGTCATGAGTCTACCTCCTTAAGCACCGTGACTCAGGGGAAAAACCCTACAGAAGGAAATGGGGTGCCCTGCAGCCACAGGCTGCATGGCAGCTACTCAGTGAAGCTGAACAATTATGTCATCAGTGGNAGAAACTTCCCCAATGTGTTTATTTCAATTTTCTTTAGACCGAGACCAAATATTGAAACACCCAAATATTTCCATCACCTGAAACTCTTATTTATATCTAGATTATATAGCGTTTGAGAGATTGCTTTGAGGTTTTCTCGTGGTATCCACAGATCAGTTTGACTAGAAGAAAAGCTGCAGAAATGCCTGATACCTTTAAAATCAAGATATTTCTTGATACCTCCACATGTGTGGTCGGCCCTTCCAATGGTTGGGCTGTTGTGGGGGACAGGACAGTCACTGGATGGGAGCCTTTGTGTCACTGAGAATGTGCCTGACATTTTGCAGGGAGAAGAGATAGAGGAGAAAAGTCTGGGTTAGCTAAACTGACTGTATCCCAGCACTGCCCTGAAAAAAAGGGAAGGGAAGTCTAAATGCCATTGAATCCTATTACAGAGCACTCCATCGATGTGTGGAATATTGAATAGTGCTGGAGTATTGCTCTCTATTTACAGAAGGCTTTGGTTGGGATTAATCACTGAATTAGTCTAGTTTTAAACTTGCAAATCCTTCTATAATCAATGGCGTTCTACAGAGATAAAACAGAAGCAATTGAGTGGTGAATCAGATCTGATATTTATTCAGAAGAAAGGGCCTGATCAATCTCACTTTTCCAAGCACCAGTCAGTGACATCTCCGACATCTCCGGGGAAGCCAGTGATAAGGGAGATCGACATCAGACACTATTTGCAGAAAAGGGAGAGCTGGTTCTAGAGCTTCTGCTGGAAAAAAGCTGAATCACAGTTCCCTTTTTACGTGCTGTGTCAGTAGTATATTGGGATAACACTACCCAAATGCCCCACAGCTGTCTCTAGGGTGTTTCATGACCCATGAGACAAAGCTTTAATAAAACTAAACCCGATGCCATGCTCAATTGATGAGTGAGTTCATTTGGCATCTGTTAAATCCTGTTGCAGTGATTTCTGAAGCTCCTGGCCTCCTCTGTAATGGATGGGTGCTGAGCGCCGCATCCCACCAGCGGACCTGGCTCCTCACCCTGGGGCAGAGGCTGCTGGGGTTGGGGAGAGGGTGCAGTAAAGGAGGGCACAGCTCAAGATTCCCTGCATTGAGGCTAAAGAAGAGCACAGAGGACAAAGCAAATATTAGCCTGGATTTCGGCAGCTACAAGTCAGATTGGAAAACGAAAGAGAAAAGATTAAATGGGGTGGGAGTTCCTGCTCCTGAATTGCGCAGCACTGAAGTGGCATTTCTCCCTCGCTCTTTCTCAACGTGGCTCATCTACAAACAATCCAGTGTATATGTATTTCTGGCAGAAAGAAAAGAACCTTATAATTCTTGATTGTAATTATAATAGTGAGTTTCAGAGAGCGTGCAAGTGATTCTGGGCATTGTAATAAGGATTTAGGACAGTATTGTTTAAAAAGCAAGTGTTTGTTGAATGTAAAGCAACTTTAGGAGGAGAACTGAGGTGATGCTGTGAGGAGGCTCCCATCTGTACAACTGAAAAATCATAGAATCATAGAAAAATAAACCAGTCACTTGGTTCTTCTCCTCCTCTTCAGAGTCTCTGCAGCAGAGATGGATACGTGAGTTGCCCCAGGCTTTCTTACTGCCTGAGAGGAAGCACAGACCTCACCATAGCTCCTGAAAGGGGTGAGGGGAGTGAGAGGGTGCAGTGAGGCAGAGACTGGATATGAGGAAGTTTGGAAGAGCTTCATCCTCTGCAAGACCCACAGTCACCTTCACTCCCTCTTCCCCCCATGCATTCAGATGTCACTTGGCCTCAGCAGTAGCTGATGCTTTGAAGACACGAGTGGATTTATTACTGAGACCTTCAGCAACAGAACTGGGAGGGCTTTTTTTGCTGCATGGCACAAGGAAGCTCAGGAGGACAGGTTGGCTGGTGACACGGACACTCCTTGATGGGACCTGGGTGCTATGCACAGCCAAGTACTGTGTATGTCCATCCTCTGCTGGGTGAGCAACTCCCAGCCCTCCCTGAGGGGTCATTAACCTGCTCTGGCAGTGCCCATCTGTGTGAAGACTGTGTGAAAAACTGTATTTTCACAATTTACCCAGCAGAGAAAAAGTAGATTTGATTTTGGAAGACTCAAAACAACTTTCCCCAATACTATAAATGGGGAAAATATTGTGGTTCAAACAGAAACACATGCACACATATTTGCCTGTGGCACAGGAAGCAAATTTCCAAAGGAAAACTCTGAACATTCTCATGTTTCCAAACATGTTGGCATGCATTGCTGTTTGGAAGTGTTCACTGTGCAGCAGGTAGCTTTGATATTATTTACTTGTTTGTGTGAGTAACTGAGCAGACAACCAAAAATCCATGCAGGTCTGCATTAATCTCTCATGGAAACAGCTGAACATGTTCCAGTTATTAAAGCATCTATTTTACTAAGGTCATAAAAACAGATGGAGATGAAGCTCCAAAGGGCTGTTGCATCCAAGTTATTTCATTTCATCTGTACTGGGGATGTGCCCTAATTTCACGATGTAGTTAATCTGACCCATGCCAAATGCCAGGAGAGATGAAGCTCGGGTCTTGCATTGTGGAGGGTGATGTCTCCGAGGAGAGGGCCATATGATGTGCCGGCCATTGTCACCAAGTCGTGCTTTGCAGCGAGGGCTCTGAACAGAGCGAGCCCTCATTAGCATGATTGCCTTTGTGATCTCCACACTGCAGTAGAGACATTATGTGGGAGCTGAAAACGACAGCCCTTTGCATTGATACCTGCCTGGATCTGGCTGACTGTGGGAGCAGCGTGGTGTGGATGCTCCCTTGGCCTCCCCAAGCATTAACACAGGCTCCTGGCATCAGCTAAAAAAAATCAACAAAACAGGAAAAAGCAGCTGGTTTCTCTGGACCGACTGATACTTGACAGGAACAGGTTGAAACTTTTCTGGAAGAATGTTTGTCCTTTGGGAAATGCTATTTTGTAGGCGGTTTATGTAATTTAATGAGGGAGCGTGGTGAATCTATGAAACAGAAATTGTCATAGCAGGGTTTCTCATTGGGTATTGCATGGGGTTGCAATCTTGGAACAGATACTTTGCATGGAAACAGTGATTTTTGCAATATTTTGGAGGGGTTGGAAAAAAGGATTTAAAATAAAAGTTAAATTGCTCCACAACATCACTTAAAAAAATGTCAGTTTAGGCTTATGCTGTTGTTTCTCAGAGTACCCTTCTGTTTTGAGATTTCTATTTATGCAATCCAACTAGCCTCCCAAAACAAAGCCAAAATGTAACAATCCACCCACTCAATTTACAAAACACAAATTCCGCTTTGTGGACAATTCAAGATTTTTCATTGTGGTACCATGCGGAGAAGCAGAACCTTTGACAAAATGGAAATTCTGCTTCTAGGAGAGCTCTTACCCTGACCCTTGGAAAGCTAAACTTTCCCCTGGCTTTATCACACCTGTAGTTCAGGCGGTTAAAAAAAACAAAACCACTGAAGAATCCTCAGAATGTATTTCACTAAGCACGTTTTGCAAAATATCTTGAGTAGATGCAGTCAATCAATACCCACTGCCTGAGACCGAGAGCAAGGGAGCGAACGTGGTAGGAGAGAAGCAATTCCTTAACAAGTTGTTCTTTGCCATCGCAGCTCAGGCTGAGAATTGGGACAAATGACAGCAAAGCATGATTTACAGAAGAAGAGCCCATCTGCCAGCAGCGCTAACCTTCCTCAGCTTCAAGGTCGTGTAGAGGGCAAAGTCAATAATCTGCCAGCATGGACCTCCCTGCGCTGCTGAGAGCACAGAGAGAGAAACATTGCATAATTGAGGACAGCTCTGGTAAGAGCCTTGAAAATCAAGGAAAAGTGGAATAAGAGGTGTAGGAAATAAATTGCTGCACGATCTCAGGGAAAGTGGCCATAATTTTGCATCTGGTTGAATCACAGATGCTGGAGGGGTCTCTGTGCTTCGAACTGATGGGAAAAGTGTGGGCTTCGCTTCCCAAAAGGCCTTAGACATCCCACAGCACCCTGCTGTACCACCTCTTCAGCAGCAGCCTTTGCTGAGGGGGTGCACAAAGAGGAGCATTAGGAGAGGGGCTTGAAAGAAATGTCTTGACCATGTCTACAAATGACACATGTAGCAGGGAGAGGGCATACAGCCCCCTCACCTCCAAAATCCTCCCACTGTTCAAAAAAGTCATTACTGGTGGTGGGGCAGATCTTCTGAAGCAAAGGGTCACCCTCTCCTCTAGGGCTCAGCCCCACATTCCTCCAACGAGAGGACTTCAGACCCTGCTGGCAGTCCTCCCTCTCCCTTCAGCTCCTTCCTCACTTATCGCCACATCTTGTTGAGTGCTATGCAAATAACAATGGGGTATTGTCAGGCAAAAGAGATTTAATTGCAGTCTACACTCCCACAGAGGGTAAAATAGGCTTTTCTTCAGATCTAATCCCCCATCCTTATCTTTTCTTCTCCTCCCCTCTCATCCTTCCCCTCTCCTCAAAGTTTCCCTTTACATTCTTTCATCTCCCAGCCAGCAGCCAGTGACCAGCCCAAAATGTATGAAAGAAGGGAGGGCTGTTCTCTTCTTTTTTTTCTTTTTATTTTTACATTTTTTAAACAGTTTTTAAATCCTTTGGAGTGTTTTGGCCCGCAGAAAGGATTAGCAGTAATTCCCCTGCTATCCCTTGCTTCCGATTCTCTGACAATTCATTCTCCTTAGATCCCCTATACTCACTGCTGAATACATTAGCCAGAGGACACGAGTGGGCTTCAGGAGGCTGTTTTCCTGTGTCCCTGCTCTTTACAGCCCGGTGGTCCAGTTTAATGCATCCAACCAGAGGCCTTTGGGTGAGCAATTCTTCTCTTCAATAACCCAAAATAAACCCGAACTTGCCCCATGTGGCAGGGCTGGGATGCTCTGCAGTGCTTCAACTCCTGCGCTGTGGGTTCACAAGGAGATGATGGAAAGTTACTCGTCTCAGTGATGAATCTGGTGGGAGCCTATGCCCTCTCCCCTGCTCCAGGGGTGCAATCCCTCTCTTTTCTTTTCCGAGCAGTGTATTCTGCTGGGAAGGGCATGCTACCATCCCGGCCAGGATCCCAGCTTGAATGCTGCTGAGATCCCTTAGACAAAAAATGCTGCCTGCTGCCTTTGCCTTGCCTCGTTTTCTCTTCTGGTAAAATGGGGATGGTGACCTGCAGGCTGCGATTTACTGGCGCCAAGCACTGAGAGGTAGGTGGGGTCTGGATCAGAGCCCATGAAAGCTGCACTTTCTGTTCCTCTTCCCCCCATCTTGGGGTTTTGAAATCCTCCTCTAGAGCTCTCCCCAGCATGCCAGCCGCTGCATGTCTGAAGTCAAATCCTCCTCAACTCCGCCTGTCACTGGCCCTGCTCATGGACATTTAAGTTTTGCTTCCTTAAGGGAAATAAGAGGACTGACAGTAGTGCAAGAAAAAGCAGTATTTCACCCCCAAGACCCTCTTTACCAATTCTGTCTCAGCAGCAAAGCCCTCCCGGCCGAGGTGTTTCTTTCTGCCATCCCTTCACTGATGCTTTAAGTATTAAAATAAGCTGTTAATAAGAAAACCCACAGCCTCTCCCCTCTCCGCTCCTCTCGAGACTGTAGTCCGTCTTTCTGACCTGCACAGTCAGCAAGTCTCAGTTCCCCTCTGCTCGCCCCTTCTAACAGCCCCTGTCCTGCCTGGTGCTGATCTGGGCCAGCCCCACTCTACGCTCTGCTGCTTCCCCCCACCTCTCCCCTGCCCCACTGAAGGCAAGTGGGTGAAAGGATTCCCCCTTTTAGCCTCAGACAGAAGCTATTCCAGCTGTGTTATTCAGAGCCCTGAATAGGAGGAATAGAAGGATGCCTGGCTGCTAAGAAGGACCACGGGTGAAGAACGGCCCCCTCCTCTGAGCTAGGAGATGCCCTCTGCTCTGGGGATGTGCCCTCCTGGCTTCCCTGGATCTTCGAGGTGGGGAGAGAAGGATGACAAGAAGCTGGGACTGGAGCCTGAGCCAAATCTGGGGAGTTGCTTCTTTCTCTCTCTGATAGCTGCTCCTTGGGAAAAAAGAAAAAAGAAAAAAAAACCAAAAACAAAACAACTGAAAAAAATGAATGTTTTATAAAGAGCTTCATGAAAGCAAAGTATATCATGATTTCAGCGTGAGCAGACAGCAAGTGAGATAGGAGCATCCCCTTAGATTTGCCTGCCGGAGGTTATTTACCTCAGGAAGCTGCTGAATAAAAGATACAAAAACACAGCAGAAAAGTAGTATTATTTGCTCCTTTCAAAGCATGATGGGAGGCAGAAAAACATTATAAGGGGTATCTTTGAGTCTTTGCCAGACCGGATTTGTCAGGGCAGAGTTTTCACTGAGCGCTCCCCAAGTGACCCAGTTTCCGAGACACGGGCACAGACACACACACACACACTCTGAGCCACAATCCACAACTTTAATAACTGTGTGACATACAAAGGAGATTTTGATGCAAAGTGGAGCTGACAGAGAAGTGGAAGGAAGTATCTGGGTTTCGTGTCTGTTGTTTTTTTTTCCCTTCCCATTCAGTGCCATGCCAGGATTACAGTCAAGGTGGTTGCAACCTTCAGCAAGGGCTGATGTTACCGTGGGTTCTGCTGCTAATGAAACTTAACAAGAAGCAGTAGTTCAGGGGGAGAGGAAACAAGGGTTTTCTTTTCTTTTCAGGAAGAATTTACTAAGGCTGTCAGGATTAAATGCATGAAGTGAATGCATATGGGGCTACAAAGGGGGTTTAATAGCTTTGCTGCTGGTAATGATGGAACAGCTCTGAGATGGGGTTTTCTAGCCCTGTCGTGCATCTGATGAAACATCTGTCTACGTGGAATTGTGCATTTGAGGGTATGTCACAGCAGCGTGGTCACGCTGGGATGACTTTGCTGTCATCTATGGTTTGCTGGCTGTGGGTACGCTGTGGGTGACATGAAGTTCTGGTTGTGTAGCAGTAATCTCTCCTGGCTTCTGAAAACTTCCCCTCAAGGATGATGTGGTGGCTGCTCCAGTCCAGGTGATGAATGTCACTTCCCTCACTGTGATTTTGTTGGATTTTTCTATAGGATTCTTCAGTACACAGGCACATATTACCCAGGACAGGTTGAAATGCTCCAGGCTAGGTACCCGGGTAATCAGCTTGGGATTGACCTGGAATGGGCTTGGGCATCCCAAAAGGCATTCCATCCTTCCCTAAGTCATGTTGGATTGAGTGCACCCAGGCTGATTCCAGCTGTTTCCATGTCCTTAAAGCAAAACCTAGAGTCTAGCTACTTTAATAGTGCAGCAAAAGGCTAACAGTAGAACACCCTCGTAAAATTTGGGGCACAGGAAGGAACTAAACAGGGGAGAGGAAGGACAACAGGTAAAACAACAAGAGGAGATGAATGCTGGGCCAAGGGACATCCCTTCCAGATCTTTCCCAGGATTTGTTCATCGTGGTGAGAATCCCTCGAGCAGAGTTTTGGCTTGAACCTCCATTTAGAAAATAGTTTTTAACTGTAAATAAGCTGGTGATGCCTTGTGCCCCTCCAGGACATTGTAACTGGGAAGACTTGAACTTCTGAAAACATAGCAATGGAGAAATGGGAGAGACAGCACTAGCGTAGAGCTACCGCAGCCCTAATTGTATGAGCTGGCAGAAGGCAGTGGCCATAGCTCAGCAGAGATGGTGCCAAATGAAGAGGAAAATAAAAGGAGAAGGTGACATTGTCTGTGCTGTGTGGTGGTGATGCAATTCCCACATGCATTTTAGTCACGTGAACTCCAGCAGATGGTGGACACATTTGCTGGATTAGGCTGGGAGACCTTGTCAGAAATCCCTCCCACGTCTTGAGGCTTCCAGTCTGCTCCATTGAAGAGATCCAGATGCTGAGGCTCTGGTAGGGACCTTCTCCTCCTGGGGACTGACAGCTCTTCTGTGAATGGACCTGGCAGAAGGTGCCCAGTCTTTTGCTGGCACCCTGCTGAGATAGCCAGCTTGAGAAAATGAGCACTCACATACCAAGCAGGTTGTACACCTTGAGCAGGGTGGTGGCAACTTGCTGGAAGGGAAATTTGGTAGTTTTGACTAATTCAGGGGAAAACCATTTGTCTTACGGTGTAGGGAATTTTCAATGGGCCAGTGTGGGGCTGCTGTGGGGAAGGGACGATGCTCAGCAGTGGGCCACGTCAGTCAGCGTGTGACACATGGTGGCATGTGTGTCTGTGTTGGGGAAATGCAGCTTTAAGCTCCTATTTCTCTGCCCAGCCCCTGTTTGGATGGGCAGCCCTCTCTCCACATCCCTCTAGCAGGAGGAGAAGACACCCACTAGGCCAGGGACCCTCTGCCCCATGGGGTGAGGTGACCGGGAGCTCCTCAGTGGCTTGCAGCAGATGCACCAGGCCACCCAAAAGGGCTGCTCTCCTCCGGCTTGGTGTGATGGAGCATTGATAGCTGCGTGCATCATTGCTGCTCTTTGCATCCGATATCCAAACACAGCACAGGGAAATGACAGCAATATGTGTCCTCCTGACACCCGGAGAATATAACGATATTGCCGTGAAAATGAGGATGCTGCTGCACAGCTCAACTCTGAACCCGTCCCTCTGCCAAGGAGCTACGATTAGAATCTCATCTTGCTCTCTATTGCACAGCACCTGCAGAAGAAAATCCCACCCAGCAGCACGTAACTATTTTTAAAAGCCTTTTCCTAACGGGCTGTGAGATGGGGCTGGTGATAACCCTGCTGGCGCCAAGGAGTTCTTTCCAATCCCTTGCAGAAGAGGATGGAGCTAGACTTGGGGACTGTGGCTCAGAGAAGAAAGGAAGTGGCAGAATTATTTTGCCAAGTCTGAAGCTTGTGCCAGCTTTTCACATTGGAAAGCTGAATTTCAGCTTCTTCCGTGTCTGTTATTTTTTTTTTTTTTTTTTAATTTGCTGTACCTAAGTCAGCGAGGTGCCTCCAGCTGTCAGAAACTTGCTGTGTGAGAGTTGTGTGCTTTGAAAACATGTCCAGACACTTGAGGGCGTGGAGCAGAGATCCATTTCATAGGGAATTTGGGCATGAGGGTGTCCCAGTGATGCTCTGCTCTCCCATTCTGGGCTGTGGGTCAGGTTGGTTGCCTTCAGCTTCTGGGCCCTGCAGAGAACGAGGTGCGGAAAACCACTGCAAATGGGCAGAGAAGACCAAGGGGCTCAAAGAGTCATGCCCTTGGGGTGTGGGAGACAATCAGCTGTGATTTTTGGGCTGGTGCTGGACATTTTGGAGGTGAATAAATCTACCAACAAGCCCCAGTGGCAGTGGAGAGGGAGCATAAGTGCGGATGGTCTGAAGCCAGCCCCACTTTGCACTTGATATGCTGCTCATGGACGGAGCTTTACGCTGTTCAAACATAATTCCCTCACTCTCTCTGAAAGGAACCAGAGAAGTGTATTACATTTATCTTAATAAAACAAGTCGCTTGGCAAGCAGTGGAACATGGGAAGCCTGGTTTCCGATGGTTGCCTCCCATGTGGGTTCTCTGATGTCTCACAGAGTGGCTGAACTCATATCTCATCCTAGGAGTGGGATGGAAAGTGGAGGGGCGGAGGGAAGAGGTGCTAATTTGAGTATAACCTCCCTTATAAAGCTTGTTAGAAGTTAATTCCTCTGAGATGTCTCTTCTTCCATCAAATCTGATTGTAGACCAGCAGGTTTAGAAAGTTTTTATGCCTGTGGGCCAGCTAGCCCAATCAGAAAATCTTTGTTTCCTTAGGAAAACTGTGTTAAAAAAATAAACAACTCTGACCCCAAATCCCTACAAATTATTTGTCATTATATCCCACAGAGTTTGACCCACATACCCGTGTATTTCATAGCTGACATTTGTCACTGGGGTTTTGTAGCTGAGATGGAGATTAGCATTAACCTGAGAAAAAGGTCCCTACCATAGACCAGGCAGTTTGTAGCAGGAGAATGCAGCATTAAATAGATGTACCCAGCCACAAAACCGCTTCCCATTTTTATAATACGGGCCAACAGAGATTTGAAAAATGTTCCATTTCTTTATGGAAAGACTATTTTTAAAATTGAACAGTAAGTTAGTCCTCTATTGACTTTCAATTTCCATCCTCTTACATTTCCATAGCAACTCTGGCCATTTATGCATTTATCTTTCTATTTAACTTTCCTCTTTCATATCATTTCAAGTGGACTCAAGTGCTGTGAAAGGGTTAATCCAGTCTTTCAAATAACTCCCCATTTTTAAGCAATTACTTGTAAATACACATATATATTTTAGGCTAAATTGACAAGTTTGTGGTTTAATGAAAACTGTCTCTAGAATATTTGCCCTGGAAAGCCCTTCAGGGCGATAACAAGAGCAAGTCACAACCTCTCTCCTCTCACCTCGCCTTCTATTATTGCTGTGTTCAAAATTTTCATGTGGAATCTAAACTTGCAGCTGCGATAGCTGTGACAGTCAAATGTCTGGATAAGCTTTACCTCCTGGCAATTCTGGCTTTTTTTTTTTTCCTTTTTCTTATTTCTTTATTTTTTTCCTTAAGTATTTGCATGTGTATTTGGGGCAGTGAGAAAGCTTCACAACTTTTCGATGGCAGAGCTGTGAGTTCACCGTGGCCATCTGCAGTGCAGGATTAAAGTTCTCACCAGCAAGCCAGAGGGTATTTGGTGGGAATGTAGTACCCTCCTCTGAGACCTTGCTGTCCAAGAGAGCTTAGGTAGGTGCAGTAAGCCAAGCAGGCACAATGGTGAATCTCCATGCATGAACACTGGAGACCCCCACCACATAGGCATTTTTGGCTGAGTGCCTGGAGAACAGATTGGTCTTGAAGTCTTCTGCAACATCTGCACAGAGCTCTGGGGAGACATCTTTCAGGTCAGTAATCCTCTCCGAAGTCCACGCTTGTCATTTCTTCCTTATAGTTTTGTAGTGCTTTTAGCTGGAAATTCTGTTGGGGCTTTCATCCTGGAAATCTCTTAACTTTCAATTTACATTGTCAAAGGTGCTTCTCCTTTAATGTCTTCCTATCCCTCCTCCATCCAGGAGATTATTCCTACTACTTACTGGGGACAGATGTCCCCTGTTGCCAGCAAAACATTTGCAGCACAGAGAAATATGGGACATGTTTCCCCAGAGACCTGGTGACATGGTCAAGGGAAGAACATGCACCTCAGGGTAGGCTTTTTCATTGTGATTGTGTTCACCTTGGGCAGTGATAACGCACAGCCACTCCACAGCAAAGTGACCAAGGTGCTTAAGTGCCAAAGGCATTTTTAAATTTTTATTTTAATGGGCCTGGGACTCTAAATCTCATTGACTTTCAAATCGACTATGCGGATCAATGCACAATGCCCTGACAAGGCAAGATGGTTTCCTACACAACGTCCTCCTGCCTGTCCACATTTACACCGCTCCAGCAGCTTGGGACTCAGTTCTAACCATCAGCAACTGGGCGATTTCTCACGAGTCCTAGAGCCAGACCTTCAGGTTGTTATGTGCAGAGATAAGTAAGCAACTGATGGAACTGGTGAAACTATTTACGTGCCTAACTCCCATTGCATACTGAAATCTGTTCCCTAACCTGCTTAGATGGATCTGAAAATCCTATTAAAGCACTTCCCTGCACCTTTAAGTACCTAAGCACCTTTGAAAATGCATTCTCACGTATGGATGGCAGGCCAGTGTGCTTCCAGGGGATTTGTGCTCCTAACTCACTTGCTGCTCCCTAAAGAAAGCTCTGTTTTTTCCTGCATTGTGCCAGTGTCCCATGTCACCTTCCCTTTTCATTCCATCACTTGTGTTGTTCCTTGGTGAAGGACTCTAAATAATTCCTCCCCCTTCTCTACTGTTGACACCTTCCTGAGTATTTGCAGGCCGTTATTAAATCACCTCTTTACTCATCCTTTATCTGAGCTGTACATAATTAGTTCCTTTAATCTTTCCTCATAGGTCAATCCTTCTAAACCCTTAATCATCTTTATCTCCTTTTTCTGGAGCCCCTCCAATTTGCTGACAATTTTTTTTTTTCATATTATTTTGCATCAAGAAACAGCAAAACCCACAAGTCCCAGGTGCTTTTCAGACCAACCAGCAGCAGTGTGGGCCTGTGCGTTTTCCTATGAGATTGTCCTTCTTTGCTTCTGGCACAGCCTGGTGAACAAAATCGGGGTTGGGAGGGAGGAAACCACCTCCTGATAACAGCAATTTAGCTCTACTGGCATGGACCAGTTCTCCACTCTCTGTTCACAAAACCCGCATCCCTTTCCAGCCAAGTGCTTTGGGTAGCAGAAAGAGAAGTGAGATTTCCAAAGGTCTCCAGTTCATGGTCCAAGCACAGAAGCCCAACTGGTCTTGGATACATCCAGCTCCTCCTGCTAGGGATGCTGAGGGGCTGGCAGGCTGGTGCTCTGCAAGAGGGGCAAGGAAAGGGTGTACTGGAAACTCTGGAAAGGGCTGGAAGTGCTGGGCTATGGGGATGGAGAAAGGCAAGAGACAGCAAAGACAGCTGGAAGGAGGGAAAGACTTTTATTGCTTGCACACAGAGGAGGGATGATGTGTTGTGCATTTCACCAAAAGGAGCTATTTTTTGCCAGGTTTTGTGTCCCTGATAGACGAGGTTATCAGCACTGTTATCCTGACAGCCCTTTGCAAGGTTGATGAGCTGTAAGAATCTATCACTTCTATCCACGATGGCCACACCACCAGGCTGTTCCTCTTAGCAGTTACTCCCACCTGTGGGAGTTCCAACCTACCTGCTCATGACAGGGAAGGATGCAGCTGAGTACCCACCCCTGGGTGCTGCATCCCAAACACAGACACACTGTGCCAGCTCCTTCCCTGCTCCATATTCCTGCCCAGAACATCATGGTCTCTTTTGCTTTGCTTATAATGATACTATTACTGTGCTTTTTTTTCGTTCTTTTTTACATTATAATTGTCTTCCATCCTTCCTCCAAAGATCTAAGAACCCTTCTCAGCTGATGTTGCACTCACCTTCATGATATCCATGGCTGGTAAAAACAGGATGGGGAAGGTGAAGCCCCACGGAGGGGATGGAAGGCAGAGCTGTGGTCTGAGCATTTCTGGTCTGAGCACATGTCAAGGGCCCCATGAAGAGCAGGGTTTCTGAGGGGACATGGTGGACTAGGGACCATAGAATCATAGAATGGTTAGAGTTGGAAGGGACCTTAAAGATCATCCAGTTCCAGTCCCCCTGCCATGGGCGGGGACACCTCCCACCAGACCAGGTTGCTCCAAGCCCCATCCAGCCTGGCCTTGAACCCCTCCAGGGATGGGGCAGCCACAACTTCTCCGGGCAACCTGTTCCGGTACCTCACCACCCTCACAGCAAAGAATTTCTTCCTAATATGTAATCTCAATCTCCCCTCTTCCAATTTAGAACCCTTACCCCTTGTCCTGTCACTTCACTCCCTGACAATGTCCCTCTCCAGCTCTCCTGGAGCTCCCTTCAGATCCTGGAAGGCTGCTCTAAGGTCTCCCCAGAGCCTTCTCTTCTCCAGGCTGAACAGCCCCAGCTCTCTCAGTCTGTCCTCATAGCACAGGTGCTCCATCCCTTGGATCATCTTCATGGCCCTCTGCTGGACCCGTTCCAACAGGTTCATGTCCTTTCTCTGTTGAGGACTCCAGAGCTGGACATGGTACTGCACTTGGACCGCTTGGATTCTATTTAGGCAGTGCTTTGCTTGGCTGTCCTCTCCTGAATGAATGCTTGCAATTTTCTCTCTGGGAAGCACAGCTGCTCCTTTCCCGTAAACAGGCACACCGGGGTGCTCCCTATCACCTCCAGAAAGCAAAGGTCACCATCTCCTTTCCTTTTGTTAACTGTGATTTGCCTTTGAATCAGGCTGATTGCAAAACAAAATAAAGCCATGAGAGGGTGGTAGAATTTTGCAGCTCAAACCTGTCCTGTGGTACTCCTAAAACAGCAGAAGCCTCAGCCTGATCCGCAGAACTGGGAGCCACGAGTGACCGTGTCCAGACCAGAGGGACCTTCCCACTTTACAAGTTGCTGTGGATTTTCCTGTTAGAGAGGCTCAACAAAACCACCACACTCACAACTTTGATGGTTCTCTGCACAGCAGCGAGGACTTGACACTCTCTCACCGAGATGGTAAAAACCGCATCTTGAAATATCTGTCATTCTGCAACGAGTTTCCTTACCATTTTTCCACCCATTCCAGTAAAAACCTTGCAAATGGTGTATGAGAGTCATCCTGAGAGAGTGCCTGGAAGTTTGACCTTGTCTGGCACATCCCAAACAAGGTGGGATCCGGCTGGCACTGTGGAAAGAAGCTGGTTTTGTGCTGTGGGACATACATGTGGTTTCCAGGGGCCATTGTGTGCTCCAAGTATGGTGTGATGGTCTGAGTGATGAGGTGGAAGTGGGCTGGTGGATTTAAACAGTTGCAATTATCCCTCAAATGTGCCTAGAGGTGTCCACTTGTGCATAACGAGGATGCAAAGCTGCATCTTTATGCAGGTACTCCTGGAGATCATTGGGGAGGCTGCTGACAGAGATGTTTTTGCTTGACAGGGATGTGAAATACTTGATCAATGTAGGAAGGGTCACCCTGAGCCTAAATAATGGCTGGAAGCAACAGGACCTTAGAGAGGACATTAGCAAAGCCCTGTGCCCCTCCCAAAGGCTAAGAGAACAGTCTGGTGTCCTCAGGGGCCCAAAGCAGCCACCGGGCACCGGCCTCTCACCCTCCCCTGACACCAGCAGCAGGGGGGTAACCTTGGCAATACCCCTAGTGCACTCTTTCAGTAAGAACTTCTAAACCCAGTCCCTAAATCTGAACTTGCCTGGTAAAAATAAGACTATGTCCAGCTCTGGAGCTACCAACATCAGAAGGACATGGCNGCCCTCTCAGGAGCCACACTACGTCCTCTCCCTGCTCCCAATGCAAGGGCAGATGAGGGCTGTCTGTGGCATATCCTTGGAATTACTTTTATGGAGCCCCGTACATCCATCTCCTGCTGCTTGGAATTGCCACAACCACTTCTAGCTCCCTCTGAGCTCTGATGTTTCCAGATGGGACTATTAGACTCCTTAGGAGTGCAACTGTAAAATCTGCAGAAATGCCACCCCAGCACCGCAGTGCGGGAGCATCCCTGACTCCAGAGCTGCCTTGCTTCTCTGCAGTTCTCTTTGTTCATGGAAAGGGCTGCGACTCCCTGAGGGCTCCAAATCAGCTCTGCCATCAGGGCTTGCACTCCATAGCAAGGAAAACAGAGAGGTGGGTGCAATTAGTGCACGGCTGGAGAAGGACAGAGCCATGCTGTCTCTGCCACCGATGTCTCAAGTGGCCATGGTCACTTTACTGGACCCAGTTTTTTCAGAGTTGTCGGCAGATGAGTCCTGGGAAGTTGGGAATGTCTTCTGGGGTATGAACAGCATCCACCACTGGGACAAGCCTGATTTCCAGTGGAACCTTTGCCATAAGGGTAACAGTGAGCTTATCACTGTCTCTTTTCTGCTGACACAAGCAGCATCGTCGTGCCCTTCCTGAGATGCCGTTTCTCCTGCATATTCCTTTTGTCGGAGAAGCAGAGCTGCATTGCTTCTTCCACCTAAAATCAATTCTGGTGACACTGCCAGATTCACTGCTAGCGAGGCAGCTCACTGAAAGTGAATCTGCTTTTTAACCAACAAAACCAGCTGTACCATCAACTGACTTCCTGCACCACTGAGCAAGTGCGCTCTGTTGTTTCCCTCCTCCTTCGTGCTCTCCTCGCTGTTGCAAATAGTTTCTCAGAAAAGATGAAATCCCACACTGTACTCAACTTGGTTGCGAAACTCCCGGTGACTTCACATCTGAACGCTGTGTCGCCAGCGTTTTAAGGAACTCAGCAGGGAGAGGCACAAGCAGATGCCTCACCCCAGGAGCCATTTATTTGGAAGCATCCAAACTATCTTGTTATGTTTTTCCTGTGGTGATGTTTCACAGAGCTCCTCCAACACAGCATGCAGACCTCGGCACCCTCCCCTTTCCTCCATGCATCATGGCACAAAGTGGGGTGACTCCGACCTTCTCTTGACATGCAGGAGAGGGCTTCTCCTGACCTGGTTATACAGCAGCCTTGCCCTCCCTGTGCTGCTCTGCCTTCCCATGCTTCTGGTCCCAAATATGCTCCTATCCCTCCTGGAATCAGATCTCACTACAGATCAAGGCAGACATTAGGCACCAGACGGTTTAGGAGAACAGTCGTGGAGGATACGCTTCCCCAGGAGGAATACACTTCCCAAATTGCTGTTCAAATGGCTAGCGTGACTGGCAGAAATTTAAAACTGATTTTAAGAAGTATATTCTGTCGTCAGAAGTCCATTAGGAAGACATTTGAGATGTGATCACTCCAAACCATGTGAGCGCCCAAGAGTCTGGTGGAGTAAGTTGAAGTCTGAGAGTTTTCGCACAGGGAGAAGCATGAGATGGGTCAGGAACCGCTGTGCTGGAAGCAGTCGTTCCCAGGTGGGCTGGAGGACTCGTCCTGAGGCTGATCCTTTGAGGACACAAGTATCCTGAAATAAAAGGGATGTTTTCTAGCAGTCTGGCCTGGCTGCTGATTCATTGATGCTTGATTTTGTTGCTGGTTTGAGTTTTTGGGGTGTTTTTTGTTTTTGTTGTTTGTTGTTGGGGTTTTTGTTGGGTTTTTTGTTGTGTTTTTTTTTATATATGTGTATGTGTTTATTTCCCCTGGGTTTAGCAGGTACCAGTTTGGAACCAAAGGGACTCCTGCTGCAATAAGGGGCTACGCTAAACCTCTGTGGAGATGCCTGACCTGGTCCCACCTTGGGACAGGGAGACAGGAAAGTAGGAGGCGAAAGGTGAGCTTTTTCTACGTGCACTGATTTGCAAGAAATGTAGACACCCGAATGAGAACTCCTCCCACGACTTCGTTTACAAAATAGCCTCTTCCCATATAAACTTCCATATCCCAGCAGCTTCTGCAGAGCTCCCAGTTCTGTCACCGCCGTCTTAACAGCAAAGCTACAAGTGAAAAACAGCAGCAGCAGCAGCAGCTCCGGCTTTATAAAAGCAAAAGTCACCACCAAATTCCTCAAATCCCTGATCCCTTTGGTAAGGGACAGCAGTGATGGCCCTGGGATCTACCCACTTCCCTGGAACTACTCCCCCTTCCTAAATATTTTCAACTAAATAGCTAAGCAGCAAAAGACTCCAGGCCTGGGAGATCTGATCAGCAGGCATTTGTCCGTTCCTTCTGGGCATTGATGTGCAAATTGCATCTGAGATTTCCAGACAGTGCAGAACTGGGCTGTTTTCCCTCAGACTCTCACATAATCCTGAGAAGAGCTGAAGGGATCTCTGCAGGGAACTCGTGTGAACTGCCCCGCATTAGCAAACTACATTCCAGATGGGGCTCTAAAGCCGCCCGTCCCTTTTCAAAAAGGCGACTTTGAAAACTCAGACTCCGTTGACTCTGTGGGCTGAAGCGAGACACTTTCACGCCTTTGAGAAAATGGTTTATAATATATATACGAGAGAAAAATAAAGGATAAAGACTATTCTCTCATCTGTCTGTTTTTTTCTGCCCCCTTTTTTTTTATTTTTCCTCTTTTCTTTATTTACCAAAAGTACCTCCAAGGCTAATGGCATTTTCTCTGGCCACTGGGAGCAGAGAAAGATTGAAGTCTGAAATATGAAAGCTTTTCTCTTGGTTTTTAACAACTTTGGATCACTCTAGTTAACTCTCAGTCTCAGTTCAAAGCCGAACTAGAAGCTGAAAGGCTGGTTGTGTTTTTCTATTAGCAATGAACAAGAAATGTTTTCTCATCCTGGAAAGAAACATAGAGGCTTAAAATTCCTTGTCCTGGATGAAAAGTCAAAATCGCTAAGACTTCCATGAGCTGACAAAAAATAAAAATGCTGCCTGCAATATCTCATTTTGATGATATCAAAGTGTTTCATGTGTGACCTCTTTTTCATTAAAAAAAAAGTTTTTATTATAATCAGCTTAAATTTCAAAACAAAGTGACTTTGAATAAGAAGTTAAAGCAGGTTGTCTTAGTCTCCATTATTATTTTTTTTTCTCCGACAGAAGAAATTCATCAAACTGACTCTCCTTCTGTGAAGCATTTCAATTGAGATGAATCAGCCCTTTTCAAACCACAATAGATGGCTTAACAAGATATTCCTGCCCAGCTCTTACTGTTCCAGATACAGTGAGTTTCTTGGGACTCACGATGCTGGGCAGCGCAGAGGACAGAAGTTTTGGGGTAATATTAGGCTGGAGTTCAAGAAGGAGAATATAAGTCTTAAGGAGCCACATCCAAGGGTGATAAGGATTTCAGCCTTCCCCAAACTTTGAGGACTTGGAGGTCCTAATCAGTCCTAACACCAAGAGACCAGTATGTTAGTGCTGCTGGTCATAAAAAAGCTTCGGGATTCCCAGTTTGCTTGTTCTGGTGCAAGCAGGAAATTTGTTGTGAGTGGCCTTTGACATGTTATTTTTGGTGTTCCCTCTCAGGATATAAAAGTTCAGAAACAGTAACATTGGGCAAACTAATCAAATTCCTTTTAGCCTCTGAAAAACTCTGATATTTTGATTTGAGCTGCCTGGATTTTGCCCTTGCTTTCTCAGAGCTGATTTTCTCAGCTGAGGCAACAGCTACTGCAGGAAAACGCTGATATTTGAAAGGAGGAAGGAGCACTTTGCTGAATACTGGTGCTTCTGTGAGCAGTCATTCTACTCCTGTGCCTTACTCACCTTTTCAACAGCAGGGGCAATGAGGATGTATAGGCAAAAATATATGTTTGGTGTTAGGAAGATCATAGAAACTTTCTCACCTACCAGCTGGTTAGATCACCACATAATTTTTAAAAGTCTTAAGTGCAGAATGCCTTGGTCAGGAGCTATGCCAAGGATTCAGTGCTAGACAGAGATGATTTGGTGCTCTAACTTTTGTTCTTCTTTTGACTTGAATTTGGTCTGTGATCATGAGCTGTTTGTGTAATCTCCCTTGGGCATAGGTTCTCTAGGGGTGGAATGAGTATTAAATTGTAGAGGAAAGCTGGAAGAAACACCCCTGAAGTTAACCTGTCCAGACAAACTGTGGCCAAAGATGAATGAAATTTACCTCTTCTAAATCAAGTGTCCTCTGGATATATAGCTTCAACTGCTAGTAGGAGTTGACTCATTTCTTTATTATCCTCTTCTTGCAAGTTTTAGATGTCCCAGGTTTCCTGGACTTGGTGGATCAGCTTTAGCTTTTCATGAGCTTGAAGCCCAGCAAAGTGGACAAGTGGGTGAAAGACTCTCCTCAGAGGGCATTTCATCCAGGTGTTTCACCCTGACCATGACAAGGTGGCTCTTCATAGCATCTGCAAAGGGGAGCTATATCTAGAGTTGATACATTCATTTTTAGCTCTGGTTGAATCTATGGATGATGTAGGAGAAGTTACTTTAAACAAATGGAATGAAAGAACCCCAAAAGATTTGTCAGGGAATTAGTTTCCAGTTAAGAGAAGACTTATGCTAGGAATAGCAGGAAGGTGGTCTCTGGGGATGTAAGGAAATAGAAAGGAGACAAAAAATCTCTTTTTAAGGAAAGGAGGCCTTAGCCTAAGCTATGGAAAAGGCTAATTTCCCAGTATAGACAGATAATAGGGATGAGGATCCAGGGACCATAGAAACTGGGTCTGGGGAGATTCAGCCTGGAGACCTGACACCAGTGAAGGGATCACGAAAGCTTTCCCTCTCCTCCTCACCTCTTCCTTCTCCAAAGTTTAAAGTTTACCTGTTAATTCCCTTACCAGAAGTTTGTGCCGAGAACCTTTATCTGGAGTTTACAGGTGGCTCCTGGCACCAAACCAAAATTGGAGGAAAGTATTTTCATTCTTCTCCAGTTGTTAAATGAAAGAAACGTTATAAACCAACAATATCGTTCTCGTTAATGGGAAGGGACTGTTAATGATGGAAACACATGTGTCTGGCTTTCAAATGAGACTTGCCATCTATCCTCGCTCCTGACCCGGTGCAGCTTAGCGGGGCTAAATCGCTTTTTAAAGCTGAACAGAATGAACCTTAATTGAGGCATTAAACCCACGTTCATTTTATCTTCCTGGGACCCGTGGCCCCGCCGTTGCTGATGGCTGGTGTGGGTTTGCTCCAGGAGAGGGGGGAGGACCACAGGACAAGTGCAGTGCTCCAGAGCCTCTGGGTTTGTCCTTGTTTTTTTTCTGTCATTCCCCCTCCCGCCTCTCCCCCATTTTCCTCTTTCAAATGTAATTGAAAGTAATTCTTTCAACTTTTATTTTATTTATCAGCTTGATACGTTTGAAAGTGCAGGTGCCTTCATCTCAGCATTCATTTCCTTGTCCTTTAATGTGGACCTGACTCAATTCCCCATCTCCTTCAAAGCTGTTTATTAGTTCCCTGGTGTTTTTCCCCCCACCCAACCCATCCTTTCCCTAATTCCTCCTTCCTCTTCAGCCCAGCAGCTCGGGGCTGGGTTTGGTTGGAGCTGCCTGGCTGTGCTGCTGGGGACGACCTCAGCTGGGAAGGTGGTGGCATCACCCTGAGCGTGCCATGATGTAGCTGAGGGCAAAGGCAGTCCCAAAACAGCTCTCGTGTTGTTGATGAAATCACCCTGGGCTGTGTGGTGGAAGAGCCCACCTTTCTCCTCCCTTCACAAGGCTTGGGGGACTCTCTCCCCTCAGGTTAGGGAGGCAGCCAGGTCTGCCTTCCAGCTCTTGTGTGCCTTCCTCCAAAATTAGTCATTTTTGTGCCTTTTTTTTTTTAATTTTTGCTCACAATCCACAAGGCTTCTGCCATGAAGAAGAGGTAATTCAGCAGGGAGGCCAGCAGAGGGGCAGACTGCGAAGAATAATTCAAAACAAGACCCAAAAGGTCCTTTATCGTCAACTTCTTAATTATCTTCTCTCCCAGCTGGGGAAATTGAGGCTCAGAGCTAGGAGGTGATCTCCTCAGTGTAGCTGGGACTATAACCCAGGTGTATTTTCTATTAAATATCTCTGCATCCCACAGCAGGACCCGAGGCCCAGCTACAGAGCACCGAGGGGTTATTTCTGCAAAGCTCCAGGCTCTGGCCCTGCCTGGCTCTTCCCGGGCACAGAGTTAAAGCTGCCTGTGGAGAAAATAAACAACCTGCTTTGGATTTGTCTTGCTGGGAGTTGAGTTGCTTTTTTTTTGCCTTGTCACCAAGAAGCAGTGATTAAAGAGATCATCTGTGGGGCTCAGGGCACAGTGAGGGGACCCAGACACTTTGTGAGCTGTCACCTCACACTGTCGGGGTGAGTTTGGTGCAGAGGAGAGCTGTGATAAGGCAACTGCATGATGAGACATTGTGCCTAAGGCACTGAAAGAACCCATGAGCCTCTTCCTGTTGATGAAAATGGCTCCTTTATTTTGTTCTGGTTTATTTTATTTTATTTTATTTTATTTTATTTTATTTTATTTTATTTTATTTTATTTTATTTTATTTATTTCCTTCCCCTCAAGCCTCTTTTCATCCCCATATCTTCACTGGTAGTTAATAGATTAATGCATGTCTCAGGAAGATAAATGCACTTTCAGATCTTCAAAAGGCAAGGCAGCCTCTGAAACCAGTGTTTACAACCTCTTTGGCTGGTGACAAGGCAGGCAGCTGGCATGACACGACCTTCAGCTCAGCCTCCAAGGTCAAGCTGAGATGCAAATCCTGGTTCCCAGGGGCAGAGTGGGTACCAGAGTGCCCAGTAGCATGGCTGGACCGGTTACCCATCCAATACTGGGTTTACTCTGGGTTTTACTTTGGGTTTTTCTCTGCCAGAGCAAACTCCCTCACTTTCTCCAAGAGTTTTGGGATGGAGAAGGGAAGAGGGAGGGAAGGTGGAGTCAGGAGCAGAGAGCAAGCCAAAACTCTCCAGGATTCAGGACTGCACAGGTCTTGAGACTTTTACTCAGCCCTAAATCCTGGATCTGCACACACCAGTTGGAAAAGAGATGTCCCGCTCCAGTGTGCAGTGCCACTGTGATGTGCTTTGGATGGGACAACTGCTGTTCTCCCCTGAGGGTCAGATCACTGCAGTTCTTGTACGCCTTGAAGATCTGAGGTCTTATATAGGTCTGTCTTGGCCACCACTATCTCATTAGGATAGTCACCCAAGGGTCTGTGATTCTGACTCTACCTGGAGATTTCCAGGCATGCTTTGATGATGTGATTAAACCACATTCAAAACACTGAATTTTATAGATTACCTGAGTCTCAAGGTGGCTTTGAAATATCTATCCCTGTATCTGTGCTTCTGGAATGAGATTTCCTCCAGCTCCTTCCCCAGCCATTAGGAGTCAGTTTGGCATCCCTGGCTGATGCTGTGGGGAGGAGGAGGAGGAGGAAGAGGAGGACGAGGGCTGGGGGAGGCAGGCTGTGCAGGGTTGGGAGGAATGGGGTAGGTGTACGCAAAGCTTAAGTGGTGGCTCCAGGGTGGGAGAAAATATAATTCTGTCTGAGCAGTTCGCAGGCATTTCAAAGCTTGTCCCTGTGAATTAGGGGCCGAGTGAAGTCATTAAACCCTAATCAAAAGCAGCTAATCAGGAATCAGTGGGAGATCTTCCAATTAATCGCAGCTGGAGCTAGCGGAGCTGTGGTGCTGGTCGCTGGGGAAGGAGAGCAGTGATAAGGAATTAAGAGCAGTGCAACCTCTTCTGCTGTGGGGACACCCCAAGGGGTCTGTGCCAGCTCAGATGGGCACATGGTAGGGCTGGGGACCTCAGAGGTATTTAGGGGGATTTGGGAGATACCTTGCTAGTGAGGAGTTCCCTATAATTTCAGAATACTTGAAATCAGCTGTGGCTTTGTGGATGTTCTGCTGACCCACCATGAGCGAGGTTTCTCACAAGGTCTTACAAGGCTTCTCTGCCTTTTGGAGGGGAGGAGCAGTTCTCACGTGCAGTTGTTCGCAGAGATCCACTACCCCACATATCTTTACCTCTGAGAGTCTCCAAATGCTTTGTGGATTTCATGGGTAAATACCAGCTCTTGACTTTACAGGAAACTGAGTGACATGTAAGAACTGCTGTGACAGCCCAGACTTTGCACAGGCTTTGTCTGCAGTCAGCGAAGATTTAACTGCAGTGAAATAACAGTTTATGCGCTAGATGCAAAAATCATTTTTGGCTGTGCTGAGATGCCCTGCAAGAGATGGAACGCTTAACTGACATTTTCCTCTTCTGATTACTTATGCTAACAGCTAAGGTGACAACTGGTCTCTGTGGTCAGTCACTGATAGACAGGTAATAACTTCCAACAGCCACTTGGAGCTAATCTTCTGATGGGACCATCAGTGGGAGCAGCAACCTTTGCATTGCATGGTCTCCTAAATTCAGCCATGACCATGGTTTCCCACCATACCCTTCTAGACCTAAAGTCTTTCTTCTCATCATCCCTGAATTTAGCCACATGCCCCATGAAAGCAGACAGGGTGTGGGGTGGAGAATTAGGATGCAGAAAAGCCCCTGGAGCCCTGGTCACCTCCTGTGCCATCGGGCCACTCAATGCCATTTTGTGTTCCTTTCTATTTTATGATAAAAACCATCAACAATATGGTAGACTCCTCTCACTGTTAAAAGCATCTGGGGAAAAGCTGAGGTGTTCTGTTGCTTTTGGAAATTCCCTCTCTTCCCACTCCAGAGAAACATCTCTCTTCATAAATCTTATTGTACCTATAGAATCCCTTCCTGTTCTTTAGCTTCTGCTTGACTCCCTCTAACATGACTGTTACACTATTGCATTCAGGCTGCACTATAAAACGAATAAAGGGCATCGTGTTGGATCGAGCATGGTTGTAAATCCTCGCCAGGCTGGAGTCGACACAAATTGAATTCTATAGTGGTTCTTCTTTGGAGCCCTTGCCGACTACCTTTCAAATTTGCCAGAGATGAGATGCAATTTAGTTTAAGTAACTAAAGTGAAAAGGTGCACAACATTGTTGTAGAGCATTAGCTGCTGAGGTTCAGGTCTGCGAGAGAAGAGACACTTCTCTGTCCAGAAATGCAGATGAATTCATCCAGCAAGCCTGAAGTCACATTTGCAGATCAAATTTAAATATTTAGACCCCAAGGACCTGGGCCAATGTCTTCCGAGGAATCTGTGATGCTGGATGCTGGGGAATTTGGGGCTCACAAATGTCCACACACACCTGGCCTTTCCTCCAAACCCGGAGGGCAGCAAATCTTCATCCCTGCTTGTGGGGCAGAGGGATTTCCAGGGGTCTGAGGCCTTCTTAAACAGGGCATCACTTGCACTGTACCCTCCAGGGCCAAGGCTGATGCAGGGCTCTTTAAACTGGCACACCACGCAGCATGAGTGAGGAGGTAAAGCACTACCAGGGCAACTAAGCTCGTCCAGGGCTTTTGTTTCTGTCTCAGACACATATTCCCTTTCCCATCTCTTGGTTTCCTGCAGCCAAAGGATGATTTGCTACTCCCTATGATGCACACAAAAGTCTTCTAGTTTAAAAGTGCCCAGGTGCTGTCACAAGGATGGCATCCCTCGTGACATGGGATGTCACTCTCTTCCCTCCCCTGGAAGGTTGTTTCTCTGCGAGGTTTTCTTTCCTGATCTACCATCCTGCCTGTCTGCTGCTTTCCTCATCCTCTCTGTGACTGTGCTGAGCTACTGATTTCGGCCTTCCTCATTTTGTAGATTTGGGGAATGGGGAGGGATGCCCCAAGGGACGATCAGGATAAATTGGCAATTTGTCTACACCTTAGCTTCTGCTTCCCTTACTGGAGGTCTCCATTGCATCCTTGTCCTTGTTGTAATTTTTCTGCCAAATGCCATTTTTACCCTCCTCACGAGTCCCAGGAGAGCTGTTATTTATGGCTGGTGGAACAAAACAAAACGACACAAGCTGGTTCCCAGCCTACAGGAGGACATCCATCAGTGGGGATTTCAGAGAAAGCCTTTTGTTTAATTATGGGATCACTCATGTTCTCTCCAGTCTCTTGCCCCTCCTGGCCTCCCCTTGCATCACACCAATGGGAAGTCCAGGAGGTACTTCATTCTCTGCTGGCGACCGATGGTTTACTCAAACAATTTCTAGATGTTCTCTGTTCATATTCCTGCTGGTGCAAATCCTTCTTCGTTGCTCAGAATACTTAACGCCTGGGAGGAGAGGGTAAAGGGTCACCCACTTCACAGTTTGGGAACTAGAAATATTATGTATATTATATCTATAAATATTTTTACAAAACTAAAAGGGCAGTGTCCCTAATTTCTATCTTCTTCCCCTCCTATGTAATCAGGATTTATTTTTTTTTACTAAAAGGCAAATCAAAGACCCTAAGGGTTTCGCTGGATGAGTATGAGAATAATTTTTAGCAAACACTTCCCTACTTATTCTGTTTCTTCTATGGCAGATGCCTCAAACAGTTTTGGGGTTTTTTTTCCAGAACCCAGACAGTATTGTCTGGAAATGCATCTTGAAGCAGACTGAAATCTCTCCTCTATGTTAAGTCACCTACCAGTGATAACATGCAGGTAAAAACAACCTTGAGGTGAGTCCCTGCACAAGGCTGAATCCAGGATGTCTCTTTCCCTGCAGACCTTGTTTATTAGGGCCTGGTAGTTATGAGCAGTATGTGCAGGCATCTCTTCTCATCTCTGGAACTCTCAGAGCCAGAAAAATGGACCATGCAGGATGGAGCAGGGACATTTGGTTTCTCTGAGGCGCTGATTTCTCCCAGATGGGGATATGAGGCATCGGGAATGGAAAAGCATGTCTTCAGGAGAGAAGTCCTGTGAGCTCAGACTCTGCAATAATTCACCTGGCTGTGTCTGGCCCTGAGCCTCAGGAACCCTTCCCAGCTCTACTTTGCATTTTGTGAATTGTTTCTAGAAATGACCATTTTTTCATGGGCATGTCGCGACGTGATGGATGACTGTGGACGACCAGCGAGGATATCTGTCTCCACTGAGGCTCTGTGAGTCAGCTACCCCACATCTAGCTGCTACATTTCTGCCTTAAAAGCCTCAATATTCTCCACTCAGCTCACCTTCCTGCTCTTTCCTGGTCTCCAGATCCATTAGTCTGTCTGGGCTGGTACCCATTAAACTGCTGAACATGGGCTACTCCGAGCAATCTAATCAGTGCTGCAGCTATTAAAGGCAGAAATAGTAAGAAATCGAGTCACGGGTGGGGGCAGTCTGGCACAGGGAATTAGAGAGAAGTATTATGAGGGATTGTCATTGTTTGTGGAGAACCGCAGAAGCTGCCGTGGACAATATTTGATTGCAGTGACAGCGGTTATTAATAAATACTTTGCTAATTCAAAACAGTGGTGATCCTGGATGCAAAAGTCGGAGTTTTGCAAGGTTTGCAGTACCAGGGCTCTCCATGCCACCTCCCAAATGCATAGAGGCTTGTGCAATAGGGGATTACCAATGTCTCATTTTATGTATCTGAAGGGAGCTCCAGGAGAGCTGGAGAGGGACATTGTCAGGGAGTGAAGTGACAGGACAAGGGGTAAGGGTTTTAAATTGGAAGAGGGGAAGATTTAGATGAGATACCAGAAAGAATTTCTTTGCTGTGAGGGTGGTGAGGCACTGGAACAGGTTGCCCAGAGAAGCTGTGGCTGCCCCATCCCTGGAGGGGTTCAAGGCCAGGCTGGGTGGGGCTTGGAGCAACCTGGTCTGGTGGGAGGTGTCCCTGCCCAGGGCAGGGGTGTTGGAACTTGATGGTCTCTAAGGTGCCTTCCAACTCTAACCATTCTATGATTCTTTGATTCTGTTGCTACCTCACACACACAAGTGGGGAAACTGAGGCACAGGTCTTCAAGTCATTTACTGCAGGGTTGCTCAGGCAGCCTAAGGCGAGCAGGTCTCCAGAGGCACTAAGGATGTTGTCTCTTGACTGAGGTGAATTTTGTGTTGGCCCATGTACTTACTTTTTTTCTCTTGTACAATTTACAACAAGGATTTCCAGAGCAATTTTCCTGCTGCTGGTAATGGACCTGAGGAAAAACAAACACAAAGCCCCAGAACCTTGGGACCACTTATTTGTTAGTGCCCTGGATGGGATGTTATGCTGGGGAGGAGGTTTGGGGTGAGTTCATGGTATAGCTGCTGGCCTCAGCAGGGTGTTTAGGCCGTGCTGGCTGTCCTACTTTGCACACCCTTCAGCGCAGCCTTGTTTTAAAGTGTAAATGAATCTGCAGGCAGGAACTAGATGGAGAGGACTTGGTTTTGTGTGCCTTAAACAAAAAAGATCATGCTGAGCCAACCATGATTAGAAGCATGTTTCTACAGCTCAGCGCAAGCTCAGCCCGGTGAGGTTTCCCAGGCTGAGGGCAATGATTTTATAATCACTTGGTCTGATGCAAAGGCAGGGTGGAATCTGCCTTTTATGCTGAAATTTCACCCGTGTTCAGAAGTTTACACTTAAAACCCAGCTGGATTATTTTAGGCCTGAACCTCCTGGTTGTTCTGTGCCACCCTTATTCCTGTTTGGATGCAGATCTATCTTAGATTAAATCCGACCTTCTCTTCACTCTGTTTCTGTGCTTATTTGTTTGGAACATCTGTTAAGTTCCTTGGAATGCAACTTTTCAGAAAGGGATGTCTTTTTCTTCATATTGTGTGAAGGGAGAACCTTAGTCGATACCTCTCTGAAGGCAAGAGAAGCAGTTTTACAAAACTCAACTCTACCTCTGGAAAAAATTCACAGGTTTGCCTGGACAGCCATCCTAGAAAGCAACTCTTCTACCAACTTCTGCCATAGGAGAGAAACGTCTTTCTCAATTTGAATTGTTCTCAGTTCAGCAAGCAAACTGTGGCAAACTGGCCAAGAGTTTTATTGGCACATCTAAGTCATAAAAAAATTAAAAAGATTTAAAAAATCAATTCACCCTTTTAACTGATATAGCTTATACTAGTCACACTTTTAAGAGTACACTTGGCCTTTGGCTGGGAGTTCTTTAAAAATACAATAATGGAGTGTTGAAATGAAGATGTTGGACAATAGGCGTGCTCCTCACTTCAAAAGCTCCCATTTAAGAATTTGCTCACTGGTGACATCCCGTCCATCAGAGATGCCAAGGTTTTGTCACAGTTCCCAGCAGAACAAATTGTCACATAAATCAGAAAAGGTGGAGCCAGTCAGGTCATGGGATGTGGCTGCATTTATTGTGAAAATGGGAATCACATGCTGAAAATTTCTGGTTTCTTCCCCCTCACATTAATGTGGGGAAAAAAAATTAAGGCAGTTAATTCTCATTCTGGATGGGAAGAAATCTGTTCAGTGGATTGAAGTGACTGGGGATTCCCCCCGCCACTACCCCCCTCTCCATTTGGCAGATGCACATAATTTAGTTATTTCACACTTGGCATTCGGGAATTGTTGATATAAATCCCTTTGCACTGTGTGGAAATACATAACCCTTGAAGCCCGAAGATACATTTTTCTGGCTTCCCAGATGGTGCCCAAGTTACCCCAGTGGCTGGCTGGCTTCTTTCACAGCATATAGCCTCAGCCCTACGAGGCTCTTACTGGAAAAGGATGCTAATTGCTGTGACACTTCGTGGGGTTTTTGTTGTTTTTTAAGCACAGGGTATTCAGTGTTTTTCTAAACCCCCTTCCAAGGGGCTGCTCGCAACTAATGGACAGCTAAAAGCCCTCACCTCCAGCCAGAAAAGGAGTTTTGAAAGATGTACTGGGGACTGTGGGATCTGATGTGGCAGGAGAACCTGGGACTGGATTTCCAGGTGCTTAAAAACCACCATTAAAGCAAGTTCTGAGACGTGATCAGTCTAAATCCAGCAGGAAAATTAGCTGTTAGTTTAGAAGCCTTAATGAAGGCTGGAAACCTGCCTAAAAAGGCTACTGTTTGGTGAGTGCTCCTGGACTTTTAATTGGTGTTCATTTGAGACCTTTTCACTCTTTCGGGAGTTTGCTTTGAATGCGTATGAGATGCTGAAATTTGGAACTTTCCTGTGGAACAGAAGTTGTCACATTTTCAGATTCAGAACAGCCAAGAGTTTCATCCAGCCCATTTGTAATCCCTTCATTTAGATGGAATGAAGCGTTTCCTTCTGATAAGGTCAAAGCATGAAAATATGAATATATTAAAATACGTGTCAAAATGAAGGTAATCAAAATGAGAACTGGAGCAAACTCTGTTGAAATAATTCACTCGGTTTTTCCCCCACTATAAATTTCATCGCTGTGGACATATCCATATGAAATGTTTTCATGGGAAAACTATTTCGCTAGCAGATAGCTACCCTGACCAAAATAATAAGATTTTGATCAACTCTTGGAAAAATACAGGCTTTGGGAGGGCGATGCTTGAGATTCCTTAGCGCCACCATCAATCACATCCCTGCCTCCAGGTGTGTTGGCTGAGCAAGCCCTGGCACTGCTGCTTCTGCTGGTGGAACTCAGAGGTCCCTGGTGACCCCTCAGCTCAGGGTTTGTGCTCAGGGCTGCACAAGAGCTGCTTGAGATGCTGAGATTTAATCCATAACTTTCCTCTGGCACCTCCATAAAAGATCTACCAGCATCCTTAGACACCATCCCCAAGGTGGCATTTGCTGTCCTCTTCCCTGTGGGGACAGTCGTTCAAGAGGAGGGAATATGATTGCAAGTGAACACCTGAAAATTGATCCAGGCTATAATCATCTTGTAGTATTTTAATTGTGAGTCTCTCCCTCCCAATTCCATGGTAGTAAATCACTCCCCATCAAGTCGGCAGCCTCTTCTCTCTCCACTTTGCCCCTCCTCTTGGTTCGAACTCAATCTACGTGCATTTTTGAGCAAAAAATGCACAGTGTCCTCTTCCATGTGTGCTCCCCAGCCGCTCTTCACCAGCATCTTCTCCCCATCACCAGCAGCGTTTCCCTGCCACTGCCGTCTCCCACCGCTGAGGAGGATCTATAAAACTTGACTCGTAAAGGGAAAGAGATGGGATTTGACTCATGAGGGGAAAGAGATGGTGGGTAGGTGAAAAAAAGATGGATTCCCCATCCCTGAAAAACAAAGAAATATGGGCAGAAAATGAAAGAGATTTAAAGTAGCTATCAATCGGTCGCTGTTCTAGCTTTAAGAGCTGTTGAAACAACATAATAAAAGGCAATAAATGGGGGATTTATGACCTACCTGCTGGAAATAGCTTGCTGCATCTATTGTGTGGGGTGAACAGAGTGTGCAAGGCTTGGGGAATCGGTGCCTCGCTGCCCAACGTGCCCACATGGCTGAGCTGGTAGACCCTGTCCGGGACCATGCATGGCTTTGCCCTCCCATTTCTCCCTCCGTCTTCATCTCCTCCCCTGCCCTTCAGCCTTGCAAACCCCCATATTTATGGGCTTGGCATTCTGTGTCTTAAACACTCAGTTTTGCTCAGTTTGACTAGCAAGCCCGAGACGATTTGTTGCAGTCGATGGCAGCAGGTTGGAATTTTAAGGGCCAGGTATTTTACCACAGGGGCTGGAGCCTCGAGCTAAATCTTGGAGGCAGAGGAGGTGAAAGCATACAATACTGCCTACGGCGGCAGCGAGAAAGGCTTGTAAACTGCTGGCACATATTTAAATCTCAGGGAAATCACCAGGGGGAGAATAAATCTACAAACCCAAAACCAAACCAGGAAGAAGAAAGTGAGTGAGTGACTAAACATGGAGATTTCTAATGCCTTCTTCAAGGCTGAAAACTGTCCTTTTAAAGAAAAAACAACCTTCCCTCCTGCCCCCAAACCCACAGAGGTTTGAAACTACAGATATTAGCACAAAAATATAGTTAGGCAGCACGTCTGGTGCAGGATCTGGGCTATCGGGCTGGCAGTGGCCTTGTGTGGTTTAAGGACCAGTGACACAGAAGAGATATATCTTGGGAGATCTGAAGAGACTAAAGAATTGAAAGATGGTCCTCTGGGCGCAGGCAATGGGCATCTCCCCTGGAAACACACTTGCAGGAGAAAGTATCCCGTCTTTTCCAGCCCTGGATGAGAGAGCGGGGTGCGCTGGGTGTTACTCCACTCCATTTGGGAACCCTGGCATGAAGCCATCCCCTGTTATTTATTTGCTCCTCTTTCTTCCTTAGAAAGAGCTTTAACCTCCCTCCTGTCACTCTTGCTTTCCAGCCACAAGTTACATACTTTTGTTTTGCAGTAAAGCGCAGTAAATCTTCACAGTGACATGAGAAGCTCTGGCATATCCAATGCTGTTTGTTCTTCTGGGAGGAAGGTGGGGAATAAAGTGAGTGGGCTGAGAGGGGTAAATCAATCCAGTTTATAAAATAAGAGATGCGGCGTGGCACGATGCCGTAATCCAGTGGAGCCAGTGCTCCAGAGCCAGAGAGACAGATCTGGGACGGAGAGAGGAGGGGTGGTGGGGCTGCAGTAATCCCATGTCCCTCTTAAATCTCCAGCCTGGAACAAAGCCCCTGTTAGCAAATAGGGATTGGGGAGTGGCAGCAATATGCTAAATAAATTCTCTTAAACTCAGCTGTAATAAAAAGCTGGGAACCTGTGCTGCAGCTCTTTCATAAACTCTTGGGGACAAGATTGTTCTAATTATAAAAGCCCAATCAGAGGGACCAGCGGGCATGAAACTATGGATTAATTCAGCTGCTTGAATGCCAATGTGTGTCAGAGGCAGCAGCTGCTTTCTCCTTCCCCCTACATTGAAAGGTTTTGATGCTTTTTATTTGGCCACATTTCTGAAATGGCACCAAGGGGAATGGGGCACCAAGACCAGAAGAAACGGCTTCAGCATCTTCACTCTGTGAAGAGGAGAGCTGGCCTGGTGGCTTTGATGGTCCCAAGAGCTGTCCCACACAGGCTGAGAAGCTTCTTCTTGGAGGCTGAGACTGTGGGGACGTGCAGGAGCTTGTCTGTGTAGGATCTCCTTCCATGTCTGTGGTGCACATCTGATAGCTCTTCTCCATCTCAGCAGGGTCATGGGCTGTGTCCATCCATTCGCCTCCTTTCACCCCCTCCTCTCTCAAAATAGTTCCTCTCTTCATGAATGCAGTGAAAGGGAAAGTTACATGTTTGAGAGCTGTGGATTTGAAAACTGTCAGGATATGATCTGGAAACCTCAAAAGAAAAAAACAGTAATTTCCCTTCATTGCAAATTCAAGGGTCAGGTCCTCTCTAAGCTATGTCTCTGTTGGAAAATATTTCAGATTGATTAAATAATAAGCCGTGGCCTCTCTCAAACTATTGTAATATTAGGATTGACTTCCTAAAACTTTTCTTGGATACTCCAAAGGTTAAGAAGTTCCTCCTTCATAAGAACCATAAAGAAATGTCATGGTGTGAGTGGTTAGAAACTGCAAGAAAATCCCCCTTTCCATCCCGAATCACAGGACTACCAAAAAGATCATCTTTGTTGGCAACAGTCTTTGCAAAGATGTTTTGGAAATTCAAGGGGGGAACGGTTTCAGACCCGTGGACACCTTATGCTTGGAGAAAGCCCTGCTGATGGCTGTGAAATGAGTGTCCTGCATGCTCTCCTGGAGGAGATTCTCACCCCAGGTCAGTATTTCTGCATCCAGTTTCCCCCAGTGTTTCCTCCTCTGCTGCTGCCTCTGGGGATTTCCTTTATTTCAATTTCTCACTTTGTGTGTAAAAAATAAAAGAAAACCAAAGCCCTACTCCTACCCCAACTATTTCTCCCAGTCCACCTGCAGCAGACCAATTTTGAGGCAAGAAGCGTGGAATTAATGGAAATTCTGTGAATTTACAAACAAGCATTCAGAGGGGAGAACGTGCCTATTTATCTTCTAATACAGTGGTTAAAAAAAAAGTCTTTCTTTAATTGCATTTGGAATCTATTCTAACGATTTACCCAGGAGAGTGTTAAGATGTCAAGGCTTTTTCATTAGTAATATATCCCCAAACAAAATCTTTGTTAAGATAGGTTAAGGCAGTAAATAGACCATTAATTTACAGGAACGTAATTAGTACCTTGCAGTTATTCATGAAAATAGTAGGATTTCTTTTGTTGTTATTCAATGGCAAGATTTAAAACAAATATAGAATCAGCAGGTCAAGAAACACACAGAGCAAAAAGCATCAATGGTATTGATTGAAGTTTCAACAATAACCTTAGCTCTGTCCCAGTGCCCAAACCAACCTAATTTATGCAAACAAGAAACGTTCTCCAAGTGGTAAATAATGAACACAGAAAACAGCACCTAGAGTTTTGAGCAACTATCAATACAGAGCTGTAAAATACCTTGTTCTAAGGGTTAGAGAATATACCCCACCTCTACAATTAGAAACAGTATTTGAGGCAGTCCTTTTCTTAGGAAACTGTTGATAATATTCAGACATAACATTCATTTCCAAGGAAAGTGTTTTCTTCATAATTAATTATTTAATTGACACTATTATCCTTGTATCATTGTAATCACTTTGGTTAGAGGAACTAGAATGTTCCTCTAAAATGAAATAAAATATTTTGTAGGGTCAAGGTCCTCTGCTTTAGACTCTCAGAATTAAAATTTTTATAATAATAATAATAATAATTTGAAAACGTTGCTCAATTCAAAGTTATTTTTGATTACTCTGAATTTTCGCTTATTAAAATGAAGAAAATTTCATTTGACTGACTGATTAACTCATTTTACAAAGTGGTTTTTTTTATATCTCCTTATTAGAAAGCTGGGTTTCAGATGGTCATGAAATCAAGTTTAAGCCAATTATAGCTTCTCCATGTGCATTACTGCAACTTGCAAAGCAAAAAAGGAATTTTCAGGGGTCGGGAGCTGTAGTCATGGGATAGAAAGGCTATAAATCATCAGCATTGCTCAACAGGTAAAATATCAAAACATATTAGACAGCAGTTAATGTTGCAGTTATAAATAATAGTGAATTATCAGACTGAAAAAATAGAAGCAGTAATAAGGTTATTGTGAGTCGGACCAAGAAGTTCAAAGTTCATCTGCATCATGAGATGAATGTATTATTGCTTCCCAGACAAGACCTTTTTGTAGCAGCTGAGCTGAAAACAGAACAAATAAAGTCACATTGCAAAGAAGGTAATGAGAGGCATTTTAATTCCTTTAATTAACTTCCCTTCCTTGTTCGTTACTGCTAATAATGGTGAGGTGCTGTACAGATGGGTAAAAAATACTGTGTTTTCTTTACAGGAGTTTGCCAGGTAGTTTCCCTTTTAAATAGAAATATGGTCTTTAAAAAAAAAAAAAAAACAAAACTGGGAAAATGTCTGCCAGAAGAATTTCTAGAAAAAGGTCTTGGGAAGCTAAATATTCAAACAGAATATTTTCCCTATTATTTGCTTGAATGGCTCTTCCAATGACATTTAAAAGGAGCCCAAACTGAATCTTCTCTCTTTAAGGCTTGTAACTCCCTTGTAATGATATAGAATGAGAGACCAAAACATGACTCCAGAATGGGGGAAACTGAGGCAGGGAGCGATTGGTGTTTTTACCAGCTGAAGGCTGCAGAAGGAGCAGCGCTGTCACAGCTGGGCACTCCTGGTGGCACCAGTGGTGGCATTTACCAGCGTTTCCCTTCCACCATGGTGGGACCGGGGAGAGACCAGCTTGGAGACGCCGCTGGAGATGCTGGGATGCAAATTCTGGCTCTGCCTTGCTCGCCTTTGTTCCCTGTAATCCCGACATGTTGACAGCAGGACAGACTCCTACTGGGACAGTGCTACAGCTTGACCCTGCAGATGGCAAGGATCTCGCAAAGTCTCTGTGTTGGAAAGCTCTGCTGCAGGGTGGAGAATTTTAATAAGGACAGGAAAAAATAGCGAGAGACAGGGAGAAAGGGATACATCGCAAAGAACCTGACCTTATTTCCTCAGAGTGTGTGACTAAATCACACAGCTAAAAATAGGTAAGTGATTTGCTTTGATGCTGGAGGATTTTGCTGATACCACTTTTGTTACATGTATAAATATAGAGATTTAATATAATATTTCCCTTACTGCAGTGTCTCCTGTTAAGACAGTGCTAAAGTCTCGGGCGCTGCTGTCTCTGTCTGCTGCTCTAAGCTGTGAGCTACAACCAGAGACTTCTTGGCTCTGCAACTAATATGCTGTTGGCCTCTGGGAAAACGCACGAGAAGTTTCTTCCAGGAGGGATGTTGAGTGTCAAACATTGTCCATTTCTGCCTCTCCGAGGCAGTAACTGCAAAACCAGTGGGAACTTCCCTGCGTATTTTTTACGAGTCACCACTTTGGAGAGTTTTGGTCCCAGTCTCTCCCATCTTTAGAATGGGGAAGGATAAACCCCATCTGCTCCTGGAGGGTCTCAAGCAAATTGATATGGCTGTGAGATGTCCAGGGGTGGCCACGGTGAACCCACACAGGTGATTAAAAGGAGGTCAGTCACTGGTGGTGCACCCCAGGGGTGGGTACTGGGACCAGTGTTGTTTCCCATCTTCATCAATGACCAGAATGATGGCACAGAGAGCACCACAACAAGGATATTGAGGTGCCAAAACTGTATCCAAAACTGTAAGGAATGGTTGATAGACCAGATGGCTGTGCGACCCTGGTAGGCTGGAGAAATGGACCAGCAGGAATCCTATAAAGGTAACCCCATAATTGGGGAGGAATGACTCCAGGCACCAGCACACGCTGGAGAGCAGCTTTGCAGAGAAGGACATGATGAGGGTACGGAGACACTGGAACAGGTTCCCCAGAGAAACTGTGGCTGCCCCATCCCTGGAGGGGTTCAAGGCCAGGCTGGATGGGGCTTGGAGCAACCTGGTGTGGTGGGAGGTATCCCTGCCCGTGGTGAGGGTGTTGGAACTCAATGATCTTTAAGATCCTTTCCAACCCAAACCATTCTATGACATGGTTTGGGTTGGAAACCCAGGGGTTGGTACCCCTGGTGGGTACTGCCAACAACACCAACGTACCCTTGTGGCAAAACCAACAGGCACCTGGGGACGTCGGACAGACTGTGGCCAGCAGGAAGGAGGTCTTGCCATTCAGCCCAGCCCTGATGAGACCACATCTGGATGGTGGGTCTGGGGCAGCCTGATCCAACTGTCCCTGCTCAAGCATCAGTGGGATGAGGCAGTGGTACAGAGGTCTCCACCAGCCTCAGTGGTTGGATGAGTCTATTATAGGGGGTCAGAAAGAAGTCAAAAGCCTGGATTCTCTCATGAGCTCTTCTGAAGAGCTTTAGCTCGGCTCTCCCCATACCTGAATGCTTTTTTCCTTTTCTGACTGAGCTGAAAGAGTCGGCTCTGCCAGGTGTCTGAGGCTTGAAGTGAACAAATGGAGAGAATTATTTAGCACTAAACAATTATTCTGCTGCCTAAATCTCTTGTATTTATTTACTGAGGAGGAGCCTATGCTGAATGCAAAACTCCAGACAGAACTGTCAGGGAGCAGGAGGAAATAGACGGGGCTTTATTTAAATTCAGAGAGAAGCATATCACCACTGCCCATCTTTTTCTTTCTTATTTTCCTCTGTGCTTTTCCTTCCCCTTATTCCCCTCCACTTTTCATTTTACTTGGGAAACTCTCTGCTTCTGCACAGAGGGACCAGACTCTCTGCCTTCTGGGGTGGCCTCTGAGGCTTAGCTGTGGATGGGGAAACTGAGGAAACAACTGTGCTCTGAGGACTTCGGTTTCCCAGGCTCCAGGCATTGTCTCTGCTCCTCCTGGCTGCCTGGGAAAGTCCGAGAGGATGCTGCTGCTCTCCCACATCTCCTACGGACTCCTTGCCTTCGGGAAAGAGCTCGAGTGAAGGGTGCTCCTTGCAGAGAGCTGTGTAAATAAAGGCTCCAGCTGGAGGATGCCAAGCACTAGCATGGCAGGGACTGCCACTCTGTCAACATAACCCCGCTCCTGACAGGCCCCGTTTCCCTGAAACAATTCCTCGCCATGGACTGAGTTTATCTCTAAGTCGCTGGATTTACACCCAAGATCTAAACAGCCTGGTAAAACTGCCACCGAAGCACCAGGGTAGCATTTATCTGAGCGTCCTCTTGCGTGGCTGGGGATTCTACCTGCCTGGCTCAGCCTGGACGTGACTCCCTGCCTGTTCAGCAGGCAGGCTGTTTGGCTCAGGGGGACTCTTAGTGACCATAAAATGTGCAATTAAACATCACCACCACCACCACCCTGCCCCGCTTCCTACTTCAAACTGTCTCATCAGGCTCCTAAGCCAGGCAAACGTTACAGCTGTGAAGAGATGAGTGTGCTGTTTTCAGCCTGCAGCTGCAAGCCAGCTACCCGAGGACAACCAGTGTTTAAAAATCACAGCTCTTGCCTCCTCGCCGCGGTCACCCTGTGCCTGCCGGCCACCATGTGCCATCAGATAAACTGCTGTCACATCCCCCTCCCCTGCTGTCAGCATCCCTGTACCTATTCTGGAGGGGGCCAGAACATCTCACCATGGTCTTGGTGCTGAGCAGGTACAAAAGCACTAAATTAGTTTTCATAGAGCCTTTTGGTCAAGCAGCTCAAAGCCTTTTAGAGACTTTAATTGAGCTCAGAGTTAATGAAGCCTCACTAACGTGCCTGCTGGATAAAGGAGTGTATATTATCCCCTGTTTTACAGAGGTTGTGCAGGAAGCTGGGCAGGTGGCTGTGTGGGCTGGGTTAGGGTTGCTTTCTCCTTCAAAACTAATCACGAAATGCAAAATGGCTTGTCTTATCAAAGGAAATATTTTCAGAGTCTTTTCAGAACATGGGGCATTTTTCCTCCCTGGTTTCCTACAGAAATTGCAAAGAAACTTTGGGATTGAAATGAATCTTTCCCCTTGGCAGGAATTTTTCATGCAAACTAAGGCAACGCTTCTAACTCCCTTGAAAAGACCAGTGCCCCAAGAGGAGGGATCCTCTGTGTTGAGAGGCTCCTGACCTGCCACTCAGAGCTGTCAAGTCAATGCTGCCTCAAATACGAGAACTAAACAACTTCCAAACCCCATGCAGTGAACTGATGTCCCGCCTCCTGTCCCCCAAACAGTCCTCATGTCCCAGGCTTGTCCTTGTCCAGCACAGCCAGAGTGTCCCACGGCCACGTGTGTGCGAGAGCCTGATCCTACAAAGTGTATCCAGCTGATGGTGGTGAAGATCCCTCCTTCCTCAGCCACCTACATGTAATTGCTTGTTATTTATGGCCAGGACCATGATGGAACTGGTCAAATGCAAACTTTCTGTCTTGCGCTGCTCCCTGCCAGCCCTTGCCAGAGTCAGAGACCCAGCAGAGCAGCGAGTCTTCCCGAAGCTGCTCAAACACACTGACCTCAGCCCATTTCAATCAGTGCCTTTCAAAAGGGGCCCTTGTTCTTCACGTTTAAAGCTCGGAGAGCGTGGTTAAAACTTGCCTTCCCTGTATTTTTAACTCCGGCTGCTGCAGCGTGACCCCACAGACGATGCTCCTCAGGCTGAGCAGATCCCTGTGTCCTGTGCCTGCCCAGCTGGCTCCTGCCACCATCCCTGGCTGGCCCCTGTCACCCCCCCCTGGTTCTCCCTGCAATTTTCCTTAGGAATTTATTCTGTACTGCAAACTGGGGGTACATGGGGTAAGGGGAACATAGGCTTCCTGTTTTTTGTGGTTTTTTTTTCAGGTGGGAGCCTATATTGAATCAATAAAACAGAAAGTGTGGGTAAGACAAAACCCCCCTTCTCTTGTTTTTCCCTGCCTGATTTGATGAGTGACCCTCGCCATGCTCCCAGTAGTTCATTTTTCAGTGTGGGCATGAGCAGAAGAGAGCATTTTGATGCCCTGGGCTGTTGTGGGGGTGGGCTGGTCCAAGCTGAGAGTTTTGTCATAAAGTTCACAGAAGTGTGCAAACTACCCCGACCTAGAAAAAACGCAAAAATCACAGGAAAAGCGCTCTCCACAGAGAAATCCTGGCTTTCCCACACAGAAGAAGCCTCGGGTGCTGTGTGGGGGCAGAGGTGTGAGGCAGCGCTGAGCAAAGTGAGTTTTCTCACACCTCAGTTAAGCCTCAGCCCTGCCTTTGGGGACACGGTATGTTAGGAATCAACCCTCCCATAGAATCACAGAATGGTTAGAGTTGGAAGGGACCTTGAAGATCATCAAGTTCCAATCCCCCTGGAAACCTCCTGCCAGACCAGGTTGCTCCAAGCCCCATCCAGCCTGGCCTTGAACCCCTCCAGGGATGGGGCAGCCACAGCTTCTCTGGGCAACCTGTTCCAGTGTCTCACCACCCTCACAGGAAAGAATTTCTTTCTGGTATCTTGCCTAAATCTCCCCTCTTCCAACTTTAAACCGTTCCCCCTTGTCCTGTCCCTCCACTCCCTAACAAGGAGTCCCTTCTCCATCTCTCCTGGAGCTCCCTTCAGATCCTGGAAGGCTGCTCTAAGGTCTCCCTGGAGCCTTCTCTTCTCCCAGCTGAACAGCCCCATCTCTCTCATCCTGTATCACAGCAGAGATGCTCCAGCCCTCTAATCATCTTTGTGGCCCTCTGCTGGACCCGTTCCAACAGGTCCATGTCCTTTCTCTGTTGAGGACTCCANGTTGAGGACTCCAGAGCTGGACACAGCACTCCAGATGGGGTCTCACAAATGCAGAGTAAAGGGGGAGAATCACCTCCTGTGACCTGCTGGTCATACTTCTTCTGATGCAACCCAGGATACGGTTGGCTTTCTGGGCTGCCAGCGTGCCCTGCCAGCTCATGTGGAGCTTCTCATCCAGGAGCACTCCCAAGGCCTTCTCCTCAGGGCTCTGTCTCTATCTGCATCTTCCCGCTGGGAGTTTCCTCCAGGATTTCCGGGAAATCCTTCAGATCCATAAAAATAATATATAATAATATATATAAAATAATAAATATTTTATGTATATCTATAAAATATATGTATAAAATCAAAGTCGGTGATGCTTTCAGGTTGCTTCGCAACACGCCCCCCTGCCCCATCACTGCCTAGAAGCCGAACCGGGGAGGAGGATGGGGGGGATGGGGAGGTTGGGAGAGGTCCGTGGCTGGATTTCGGTGGCCGCAGGTCCAGGTTTTTGAGCCGAGCCCCTTGCGCGGCAGGTGGCGTCCCAGCTCCACGGGAGACGGGCGGCCGGGCCGGGGGCGGCGGGGGAT